>JAEAOA010001017.1:190000-460000 GCA_016746295.1 Potamilus streckersoni
CTGAGAATGTATTAAGCTTTCTTGGCCAAATTCCTGCAACAGAAATCTTATTTTTAATTCTAGACGTAAGACATGTGATTGGACAATTTTAGATCAGAAATAAACTCAGCCAATCAGATCGTTTGATTCCAGGTTTAAGTCTGAACTTAAGTTCTGCTAGTGAAATCAAGGCTTAGATTTATTTGTACCATTATTGCGTATATATTTGTCTGTCTTGTCTTCCTTGGAGTTGTATATAGCAATATACACATCTAAATTACTATCCAAAAAAATTACGGTCTTGTGTTTGATATTTAGTATGAAATTTCAAGTCATCTTTATATCAGTCTAACAAAAATTGTTCCATCTCCAGGGGCTTTTTATCTTTCTGTCTAGCGGCCTTATATCTGTTTAGGTGCTTTTTATTTGTCTGTCTAGATGCATTATATTTGTCTGTCATGGAGCCTTATATCTCTCTGTCTAGAGACCTTATATATGTCTCTCTAGAGGCCTTATATCTTTCCCCAGTGCCTTCATATTACTTTCTGTCTAAGGGCCTTATATATTTATGTCTAGGGGGCCTTATATCTTCCTGTCTAGGCCCAATATATTTTTGTTCTGGCACCCACATATATTCATACTTCGACAATGAAGAAAGTGACATTATATTTTACAGGTTTTATTCTTTGTTTGATGTTTAATAACACATTCTAACTAAATGCTATTTAAAAAATGGTACTAACAGCTGCCTCGCTTGGCGCTCAGCATTAAGAGTTAGTGTTAGGACTGGTCGGCCTAGTGTTAGGATAATGTGGCTGGATGGGACACGATGCCACATATCTGTTGCATAATGCCACTGTGCTAGACATCGCTGTGAATTACCACATTGCAGACATAGTAGCGATATGACTCAAATCGTTAAAGCTACGTTAAAAATCCAACACACACACACACACACACACACACACACACACACACACACACACACACACTTGATAGACAATATAGTGACGAGGCAAGGAGAGAAAGGTGCCTTGCCTAGAGATGCCCATCTTACCTCTACTGATCTGGACGGTATTGAAACCGAGATCTTGTCATGCGAGTTCGAGATGGTTAACAATGAACAACTGTGACTCAAGTCGGCTGTGTCACTGCGTTATGTATTAACCCGAACAAAACGTTTATCCACTTACGGATAGTGAAGTACTAAATCTGTCATTGAACAAATGAGTGAAGTCCTAAATTTGTCTTCGTACAAATGAGTAAAGTCCTAAAACTTTATTCGTACAAATAACTGATATACTGGTTTCTAGTTTGTTTGGCTGACTAATAATTTCATGAAAGCATCGTTGACACTGACCGGCCTGTGCATTATAGGGCGGGATATTTAGGTGAATAATGTGCGCTATTTTAAGAGTGTTATTCAAGGCGGTAGATGGTAATATATAATCTAATGTTTCTAAGTTGTAAATAAGCAATGAAAGTAGGTGAATATAGTTTGTGTGTGTGGTTGATGATCTGCACTCGACACTACAACAAAACAGTTTTTTCAGAACACGAAGCGTGCCTTTTTAACAGTAGGTGATTATGTGATGTGATTATGATGTTTAACGTAGCTTTAACAATGTTTCAGTCATATCGCTACGATGTCTTCAGTGTGGCAGTTTATAGTGATGTCTAGCACTGGGGCATCATGCCGCTGATATGTAGCACGAGGTCCCAACCAGTCACATTATCCTAACACCAGGCCAATCATTTCTAACACTAACTTCTTAATGCTGAACGCCAAGCGAGGCATCACTCAGCACCATTTTTGTAAGTCTTTGGTATGATTCGACCTCCCGCATCCAAGGCGGACGCTTTTACCAATATATCCATTCAATGGAAGGCAAACATATCTTTGTATCAGATTTTTTTTAGGAACATTAAGGAAACCATAGTCTAAAAAGTTTGAAATAGTACTCAAGGAATAACAGATCTACAACACTTACACTGAGAGAGAGAGAGAGAGAGAGAGAGAGAGAGAGAGAGAGAGAGAGAGAGAGAGAGAGAGAGAGAGAGAGAGAGAGAGAGAGAGAGAGAGAGAGAGAGAGAGAAGTCATATGGGGTTATACTTGACGTCGTGGGAGACAATCGATCACAGATCAATACGGATAATGTCTCTACTGATAATTTTCCCCGTCCAAATAGGCACCGATACAGTGCGTTGTGATAAGAAATTTTTCCTAATCAATTCAAAATATAATTTACAAAGCTAAGCAATTTCAGGCCATAGTCTATGAATCTGCATACATTTGTATAGACGATGTAGAATCGGTTGTTTATTACCAAGTCCCCACTACTGGATTCGACTATATAGTAACATAAAAAGAATTTCGCGCGGGCCTCTGTGTGTGTGTGTGTGTATGAGAGAGAGAGAGAGAGAGAGAGAGAGAGAGAGAGAGAGAGAGAGAGAGAGAGAGAGAGAGAGAGAGAGAGAGAGAGAGAGAGAGAGAGAGAGAGAGAGAGAGAGAGAGAGAGAGAGAGAGAGAGAGAGAGAGAGAGAGAGAGAGAGAGAGAGAGAGAGAGAGAGAGAGAGAGAGAGAGAGAGAGAGAGAGAGAGAGAGAGAGAGAGAGAGAGAGAGAGAGAGAGAGAGAGAGAGAGAGAGAGAGAGAGAGAGAGAGAGAGAGAGAGAGAGAGGTGGGGTTGGGGTGGCAGGAAAGAGAGAGAGAGAGAGAGGTGGGGTTGGGGTGGCAGGAAGGCTGGGGTGTTGTTGGAGTGGATCATTGTTTTATCTGTGTGTTACATATTATCTTGTAGAAACATTTATCAACATTATCTTAAAGAAGAGATTAAAGTGGTTGTCCTCGGATCGTAATGTTGTAATGTGCAAGGTCCTGAGGGAAAAACTGATAAAGTATGTCCAAGCATCGAAAGCCCTCTGGAATTGTTTTATTAGAAAATGGAATTTCTGTTTTAAACAGACATTAATCCGCCCGGAGTTTAGGACTGTTCGCTGATTTCATCCAAGTATTATAATAAATAATTCTGTGTGTTCCATCTTTGTTCATGCTTTGTCTTTTTCCTTATAATTCTATCCGCCACTTCTGTCCGATACCAAGGACATTCCAAAAGGGTGGTATATCATTCTTTAACATTTTATCAAGAAGAGGTGAAGATGTTGCATGGAGGATATATTTCGAAATAAAGAGAGTTTTGTAATTTATTTATATTTTAGGTTTATTATACTTCAACATTTTAATATCATTTTTATTTTAACCTATAAGGTAGGATTATTGAATAAAACGTACATTGTTCACCCAATTGAGTTTGCTTAGCGTTACAGACAACGCGTGATAAGGGCTAAGACCTCCAAATGGTGTGGATTACATGAAATCGATTTGACAGTCAATTGAATATTTAGTTTATGATATCTTCGTCGTAAGCAAAACTTAATTAATCCATGTGTATATTAATTTAATGTCTTCCTCCATCTAATTAGCGTTAGGATGTCGTGAATTTTGCAATATATTACAACCTGGTATTACCTTTTGACATTATTGATATCACATAATTTTAAAATCATAATGTGCGCTCATACAAGGGGATCATTAATAAATAATAAACGAGCAAATTGAACAATGGTCTTGACATCTAAACATCTTGCTGTGATTGTTTAAAGCCCCACTTTCCATGTTTAAAATTACGAAGAGGAGGTTTTGGGGTATTTTATATTCATTCGAGATGTGATCTAGTGAAACAAATCGTATTAAAAATAGTTTAGATATAAACTGTTCATGTAGAATTAATACAAGGAGACACAGAAACATGCTTTTAAAAAATCTAACATTAAAATTCAACATTATTGTGACCAAGCAAAAAGTACTATAGTTTCATTGCAATGTTTTTTCGGGGTTGGTGGTTAACGTGAGTCTCATTGTTTGTACCGACACGAAACGTGATAGATGAGGACAAAAATAAAGCGTGGTGAATTTTGGTTTCAAACAGTCAACGATTTGGGTAACTGTAAAACAAGCCGATTATGTACCTATCAACACACCTTTTAACAATGAGCATTATTTGTATGATGTTACATCGTGAATAAACCGCTAACAAATCAATTTTATAATCAGGTATGAAGAGAATATGTATTGTGTATTTGACTTTTGTCCGTCATTAGAGTGTTGGCCTACCTGATTTTAGTCATGTTTTTTTTAAAAAAGATATTTACTAAAGATGAGTTAAAGACAACAGTACTTTTACGTGTTTACTATATTTTAGTTGCAAATTTGTTGACAGTAATTTGGATTTTCTAGTTTTGAAAGTGCTTTTTTTACACGAATCAACTGAGGATGTTTATAAAGAGGTTTTGTAAACAAAGTATTCATTCCTGTTTAATATAGATGTTTTGAGAATCTGTTATCAGAGTTTGCAGTCGTGTTCAGATATAATTTGAGAGGAAATAGTTATTCAAACTATACATTGGAATTGCAAAGTGCTCATTGACAGTTTGGACTAAAATACTACTTTGAAATTCTTGAGGACTCTTTCAGAGATATACTGGATTATATCATTGTGGTACAATTGTTCACTTCAAGTTTTCGGTACATCAGCGCATTCAAGATATTTTTTTTTTATTTGTTTGGAACATTCTGTTCTTTGGATCATGCCTTCATATATGTAGGGTTATTTGAGATTTGATTCACAATGTTGTAAACTCAGACAACGAATATTCTATCACCAAATTAGCATTTATGTATAACTGATTAATAGCCGTAATTTTTATTACCGTGAACACTTTAAACGTGAGACCGGAAAGGTTTTAAATGTATCATCAAACGCATGTTTTTGAACTATAAATGAAAGTTGTTGGTTTACTTCAAGCATGAATATATATATATATATATATATATATATATATATATATATATATATATAAATATATATATATATATATATATATATATATATATATATATATATATATATATATATATATATATATATATATATATATATATATATATATATATATATATTGCACGAAATATAGCGAGATAGCTTGAAATCTCAGTCTGCAGATATACTTGAGAATTTAACTGAAACTGGGCCAGGGAGATCGATTGCGTGATAACCTAATTAAAAGTTTCGTATTGTTACTCCTAATATAGCCTCGAGGCGAATGAGTGCTAATTTAGGTTTCTTTGAACACCTGTCATCATGGTATTACAAACTAATAATATTCATGAATGTAACGAATCGTAATTAAGCGTGTACACATAATTAAAATTATTTGGGATGTTGATAAATTGAATAATTTCAAAGAGAAGCATTGAATTACGTATTTACTGAGATACTTTAGCGGAAATCAAATATTATTTATATGGCCAAGTTATTGAGTTGATGTATTTGAATTCTATGGAAAAAAAAGTTAATCAAAACGACAAATCTTAGATGGCGGCGAACGTCGTTAATGCATGATTTGAAAAAAAAAACAATATAATTTTGGGAAGTTACTTAAATTTTGCCTTGAAAGCTGATTTGGATTATAGAAAAAAAATGTCGACATGATTCCAATTAAAAAGATTGCTGAGAGAGAGAGAGAGAGAGAGAGAGAGAGAGAGAGAGAGAGAGAGAGAGAGAGAGAGAGAGAGAGAGAGAGAGAGAGAGAGAGAGAGAGAGAGAGAGAGAGAGAGAGAGAGAGAGAGAGAGAGAGAGAGAGAGAGAGAGAGAGAGAGAGAGAGAGAGAGAGTCTCACATTAATGTATATATTAGGAAATAATCCGTATTTTCTGTATCATATATTTAAAAGCCAATACACAAATATTTGCTCAAAACTGTCTGCTCGCTCCCTCATGCGTTGTTACGTAAAACACTATATTTTGCCATATCTAGACTGGTATTATGTTTACTTATGAGTGTGTATTTTAGTTAGTGCAAACAATACTAAATGAATGTTCAGTCGATCTCTTTCCATTTTATATGGAAGCTATTGAGTAACGTGAGCGATTCGGCATAAGAGTCTATTATCTTGTGTTCCCTCACTATACATTCATAACGCCACTGTACTAATTCCCTGTCCCTTAGAAATTCAGTGAACGCCGAGTGATTTCGTTTATATCTAGTCGGGTTGAACAGAAATATCCCATTCTTCTGCCACTGTGCTTGGAATTTAAACGGACTTCAACTCAACTGGATATAACAATTTTGATATGAAGAAATAACCAAAGACATAACGCTTGTCTTTCTGGAATTTAAATCTAGTATTTTATGTCATGGCACAAACTATGACATACGGCGCTGAGAAACGCCAGGGAAAGAGAATATGGATTCAGGTAAATGGGGCAAAAGGCAAGAGAAGATACCCTGCATGTTACAATCGTCATGATTTTCCGTCCTTTGATTCGTTTGTGAGCGATTATCTCACGCAGCATGTTCCATCAGAGAAGGGTGGGTGTTATCGGAGGATCATGACCCCAGATGGTGGCACCCCTTTGGCGAATCTTGATGACCTGGAGGAAGGGAAAACTTATATAGTTGCTACCAAGAGCGAGCCCTTTCATAAACTAAGGTATTTAATACACTTTTATAAGCAGCATGATCAATATTCTGCATGTTTTCAGTGGACATATTAATTTTCAGGCTGTAAAGAAAGAGTCGATAGATTGCTTGTATATTTGTCAGGGTTGATTTGAAAAATATTTGGGGCATTGGTTTGAAGAGTTAATACCTAACAATAATGTGTTAATAGATACAGGATTAAGTATTCAGTAACCTTTTTAACATTTCATAATTTAAAGCACCAACCCACCAGTCAGCCTGAGCCATAAATGCAAATTGAATGGTATAATATACAGAGCTATCGCTACATACAGACACACGCGAACGCACACGTTTAAACAATGTGATACGAAACTCTAGAAATTTGGTGGTATATAGTCCAATCTTCAGTACAGTGATATATTACTATATTATTGTGTAATTTACAAAGTTTAAATATATACAGCTGCAGACAGTTAAGGCCATTGCTACAAATGTTATCTTTGCAAACATGTTTAAAGGAACAGTATTATTTAATAACAAAAAAGGCAGGTCTGCGTTTTTTTTTTCTTTCTTTTTTAATATTCCTTTGCTTACGTTCATATTACATTTTCTATTCTTCAGTTTTTCCTATGTCCTTAAATACATTTGTCTTTATGTTATCGTTTAGAGCTTTCGTAAAACTAGTTGTATCAGCTATAACAAGGTTTAGCTGTAACTCTGCAAGCTGTTTGATAATATACATTAAAATTCGTGTGTGTCTTTTGGCACAGACCAACCCAGTAAAGGTCAGAAGTAAAGAATCCACAACTAGTTTTTCTCACCCTCTAATGTAACGAATCAGATTACAATCAAAAGTCATTCAAGATAACTGGTCCCTGTAGGTAGTGACTGAGAATATACTGCGGTTTTCATAGTCATCAATCGTTAACCAACAACTATCTTTCTTGACATGTAGGAAATATTATTTAGCATTTAAATCTGGAATTGTTTTTTTATGAATATGAGCGCAGAATGTTACATTGATTATAAATACTTTTTATATGATGCTACCATATTTCTGGCTATTTTCTTTCAGTATCATATTGATAAAAGCTTATAATCAACACTGCCGAGCCGTTGTGTTTACATTAACCGCGTTGTTGCTAAGGAAGAAAGGTCATGGGTTATAGCTGTCACTGATAGGTATCCCACAATTCAGCTCGTATAATGGCGCTGAAACTGAACGTTTATCGTAGTAACGCATAATCTGAAGCAAAGAAAAAAGAAAAAAGTCAGCATGCAGAGCTGACGGATTGTCATGCAGCGAAGAGAGGACAGATAGATATTCGGTGTCAGCCTGCTTGTGGCTTTTTCAGTGATTATGGCAGAGTCTCAGTCGCCACGGAATATAATTCCGATTGAACTTCGTGGTCTAAAACGCAGCCCCAACTGCACGTTTTACCGAAATGGAGATGTATTTTTTCCGGGGGAAAGAATATGTATTAATAAGAAGCAGTATCCAACATTGGATTCTGTTAAGGACTTTTTAACTAATCGCATTTTGGAAAAGAGAGGAAAACCAGGTTATATTAGGGGTATTTTCACACCTCGTAATGGTACTCGTGTTGTCAATCTTGACCAGTTGGAAGATAAGGGACAGTATGTAGCCGCAGTGAATGATGTGTACCAACCATTACAGTAAGTGTCAGTGCTATGCAGGTTTCCCTAAAAAAAAATTCCCTCTTTGTTTTTGGTTTTTATTTCTTTGCTTGTTTATATATTCAAAGATATGAATGACAGAATGAGTGCGTTTTGATCGAACTATCTTCATCGTTTCCCAATACCTTCATATGTGCTTCAGAAACCCACCCCTCCGTTTTGTTGCCAAAGTTTGATTTTTTTCTCAGTCTGACCCCCAATTTTGACCTTTGACTCTTAAGTCTTTCACCCCTATGAGATACACTATCTTGTACACTTATTCCTATATTTTGCAGTCATAACTTGCAAACTAAATGATTATATATATATATATATATATATATATATATATATATATATATATATATATATATATATATATATATATATATATATATATATGTGTGTGTGTGTGTGTGTGTGTGTGTGTGTGTGTGTGTGTGTGTGTGTTTTTACTACACCATGCTATAAAGTTTAAAGTAAATGCAAACAATATTCAAGCTACTAGTTTATTAATTCAGTTAGATGTTTTGCAAATTAGTTGGCATGCTATTGGACTTTTTAAAATTCATTTAATATGAAAAATTAGAGTGTACTGACAAGTTTCTAAACAGTTGTTTTGATGTTCTATTATACCTTGTGACTGTCAATGCCACCATTTTCTTTGCAGCATTGCTCAGCCAGGGATTGATAGGAATGCAAGCCAGGCTTGATAAGTTTTTAACTTGGCACTAACTTATGCAAAAATATGCTTCTTACTGAACACAGAAGCTGTTATTATTATTATTATTATTATTATTATTATTATTATTATTATTATGATTATTATTATTATTATTATTATTATTATTATTATTATTATTATTATTATTATTATTATTATTATTATTATTAATGGGTGGAAAGCCTGTTTTATGTGACATTCTGCATTATAGAGAAAAGTTGTATGATTATTTTACTTGCCTGTCTTTTGAAATATCTGTTTCCATAGTATTGTGCTAGTACTAAAATTATTGATTGCTCTCTGGCACATATATCCTTAACTAGGACCAAACATACTGTATGCTATCATACACTAAGTTTTTTGAAAAGTATCATTTAGGTAAATTTAATCGTTAAAGTTTTATCAACACAATAAGAGTACCAGTTCTGCAATAAACATTGTCCTCATCATGTATATGTTTAATAGATGAGATATCTCATGCCAATATGAAGAGATCTCAGATTTGGAGGTTTATTCGCTCCCTCATAAATGTGTTTGTAAATTCAGATTTTGAGACTGATTTAAACCGCAGAGTTGAGTATTAATGAAGTAACTGGCTTGCTAAATCTCTCATTAAGATTTTGAAAAGGAAGTTTTGGACCAGAGTTTCTCACAACAGGGAGTACAATATAATGCAAAAACAGCATCAGATTTTGCATTGAGAATCAGAAAAGGGAGATTCATGAATCAGAGGTGTCAAGCATGCATGAAGGTAGTGTCTTGATAGGGAGACTGACTGTAACAGATTTCTTGCATTCCATGTAGTTAATATTTATCAAGGACAATGTAACAGATCTTAGGCACACAAGTATGATGTGTCATGGCAGGGACAATGTAACAGATCTGAGGCACACAAGTATAATGTGTCACATCACAATGTAACAGAGATCTTGTTACATCAGGGACAATGTAACAGATTTTAGGCATACAAGTATGATGTGTCACATCAGGGACAATGTAACAGAGATCTTAGACACACAAAAGTATGATGTGTCATGGCAGGGACAATGTAACAGAGATCTTAGACACACAAGTATGATGTGTCACATCAGGGACAATGGAACAGATGTTAGGCACACAAGTATGATGTGTCATGGCAGGGACAATGTAATCTTAAGCATGCATGTTTGTTGTCATGGCAGGGACTCTGAGTGTAATGGAGATCTCAGGCATGCATAGTGGTAAGGTGATTTTTAGCAGGGACACTCACAGCTGAGGTCTCAGGTATGCATGGTTATAGTGTTCCTGTCAGGTCACTCACAGTAAAGGTGTCAGGTATGAATGGTTGTATTATATGTTCATAAAATCAATTTTATCAGTTCAGCTGTCTTGATATATTCCCATTTTGAAACTATCACTGTTTGTTTTATGGAAGAATTTTTTCTAATATTTATTTTCATCCATAGTCACATGGTTATTTAGTTTAAGTTCAGACATTGTTTGTACTTAGGTGCTAATGCTTATTCTGTTTTTTTTATCATACCAGATTTAATTCTAGAGTGCTGTACTGTGATATCTGTAGTAGATATTGATTTAGTTCCTTTTGGTAAGCTCTTTCCATAAAAGCTGACAAGTCCCCAGGTCTCTTTGTCATAAGACCTTGGTCATGGTATCATCTCAGTAAGGACCATTTGGTGGGCATGACAGGATTAGGAAATAAATCCATAATCTTTGGTTTGGGTTGGGCTTATTGTCACTCTACACACAGAGACATTTAGACCTTTCTAAAAGAGCATTTACCTCAGGGAGAATGAATACAGTCCATTACTCATGTATTTATATAGAATATTTAACTTCTTGTTAATTTAATATTGAACTTCTTGTTCTTGGCTTCTTTCTTTGGACTTGTGGCACTCATCATGTGTACCTTTACACATGTGAACATCATTCCTAGGATTATGTTATACCTGGAGATATGATTATCAACAAACACACCTTGGGGATTAGGTTAATTTGGCTTGCTTCTGGATACACCTAGAAAGAACTAGTTAGACTGAAGGTCATGGTAACCTTAGATTACTTGGCCATTCACTCTGTAGAGAGGTCCTTTGAGAATAATTAGTAAGGAAAATGTGATACTGATAATTGCTCTGTGGTATATATATCTTAGAGCAATTATAAATACTAATTTTTATTAATGATTAGAACTATTATATTACTAATTATTCTCTTGTAAGTTCTATTATTCTAAGATACAAGTAATCATTAGAGCATATTCAGCACAAAACTCCAAGATTTCTGTCTTTTGGACTTATGGCTTGTTGATTTATCTAGCACATGTAACAGAAAATGAAGCATATATGAGAATCAGTTGATTTCTTTCAAATTATTACAAGATAAGAGTGAATGTACATGAAAGAAAATCAGAAAATATGTAATGAATTATAGATATATGCCAGGTATCACTCAATCAGCAAACACACAATTGCATGCACACATACATTAAAAAAAAACCCACTAAACACAACTATGTTGTATCAAGTATACAGGATGTATACATTTTGCATCCAGTATGCAGAGCATATACAATTTGTATTCCAATATACAGAGTGTATACATTTTGCATCCAGTATGCAGAGCATATGCAATTTGTATTCCACTATACAGAGTGTATACATTTTGTATGGAAGTTTTTCAGTTGTTTGCTCCAATAATCTGTCACAAATCAATGCAGATTTTGAGAGATAAATATCACTACAAGGTATTATTCCTGTCAAATATGGAACATTGTTATCACATGGTACATCCTTGGCAGAGGTTTTCATAAATGTAATCCCTTCTGTTTTATCCATGTTTCTGGTCCAGGGACTCATTACAGATTGCATCTCTGTCCCTGTGATTGATTATGCAGTAGATAGGGTCCATAACAGTGATTATGCAGTAGATAGGGTCCATAACAGCTGACAGTTATGTAAAGAACTGGACTATAGTAAGAATAATGAAAACTAATGATTATGTGCATGTGTGTTGTGGGCATGGTGGAAGAGAAAACAATTCCACTGATTGTGTGTTGTGGGCATGTTGGTAGAGAAAGTTCCACTAATTCCACTGATTGTGTGCATGTGTGTTGTGGGCATGGTGGTAGAGAAAACAATTCCACTGATTGTGTGCATGTGTGTTGGGGCATGGTGGTAGAGAAAATAATTCCACTGATTGTGTGCATGTGTGTTGGGGGCAGTGGCTGTGTAGATGATAAATGCCATGGGATGGTGGTGGTGTATCTTTTCAACTTGTCATATCTTTGATAGACCAAGTATAGTAGGATGTGGTTTCATCCAAGGACCATAGCAGTACTGTGTTATATCTAGAATCATGTTGTAATGATGTTTGTTATAATGAGAGAGAATTGTATGTAACTGTGTTATACCCAGAATCATGTTGTAATGATGTGTGTTATAATGAGAGAGAATTGTATGTGACTGCATTATACCCAGAATCATATTGTAATGATGTGTGTTATAATGAGAGAGAATTGTATGTGACTGCATTATACCAAGAATCATGTTGTAATGATGTGTGAAATAATGAGAGAGAATTGTATGTGACTGCATTAAACCCAAAATCATGTTGTAATGATGTGTGTTATAATGAGAGAATTGTATGTGACTGCATGTTTCCATTGTCCAAATGCTACAGAGTCACTTCTATTGGGTCTTGAGGTAATGTGGCTTTTGTTGGATGCATAACAAAGAAGAGTCTGATGACGTGGATTGTACAGTTTGTAACTTTATTCCAGTATTCATTGTGACAGTATGATTGTACAGTTTGTAACTTTATTTCA
This sequence comes from Potamilus streckersoni, assembly GCA_016746295.1. NCBI lineage: Eukaryota > Metazoa > Mollusca > Bivalvia > Unionida > Unionidae > Potamilus > Potamilus streckersoni. Next base: position 202,724 of record JAEAOA010001017.1, read on the forward strand.
GTTTTCATTGTGATAGCATGGATTGTACAGTTTGTAACTTGAGTCAAGTTTTCAGTGTGATGGCATGGATTGTACAGTTTGTAACATTTTTCCAGTTTTCAGTGTGACGGCATGGATTGTACAGTTTGTAACTGTCAAGTTTTCAGTGTGATGGCATGGATTGTACAGTTTGTAACTTTTTTCCAGTTTTCAATGTGATGACATGTATTGTACAGTTTGTAACTTTATTCCAGTTGACAGATTGTAACTAGGAAATTAGTCTTGATTTGATCACTGGCTCTTGTTTCATGTAGAGAATCTGCACCAATTACTGCATGGCACTAGTGACTTCCTGGAACCAATTCTTGCATGACTTGCAGTTGTTTTAAATTCTGTGTAGTATAGTTTTGTGACATGACATGTGTTACATATTAATATTTCAGCTACACAACCCAAGGATAAGTATGTGGTGTATATCAAGTGTATGGCCTTTGGAAACAGTTGTTAATATTGTATGCAGGATATTATTTTATCTTTCATCTAATGTAGGCAATTTTCAAGAATTCCTATCACTTCAGCATGGGATCGCAAACCCCTGCTTGTGTTGCATAGGCTTGTACCATTTTTCAAGGATCTAAATTTTCAGTGTTGACATTTTTAAGGGCCGAATATTAGCTGGAATTTAAATGTGTGTCATCAAACAATGCTGGTATTGTTTTTTTTTTAAGGTAAACCTTGGAAAGTTAAGTACCACTTGAGATGTTTCAAGTTACACATTTAAAAATATGCAATGCCTATAGCAGTAGCTTTTTTAGTTGTATAAAGCAATAAAAGGAATGTGCTATGCAGGCATTTCATATCATTTACTAAGAAAGTCACATTCTTGGCTGTAAATCTATCATGCAGTGTTCAAAACTACTTGTAACCTGTGCCTTGAATGAAGCAGATGTAATTCAAAAATTTATATTATCTTGTCCAGTGATGGGATAAGTTTTCAGAGGAAAAGGAAACAGTAATTTTTGCAAATTGCTTACAGATTACCATCATATTAGTATAATAATGGATAAATCTTGGCATCTTAATAAATCCCTTTATTGAGAACTAGAATATTTGATGTCAGATTGATCCTTGTTATTTTGTGAGGAAATACTTGAAAAATTCAACCAAATGTGCACAGTATGGAAATTGTTCATTATATTTTTATGCCTGTCTTTGATTTTGATTAAATTATTGGAACATTCTCTCCTTTTTTTAGAATGGTGTGGGTGGGAGAAGGAGAATTTCCTCAGATTTTTTTATTTCTCGAAGAAATGCTGAAAGTATATGGTAGAGGTGGCAAAAGATGTGATTTTGGTTGGTTGCAAATGACTAATCATTTATTATGGTTGACATTTGCTGGTCCATGAAATTGTAATTATTCTTACATGTTAGGTCTGATTTTGACTGGTTTGACACCATTCACTTTTTGTGACCTCAGCTGTAGTCAGCCATCAGAATTCCATATACTGTTTGGGTGCAGAGATTTTGTACACATACACACACCAGAAGACTGACCACATCTTGTTATAACATTTGTTTGTGAACAGAAAATTCAGTTTGCAACCTCTACCTTTACCAAACTTAATGCTTAATGTAGTAAGGAAAAACTTATTGATTTTGGGATTAAAAGGCAAAGGGTCAAGGTCAAAACAGAAAGAAGAAGAAAAATGGTTTTCATATGAACTTTAGAACTTTAGTTCTAGATCATGTGATGTCTTCATTGTTTGTAGAGGGCTTGTACTTACACTAAGGAATAGGCCACATGATTTATGGGGTCAAAAGGTCATAGGAAAAGGTCATGTTATGTCTTGTATGGCTTACACAAAGCAAGTATACAAGATTGCATAACATGGTCAAAGTCTGAAATTCATTGGTTGATAAGTTCTGGAGTAAGTTTCAATATATAATCTATCTACAGAAGTAGGTATATGATGCAGTATTCACAATATGTAGCATGTTTAATTAATAATTAATAATAATTAATTATTCATGTGAGAGTAATGATAATGGAATACTTGAAAAAGAATTTCAATACTTCGGCTTAGACCATTTCCTAATGGTTAGACAAATATTTGAATGCTGCAAATAATATATTAGCCATATTTTCCATGTAAGGAAATCACAAATGTTTCCTTTATATTCAGAAATCATATTGGCTCTTTGACAAAAATGGTACTAACAGCTGCCTCGCATGATACTCAGCATTAAGAGGTTAGTGTTAGGACTGGTCAGCCTGATGTCAGGATAATGTGACTTGGTGGGACATCGTGCCATGTCTGTGGCATGATGCCCCAGTGCTAGACATCAATATAAACTGCCACACTGCAGACATCATAGTGATAGGACTGAAAAATGATTAAAAGCTACATTAAAAATTATAAACACCAACACCATATTGGCTCTTTACTGATCTACAGTATATTATAGTAAAGTGCTATCTTTTTTGTCTAGTGTTGCTAATGTCAGCCTAATTATTGGCATAAAAAAAGGTCAGGCAAAGTGTCAATCCAATGAAGATAGTCAATGCTATCTAAGTAAGGCTAACAACTTGTCCATATTACTAGGAAATGAAGGCTATAATTGTCTGCCATATGACTCTAGTTAATATCACATGCAGGATGACAGGACTTTATGACATAAATCACTGAATGTATGGTGATTTTGCAGACTTCATTTGAAATTGCATTTTCTCAGATTTCCCAAACACTGTTGTTGTTGATGTTGTTGTATTGGAGTGCAGATGTTCTGAGTCTATATTTTTATAATCCAAGTCAGGACTTAAACTTATGTCTAGGACCTGATGGTCTGATTGGCTGACATAGATTTATGTCTAGAACCTGATGGTCTGATTGGCTGACATAGATTTATGTCTAGAACATGAGGGTCTGATTGGCTAACATAAAATTTACAAATTAAATGTCTTATGTTTGTACATTAAGAATTTATCTGTTGAATACAAAATCTGAACTTTCATTGGAGCTGCTCATTGGTCAAGAAATGTACAAGTTTAGGTCCTGTCCTGAACTTTCCCATCTGTCTCCCTAAGACACATTATTACCATGGTCTCCACAGGACATAATCTTCAATGTTTTGATGTGCCATTACACACCAGTCATTTTATCAATTGATCAACAAACATTCTGTGACCATTCGTAAGGTCCAAATAAAATCCGATCAAAGTAGGTTGGATAAATGTAGTTAATTTGTTTTGGCAACCTCTACATGAAAAGTACATGTAATAATTAAGTAACCCAAGTACAGATGCAGACATAAAAAATTCAAAGCCACCTCAGAAGATTGCTGTTTAAGTATGTGTTAGCATAAATAAATGGCATATCTATTGAGCACTTGCTACATGTTTTTACAGCTTGGCAGAATTCACAGTATTTACCAGTAGTTCTTTTAATTGTGTGTTAGGTACATAAGCCTGCCATTCAATTTTGTGCATAATTGTTATCATACACCCCCAGGAAGAATATTTACTTGCACATGACTAAGGTTAGGTTGCATTATGCATGTGTAAATGTATGGACATCTGTTTTTATTTTCTTAACCCACAAGTTTGGATCATTTTCTAAGATATTATAATCTCCACATTTATTGAGGTATTTTATATGGTTGTTTTCTTGCTGATTAGAATATTGTAAAACTTGTCTTGAAAGACCACTGCTGTGAGAGATCACTAGCCTTGAGAGACTATGATTTTTGTCAGAAGAGGTGGTTTTTGAAGACAGATTATTACTGTAGTCTTTTTTGGGTGTGCTTCTTTCTTTCCCTAGGGCCGCATTGTACATGTAACCAGGCTTAAATTATTTGTATGTACCTTTATACACCATTTTCTTAATCAGTAACATGCAACTTAGCTCTGCAATCACATAATAGCCTAACAAATTTTATGATGAAAAGACTAGGTTGGTGGCACATCATTTTATTTTCTTTTGTTGTATATTAGATTGAAAAATCTTGGTGTATTCTTTCCATCATTAAATGTGTTTGCTTTTTATCATATAATTGGTTAGCAGATTGTGATCTATTCTTTTTATCACAATAGGTTGACAGATCATGGTCTATACTTTTATCACAGTAGTTTGACAGATCATGGTCTATACTTTTTATCACAGTAGTTTGACAGATCATAGTCTATTTTTTATCACAGTAGGTTGACATATCATGGTCTGTATGTTTTATCACTGTAGGTTGACATATCATGGTCTATACTTTTTATCACAGTAGGTTCACATATCATGGTATGTACTTTTTATCACAGTAAGTTGACATATCATGGTCTATACTTTTTATCACAGTAGGAAGACATATCATGATCTGTACTTTTTATCACAGTAGGTTGACATATCTTGGTCTGTACTTTTTCATTGAATATTGTTTGATTGATAATTGTCTATTTCTTATTGTATAGTAGTTTTGCAGTTAATGGTCTATTCTTGTTTCTTGTAGAAGATCCATGTTTTCTGACCTAGAGCTTAGCTCTGTCATCAAAATATTTTGGGAAATACATTATCATTCTGTTTTTAAAAAATTTGAAAGAAAATATATCAGAAGAAAACCTTTTTGATACATGCTTAAAAATAGTGTACCTCTTATTTCTTCAGATATTCAATGTGATTTCAAATTGAAACCCTTTGCTGGTTATGCTGAATAAAGTGTTGGTACAGGATGTATATTCATGAGATTGATTTACATTAAGGTCCAGACAGTTAGTAAATTCCTAGACTGGATACCCATACTATATTAAGTGAACCATAGTAATATGCTAATTGTAGTTAAAAACATCTCTTGCACAGAGCTGTACTAGCAAGAACTGCTGCCATGTCAAAGCTTCCAGTTTCTAATATCTATGAAAGTGTTGCACTTGATGACAAACATATTTCCTGCTTGCTTTTGCATCAGTTGTTAGTATATTTTCCCTCTTTAGTTATATTGCCATATTTTCTACAATTTCATCAGTGCCAGTTAGGCTTTAATTTTCAGGATCACTCAATTACAAATTGTACAACTTGCATATCACTAGTCTTATATATACATATATATATATATATATATATATATATATATATATATATATATATATATATATATATATATATATATATATATATAATTTCTATTTCACATCAGCAACTATCTGTATGCATAAGGCATCCTGGTTATTTCTAATTCCCATCAGCAACATCCTTTATATGTAAATTGGTCTGGTCATTTCTATTTCTCTACTGCTATATATAATGAGAATTGCTTGGAGTATGGGGCCTCCTAGTGGTCTAAATCGATCACTGTTATGGATCACTATCATCTCACCTCTGTCTGTATGGGTTTGAGTCTCAGGTTCAGCCAATTTGGGTATGTGAGAAAGCTTGCCAGTAGTGTTTTTATGGGTCAGTGGTTCTTTTTGGGGGGGGTCAGGTTTCTTCCTCCATTATTTATACTGGTTGCCATGTGTTGCCTATATTGTGCTGATAAATGACATTAAACTCTACTACAACACAACAGTAACAATAAAAGCTTGGAGTACATTTACCACCAGTTAGAATCAAATTATAATAAAAGTTACTTTCCTTTCTATAAAGGATTTAACTTTCCATAAATGGTACTTTACTAAGCAATATTTAGTTTAAAGATAAGTAATTTTTATTAATTTGTAACAAATTGTAGTCATAATATAAACAACGAAAAATGACAATTTGATTTATTTGTTTTTAAGTCAGTTAATCAAACAATATTACTTTCAAATCATTTTAAACTGAGACCAATCTCTATAGATGAATGGGGAGGGAATCCGTTAAAGTTTGGGAGGCAACTCTTACTAATCTGAGTAGGGAATTACAGTGATAAAATAAATGATGGCTACTTGGTCTGGGTTAGGTACACCAGATTATTATTTGTTTGATTTGAGCTATTTTCTTTGTCTTCTGCATGTGTGTGTGTGTGTGTGTGTGTGTGTGTGTGTGTGTGTGTGTGTGTGTGTGTGTAACATACATATATGAAACAATGTTAAATGGAATACTAGTTGCCATAGACAAGTCTTGTAGAGTATCACCTGGACTACCAGTTATAGTAGACAGGGCATATAGAATACCAGTTTTCATAGATTTCATCAGTTTTGCTAACCACAAACAATATGTAATTGTAAGGAAAAAACAACTGACAAAACAAATGAAAGAATAAAGAGACAGAACTATCTCTGCCACCTGTGCTGTATTAACTAGTTGAAGTACTTATGAAAATCAAGGTTTCTGTTTGTATTCACTATTACCTTATAGTCACAAAAGGGGGACTTCAGGTGAGGGGAGGGGGACAGTAACAAGTAATATAATACAGATCATTTTAAATATACACTGTCAGTGTTACCTGATATGGTTCTACATTTTTAGGGTTGTGTTATTTTTGATTGTAAAGTACTTAAAAGTCATGTTACAAGAGAAAGAGTTCCATATTGTCTTTGTTTTCTATAGCAATAAATACAAATGGTATGGTGATAGTGTCCAAATGTGTAATTGAGTTACAGTCTGTATTATGGTAGGTAAACCTCTTGTACATGGCCATTTGCTACATTACTGTAAATCAATGATTTGATTGACTAAACCTCTATTATGGCTATTTTGAATTGTTCAGGTGGAATGGAATCTTACAATTGGAAGAACCAGTCTAGTGATAATCTCCAGTTGTGTATTGGAAAACTAAGTCAATGCTTAATAATAATGACATGGCTGTTGTGTATTAGGGAAACAAGGCAATGCCAGGTAGTTTTGTTCAACAGCAAATTGTATTGGGAAAATAGGAAAATTGTCAATGCTGGCTGCCTTTATTTATGAACATTGCCTATTTTGAGCTTGGGGATAGTTACATAAATTATAATTCTTAAAGTCAAGTTGTTGGCAAAGGTTTTTTTTGCCTTGTAGTCCATACTGAAAGCTATTTTGATTGAAAATAGCATTTATATTTTGTATTGGCAAATTCACTTGGAAGGTAGAAAGAAAGAATGCCATTTCTACAAGTTAATTATAATACCATTTCTACAGGTTAATAATAAGTAATACCCTTTCTACAAGGTAATTATAAGTAATACCATTTTTACAAAGCAATTATAAGTAATACCATTTCTACAAGGTAATTATAAGTAATACTGTACCATTTCTACAAGTTAATTATAAGTCATGTCCAACTTCAAAAAACATATACCCTTGATTTTCCTTCACATAATGTGCCCAAATATCAAGGTCTTTTGTGTTTATTCTACTGATTACTCCTAACAAACTCATAGATCCAGATTTGCCCATGCTATTGCTTTAGGCAGTGGCAATCTGGGTCTGTGCAATACAGCAATACAAATATAGAAAGGCAAGCAATTCAGGGGAAATCAATATTATTTGATGGCCAGATTATCCCATATTTTCCCTGGAGTACAACAAATGATGTATTTAAAATGCTCATATTGGAGTCCCCTACATAAATGAATTTATTCTAACTGTATAGTTTTCTTTTAAATTGATGTATGCCCATGTAGGGGAGATTCCTGGATATCAGTAACATTTCTTGCAGCCATAATGATGTCAAAATGTTAATGTTTGCAAATTTGTTATGGAGACGGGGATGCAACACTACTCTGACACATTTATGGAGATACAGCAATACTCTTGACACATTTATGGAGATACAGCAATACTCTGACACATTTATGGAGATACAGCAATACTCTGACACATTTATGGAGATACAGCAATACTCTGACACATTTATGGAGATACAGCAATACTCTTGACACATTTATGGAGATACAGCAATACCCTTGACACATTTATGGAGATACAGCAATACTCTGACACATTTATGGAGATACAGCAATACTCTTGACACATTTTTGGAGATACAGCAATACTCTGACACATTTATGGAGATACAGCAATACTCTGACACATTTATGGAGATACAGCAATACTCTTGACACATTTTTGGAGATACAGCAATACTCTGACACATTTATGGAGATACAGCATTACTCTGACACATTTATGGAGATACAGCAATACTCTGACACATTTATGGAGATACAGCAATACTCTTGACACATTTATGGAGATACAGCAATACCCTTGACACATTTATGGAGATACAGCAATACTCTGTCACATTTATAGAGATACAGCAATACTCTTGACACATTTATGGAGACAATGCTGTGACATATTTTATGAAGATACAACAGTACTGTGATATTATTTATGGAGATACAGCAATACTCTGACACATTTATGGAGATACAGCAATACTCTGACACATTTATGGAGATACAGCAATACTCTTGACACATTTATGGAGATACAGCAATACCCTTGACACATTTATGGAGATACAGCAATACTCTGTCACATTTATAGAGATACAGCAATACTCTTGACACATTTATGGAGACAATGCTGTGACATATTTTATGAAGATACAACAGTACTGTGATATTATTTATGGAGATACAGCAATACTCTGACACATTTATGGAGATACAGCAATACTCTGACACATTTATGGAGATACAGCAATACTCTTGACACATTTTTGGAGATACAGCAATACTCTGACACATTTATGGAGATACAGCAATACTCTGTCACATTTATAGAGATACAGCAATACTCTTGACACATTTATGGAGACAATGCTGTGACATATTTTATGAAGATACAACAGTACTGTGATATTATTTATGGAGATACAGCAATACTCTGACACATTTATGGAGATACAGCAATACTCTGACACATTTATGGAGACAATGCTGTGACATATTTTATGAAGATACAACAGTACTGTGATATTATTTATGGAGATACAACAATACTCTGACACATGATGGGGATACATCAGTACTCTGACACATGATGGGGATACATCAGTACTATGACACATGATGGGGATACATCAGTACTATGACCCCATTCATTGGAGATACATTAATACATTAATACTCAGACACATGATGGGGATAATAATAATAATAATAATAATAATAATAATAATAATAATAATAATAATAATAATAATAATAATAATGAGGACTTTATATAGTGCCTGATCTTTAGAAGCTCTAAGTTCTTTACAACATTTGACAACATTTCAAAAGGATAAAAACACATAATGATATGATTGCAAAATTAAAAATTAACACCACAAAATTAGAAACAAAAAAACATGCTGTAAATTTGTAAGGTAAGGATACATTTATAAAGATACATTATTAGGTCTTTATGTCTGTTCTTGCAGTTGAAATAGATGAGTTTTAAGAGCGCTCTTGAATAAAATTGCTTTGTCTTTGTGTCTAAGTGCAGTGGGCAATTCATTCCACATTGCTGGGCCCTGGTATGCAAAAGAATGTTGTCCCAGGATACACCAGTTCTCTCACATGGTGGGGATACACCAATACTCAGACACATGATGTGGATATACCAAAACCCTTGACACATTTTGTGGGGATACACCAATACTCAGACACATGATAGGGATACACCAATGCTCTGACACATGATAGGGATACACCAATACTCAGACACATGATAGGGATACACCAATGCTCTGACACTTGATAGGGATACACCATTACTCAGACACATGATAGAGTTAAACCAATGCTCTGACACATGATAGGGATACACCAATACTCAGACACATGATAGAGTTAAACCAATGCTCTGACACATGATAGGGATACACCAATACTCAGACACATGATAGAGTTAAACCAATACTCTGACACATGATAGGGATACACCAATACTCAGACACATGATAGAGTTAAACCAATGCTCAGACACATGATAGGGATACACCAATACTCAGACACATGATAGAGTTAAACCAATACTCAGACACATGATAGGGATACACCAATATTCAAACACATGATAGAGTTTAACCAATACTCTGACACTTGATAGGGATACACCAATACTCAGACACATGATAGAGTTAAACCAATGCTCTGACACATGATAGGGATACACCAATACTCAGACACATGATAGAGTTAAACCAATACTCTGACACATGATAGGGATACACCAATACTCAGACACATGATAGAGTTAAACCAATGCTCTGACACATGATATGGATACACCAATACTCAGACACATGATAGAGTTCAAACCAATGCTCTGACACATGATAGGGATACACCAATACTCAGACACATGATAGAGTTAAACCAATACTCAGACACATGATAGAGTTAAACCAATGCTCTGACACATGATAGGGATACACCAATACTCAGACACATGATAGAGTTAAACCAATGCTCTGACACATGATAGGGATACACCAATACTCAGACACATGATAGAGTTAAACCAATGCTCTGACACATGATAGCGATACACCAATACTCAGACACATGATAGGGATACACCAATACTCAGACACATGATAGGGATACACCAATACTTTGATGCATTTTATGGAGACACACTAATACTCTGACACATTTTTTGAGATACAACAACACTCTGACACAGTTTATAGAGATACAACAACACTCTGACACAGTTTATGGAGATACAACAACACTCTGACACAGTTTATGGAGATACAACAACACTCTGACTTGTGATTTGGATACAGCAGGACCCTGATAGGTGCAATGGTGATACAACAGTATTTTCCCACACAATGGGTATACATTATTCTGGCCTTATGTGTAACATTGCTTGTAATAAGAGCAAGAGTTTGGAGTTTAACAGTTATGACACATGGCAACACCCAACTGTAAACAGAACAGATTCCAGTCTGCAGATCAAGGTCAACACTGTTTGCTTGAAATTATAGATAAAACTTGTAAACTCTGCCAGTGCATTATGTGTGTGATGGCTGACCTGGCTTAAATGGACCTTAAGTTGAAGAATATTAGAGTCTAAAGATGAATGGTCAGTTATATCACAGAATATTACAACTAAAAGATGAATGGTTAGTTATGTCACAGAATATGAAAATTGAAAGATGAATGGTCATTTTTATCACAGAATATTATAATCTAAATATGAATGGTGATTTTTGTCACAGAATATTGGAGTCAAATGATGATTAATCAATTATGCCACAGAATATTAGTCTAAAGATGAATGGTCAGTTATGTCACAGAATATTAGTCTAAAGATGAATGGTCAGTTATGCCACAGAATATTTGTCTAAAGATGAATAGTCAGTTATGTCACAGAATATTTGTCTAAAGATGAATGGTCAGTTATGTCACAGAATATTAGTCTAAAGATGAATGGTCAGTTATGTCACAGAATATTTGTCTAAAGATGAATGGTCAGTTATGTCACAGAATATTAGTCTGAAGATGAATGGTCAGTTATGTCACAGAATATTTGTCTAAAGATGAATGGTCAGTTATGCCACAGAATATTTGTCTAAAGATGAATGGTCAGTTATGTCACAGAATATTAGTCTAAAGATGAATGGTCAGTTATGTCACAGAATATTTGTCTAAAGATGAATGGTCAGTTATGTCACAGAATATTTGTCTAAAGATGAATGGTCAGTTATGTCACAGAATATTTGTCTAAAGATGAATGGTCAGTTATGCCACAGAATATTAGTCTAAAGATGAATGGTCAGTTATGCCACAGAATATTAGTCTAAAGATGAATGGTCAGTTATGTCACAGAATATTTGTCTAAAGATGAATGGTCAGTTATGCCACAGAATATTTGTCTAAAGATGAATGGTCAGTTATGTCACAGAATATTTGTCTAAAGATGAATGGTCAGTTATGTCACAGAATATTAGTCTAAAAATGAATGGTCAGTAAAGATGAATGGTCAGTTATGCCACAAAATATTAGTCTCAAGATGAATGGTCAGTTATGTCACAGAATATTTGTCTAAAGATGAATGGTCAGTTATGTCACAAAATATTTGTCTAAAGATGAATGGTCAGTTATGCCACAGAATATTAGTCTAAAGATGAATGGTCAGTTATGTTGCAGAATATTAGTCTAAAGATGAATTGTAATATGTGTCACAGAGTATTAAAATCAAAAGATGAATGGTCAGTTATGTCACAGAATATTAAAAACAATATTAAAATTGAAAGATGAATGGTCAGTTATGTCACAGAATATTAAAAACAATATTAAAATTGAAAGATGAATGGTCAGTTATGTCAAAGAATATTATAATTTAAATATAAATGGTTAGTAATGTCACAGAATATTAGAGTAAAAAAATGAATAATCAGTTTTACCACAGAATATTAGTCTAATGATGAATGGTCAGTTACATCACAGATTAATACAGTCTAAAGATGAATGGTCAGTTATATAATAGAATATTAGTCTAAAGATGGTTGGTCAGTTATGTCACAGAAAAGACTTCATGCTTGTAGGTTTATTTTTTCCCATCTATCCAGAAGATAAGAAATGGATTGTAGACCTGTGAAAATTACTTGCAGTTTTGTTACTGAAAAAATATATCCTGGTTGCAGTTAGGAAGTGCCATTGTTGCATAAATCACATATTTAAACTGGAAATAAGCTGGGCCTGCAGAAAATCAGCTGTCCTTCCCAATTAAATAGAAATAATTTTAGAAAATATAACTGGCCCTGTGAGCTTGCTGTTGTTGTTATTAACTGATCCTCCACTAAGTCCTCATGTCATGTGCCAGTGATTGAATTGTTCCCTGTAAATATATAACTACTACTAAACAAATGTAAATTATGTTAATGCTGGTGAAAAAATAGTGACAAGAGAATATTTTGTTTTTAGCCTTTCATCTACTTTTTGAGACCAGTGAATATTTGGGGTTTATCTTTTTCTGCTATTTGAGACCAGTGAATATTTTGCAAATATCTTTTCTGCTGTTTGAGACCAGTGAATATTTTGGTTTTTATGTTTTTGGCTGTTTGAGACCAGTGAATATTTTGCATTTATCTTTTCTGCTGTTTGATACCAGTGAATATTTTATATATATCTTTTGAGTTTTTTTGAAACTAGTGAATATTTTGCAGTTATCTTTTCTGCTGTTTGAGTCCAGTGAACATTTTACATGTATATTTTCAGCCATTTGAGACCAGTGAACATTTTAAATATATCTTTTCTGCAGTCTGAGGCTTATACAATTTTTGTATTTTATTGGAATCATGTATTGTGCTGTCTGTGGACTTCAGAACGTCTGCATTCAAGATGGTTTTCCATTATGCAGAATGAGAGTATGTTTATTACCATAATATAAAATGTTTTTTATGTTAAAGGGTTTTATTTTTTCCATATACCCACTACATGCCGGTATTTGATTTTGTTACACATGTACCTCTTTTACTTGGTCAGATGACAAGTTTAAATTTGTATTTGTCCAGCTATAACGTTACTACAGTCATACAAATTGCCTTTTCAAAAGTGAACAGTGTGTACCTTGGTATTGTTCGACATTTTCAAGGGTTCTTGTGCCAATTACATGTCACACTCATTGTGTTTCTCATGATGGATTTGAATGATCTTGGGCAATCAAGGCAAATTGAACCTAAGGTGTTTGTTAATTCAGTATAGGAATTCCAACACCTACCCTATTAAATACCATACATGAAATCTTTTATCTGTTGTGTGATCCGAAGTAATCCAATGAAATTCAGATAGAATAATCAAGAAGTGTAATTTATTGTTGCAATTAAATGTATCACCACAGGTAGCTTGAAGGTTTTCTCAGTTTGTGATTGAGAATATTAGTCAGTATGAATCAAATGCCTGGATCAATTGTAAAGCTCTCAAGACATTTTGTATGCAAAGAACATGCCATGCATCATTTTGTATGCTGAGCTTCAAATCAGAAAGAAAAGGCATGGAATTACTGACTATTGCATTCAGTCTTAATGCTTTATGAGTTCATTGTCAGTTAATGAGAATATTTCATATACCTCTTTTATGTCCACATCTACACTTGTTTTTTGCTTTCTCCACTTCATTTTAAAAAAAGAAACTACTCATTGTAAACTTGTTGATTGGTTAAGTTTCACTGTGGAGTATGCAAATGGGTTTAATTTGACAAATTTAATGTATATGCACTTTTTGTTTGATACATGATTAGTTTTTTATTCTTTCACTTTGAAATTTCTTCATTTTCTCCATTAATCTGTACCTACTATAAATTCACTAATTTTTTTGTTGGATACCAGTTTTTGTTTGCATTTTGTGACTGCTACAAAATATGATGAATGAAATATGTTTCTTGTATGTATAAAAAAGAACATGGGACTGACAAAAATTTAATTTTTTTGCACAACCATACAATTTTTAAAAAATTTTTTTCAGTGTTTCCCAAGAAGAGTTTAATTACAAGATAATTATGTTGCAGTAATCAGTCAAGCTTGGTTACATTTTAATTTACCTTGCAGTATTTGATTAAGAAAAATATTCTTACAGGGTAATTTATGTTGTAATATTAACAAAATGAGAAGTTTAATTACAAGATAATTGCCTTTAAAAAAGATAAATTGAATTACATAATATCCTTGCCTATATGCATCAAAGAAGTTTTTAATTAAAAAATATGATGAAAAATTTTATGTTGCATTATCATTGACTAAAATGTGAATCCTTATAAATCCAATGAACATATAAAAACCTAATTAGGACATAAAATAGTTGTAGTATTGACAATAATCTCAATAGAATTTAGCTGGTAATGACAGCACTCTTTACAGGACATAACATAGTGGTACTATTGACAGTGCTCTTTATAGGTCATAGTGGTATTATTGACAGAAGTCTTTATTGGACATAATTTATTGGCAGTATTGACAGTACTCTTTATTGGACAATTTATTGGAAGTATTGACAGTACTCTTTATTGGACAATTTATTGGTAGTATCGACAGTACTTTATTGGACAATTTATTGGAAGTATTGACAGCACTCTTTATTGGACAAAATTTATTGGTAGTATTGACATTACTCTTTATTGGACATAATTTATTGGTAGTATTGATATTACTATATTGGACATAATTTATTGGAAGTATTGACAGCACTCTTTATTGGACAAAATTTATTGGTAGTATTGACATTACTCTTTATTGGACATAATTTATTGGTAGTATTGATATTACTATATTGGACATAATTTATTGGAAGTATTGATAACACTCTTTATTGGACATAATTTATTGGAAATATTGATAGTACTTTATTAGACATAATTTATTGGTAGTATTGAAAGTACTCATTATTTGACATAATTTATTGGTATCTTTGACAGTACTCTTTATTGGACATAGTGGTATTATTATCAGTACTCTTTATTAGAAAATTTATTGGTAGTATTGACAGTACTCTTTATTGGACATAATTTACAGGTAGTATTGATAGTACTATATTGGACATAATTTATTGGTAGTATCGACAGAACTCTTTATTGGACATAATTTATTTGTATAATTGACAGTGATCTTTATAGGGCATAGTGGTATTATTGATGGTACTCTTTATTGAACATAATTTACAAATAGTAGTATTGACAGTACTCTTTATTGGACAATTTATTGGTAGTATTGACAGTACTCTTTATTGGACAATTTATTGATAGTATTGACTACTCTTTATTGGACATAATTTATTGTAATATTGACAGTGCTTTTTATTGGACATAATTTATTGATAGTATTGATAGTGCTGTTTATTGGACATAATAAGCTTCTAAAATTCATCAGGCTTATTTAGTCCTGATTAAGACTTACAACCAGCCATCCATGTTGAACATTAATCTTCTATCACTGTATAAGCTCATCATAGATATACAACCATCCTGGTCATGCAAAAAATCTCTAGAACCCCTAAGTTTATTTATAGTCCTTTTGAGAGATTTAAAACCATCCTAGTTAAGCAGACAAATCCCTTGATCTCTTAGGACTTTTGTAGTTTCTAGAGAGACTTGCAACTATCTTGATCAGGTAATACATATCTACATCAGACTTGTATAGTCCCTTGAGAGACCTACAAGCATACTGGTCAGACATTATAACTCTAGAAGTCTTTAAACTTGCCTAGTCCCTTTAGAGACTTACAATTATACTAGTAAGGAAAGGAGCCTGTAGATTTTTTAAGTTCATCTAGTATTCAGAGACTTAAAACCATCCTGGTCAAGCAGGAAACCACATTTCAACCTCATCTTCCTGAAGGAGACTTAAAATGATTCATGTCATGATATAAGAGATACTCTGTGTATTCATATATTATATTAAACTAGATTGGCCAGCACTTCATATGCTGACAAATCTGGTCCTCTTTTTTAATATACGTGAACCATATATTTTGATCTGTTCTTGCGTAAAGCAAGAGACAGGTCAAGCACTATGCAGTAATATAAGTGAACAATGTATTGTGATCTCTCAATGTATTATGTATGAGACAGATCAGGTGCTGTACTTTGCACAGTTGGGTGCATATAATACAGAAATAAACTTCACTGTTTGCTTTCTTATGAGTTAGGTATGATTATGGTATTTGAGATAAGGGTTTGGATTAAATCTCAATTGAAAATAACTGTTTTCCATTGGCTTGGATTAAAATTAATTGATTCTCCATGTAATTTTGCCTCCTGATGCTAGGAATGTGGGTCAGACAGAATCAGGACAAAATGCCAATAAAGGGAACAAATGCCAGATCCTCCTGACAATTCAAGAACTCTACCGAATATTTATATATGGAATAATCTAATTTGTGAAGAGTATGTAGACAGATTATAGAACAGTCTGAGTGGTGGTCAGCTGTATGAATAAATATAATAATGTAAATTATGGTTAGAAGAAGAGGTGGTTTCATATCTTGGATGATAATTCTCACTTATGTTTCATTTTTTTGAACCAGTAGTGCTTACCTGTTTCAAAAAATTTGTCAGTCATTATACCCTGTAAATGTGAGTCCACTTGACTCATTTTGCTAAAATACTTGCCATCAATCCATGTTTTATGTTTCCTTTTTTTGAAGTATTACTCTTCTTTTAAAAATCTCCCAGCTCAATTTTGAGTGGAAATAAATTCTTGTGATCTGACATGTTAAAAATAAATACCTCATTCTGGTGGAAAATCAATAGATTCAATAGATTTTGGTTGAGTTGCCTTCATGTAATATTAGGTATTTGATTTGGTGTTTTCCCAAGGTTAGACTAAGATTAAAGAAAGTAATAAGTACACTTGATTGGCACATCTGCAATCTCCATACACTAATAATAACCACAAAGATAAAATAAATATTTTCATGAAAAGTCTGGAAATTTGATTGACATATTGGTTGCCCTCATTTTTTTGTATTGAATGTCACCTTTTGATGTTTTAATGTTGACTTGTTTGTAAAAACATTGCTTACAAGAGTGAATACAATTAAACCTTTCCTGTATTTCAGATTTTGTAATAGGTGGACATTTATATGCATATAGTTTGGTTATTGGTTGGTTGATTGGTTGTTGATTGTACTTCAGCACATTTTTGACCTTGTCATAATGATAAATTTGGAGGTGCCTAAGAATAAATACAATCTACCTATCCAGGCTGTCCTGGGTGGGTATTGAACCCACAATCATTGGATTACAAGTCTGACACTCTTCCAACTGAACTACCACCAGTCCATCATCTAGATAAATGGTTGGAAAATATGGAAGTGTTACATAATTGACCAGCACATAAATCCAGGAAATGGTTGATGTGCCTGCCTTTCACCAATACAATTGGTGTACATCAAGACTGGATGTGTAATAACATTTCGGGTTGGCTGTGCAAAGCATTTCAAATTATATCTTGCCCAGGACTGATAAGACAGTGGCCATCCCTTCATGGCCATTGAATCCATTATGCTAACCAAGACTGACCATCCCTCCATGGCCATGGAGTCCATCATGCTATGCTAACAAAGACAATGGTCATCCCATTGCCATAAAGTCCATCATGCTAACCAAGAATGTGTCCATCCTTCCATGGCTGTGGAGTCCATCATTCTAACCAATACAATGGTCATATCACCATGACCATAGAGTCCATTATGCTAACCAAGAATGTGTCCATCCTTCCATGGCTGTGGAGTCCTTCATTTTAACCAATACAATGGTCATATCACCATGACCATAGAGTTCATTATGATAACCAAAAATGTGTCCATCCTTCCATGGCTGTGGAGTCCTTCATTTTAACCAATACAATGCTCAAATCACCATGACCATAGAGTCCATTATGCTAACCAAGAATGTGTCCATCCTTCCATGGCTGTGGAGTCCTTCATTTTAACCAATACAATGGTCATATCACCATGACCATAGAGTCCATTATGCTAATCAATACACTACTGATGAGGTAATGGATATATAAAATGTCCTGCCTGATCAGCATACATTTTTTTCTAATGGAATTTTTCCTGAAAGAGCATTGTAGCACTCTAAGTCACCTTTACACTAGGCATAAATTATTACATTATATAGGGATGATTGCACCCCAGAAATCAAAGGAAATAACCTGCTGGAAGTTACCAAGCATGGGCTATTTGTTTATCAGCTCATAATATAATGACCAGCATTGAATTTGTATTTATACATTATCATAGATTCTACACACAATACAATATGCATATCTGGGTACCACAACAAGTTTGTACCATTGTGTACTGTGATAATGTAAAATATACCAATATGTGCCATACCCTGTTATACCTCATTCCAATCATTTACAAAATCTGTTACTTTCTAAAGAAATTAGGAATTATCATAAATAGAAGTGACTGTTTTGGAATGCAGATGCTCAAGATGTGGCCAACTAAAATGAAGCTGATGGACAATAGATGCCATTAAAAAGAGGGACTTGTGGATAATGTTAATATGCAGATCTAAAATAGATTAAATATTTGCTTTTATAGATTAAATATTTGCAATACTTTATGCTCAGTAGAACTGATGATTTTTTACAAGCACAGTTTGTAATTATGACTAATTATATATGATAAAAAAATTTCAAAAATGTCAATTACTGCAATCCTGGGGGATTTAAATCATTTCCATGACAGCTTTATGGGCTATCAGATGTGAATCTAAGAAGGTTGCATATCGACAACCATAGACTTTCAAAATTTGTCACCTTTACAATATGGGACCCTTCATGTCCTCGGTCTTAGGCACTGGCCTTTACCGATCATTTCATAGGAGTCTTATTCTTTACTTGGTCAATACGGGTGTGTGAGAATGCTTGGCACTAGCTGTGGGTCTGTGGTTCTTCCCATGGTTTGTATAGATTCTTCCTCTATGAGATATGTTGACTACCAAATATAGCCTATTTTGTGCCAAAACTAATGTCCAAAGCACAAAAAGAAACTTACCTCTACTATATGTTTAAAAGGTTCATGTAAGATTCACAAAAGTGAGACCTAATTACAGTCCAACTAGAAGTTTACCCAGACTCTGTTTTCATGAAAAGAAATACATCTACCTGACAGTTTTGATTGTAACTTTATTTTTTGTGAAAAATCCATAACAAATATTGAGAAAAATTCTTAGCACAAGATATTTGTCATCCTATGACTGATTGATTGATGTCTTGGAATGAGATGATGAGATGGTCTAAAATTCCATGTGTTTTCCACACTCTGAAGTATCACTGTCATGGGTATGACAGGTTCTGTTAAAGAAGAACCACTAAACTTCTAAATATTTCAGACTCAGCATGTACCAGGATATGGTAGCTTGTACCCAAGGTAAACCATAATGTACCCATGCATAGCATGTACCCAAGGTAAACCATAATGTGCCAGTACATAGCATGTTTCCAAAGTAAACAGTTCATTTACACATGTACTTGTATATACATGTAGTTGCATGTACCAGCATGTTTCCAAAGTAAACAGTTCATTTACATATGTACTTGTATATACATGTAGTTGCATGTACCTAAAGTAAATAGCTCAGCCACCACATATGGTTAATAGCATTTATCCACAAGTATCTGTGCATGGCATTTACCCAAAGTCAACAGTATAACCTTTATATAATACACAGCATAACCTTTATATAATACACAGCATAACTTTTATATAATATATAGCATAACCTTTATATAATACACAGCATAACCTTTATATAATACACAGTATAACCTTTATATAATACACAGTATAACCTTTATATAATACACAGTATAACCTTCATATAATACACAGCATAACCTTTATATAATACACAGCATAAGCTTTATATAATACACAGTAAAACCTTTACATAATACACAGTATAACCTTTACATAATACATAGTATAACCTTTATATAATACACAGTATAACCTTTATATAATACACAGCATAACCTTTATATAATACACAGTATAACCTTTATATAATACACACCATAACCTTTATATAATACACAGTATAACCTTTATATAATACACACCATAACCTTTATATAATACACAGTATAACCTTTATATAATACACAGTATAACCTTTATATAATACACAGTATAACCTTTACATAATACACAGCACTGTATAACCTTAAGTTTGCATAATACACAGTGTTGCATAACCTTCATGCCTGACTGCCAAAAACAATATTAAGAAACTAAAACAAACCATCAGGATATACATTATTGACCTTAATGATATACACTTTTTAGCATCTGTATGTTCACTATTTACCATCAGGATATAATTTTGTACCATCACTATATCCACTATTTACCATCAGGAAGTACACTATTTACTATCATAATGTAAACTTTTTGTCATCAGTATGTCCACTTTGTATCATCAGGATGTACACTTTCTAACATGTACAATATTTACCATCAGGATGTACACTATTTACCATAAGTGTATACACTTTGTACCATAAGTATGTACACTTTTTACCATCAGGATATACACTTTTTGCCATGAACTCAATTTACCATCAGGATGTATCCTTTTTGCCATCAGGATATACACTTTCTACCATGTACAATATTTACCATCAGGAGGTACACTTTTTACCATGTACACTATTTACCATCAGAATGTATACTTTTTACCATGTACACTATTTGCCATCAGGAGGTACACTTTTTACCATGTACACTATTTACCATCAGGATATACACTTTTTACCATGTACACTATTTACCATCAGAATGTACACTTTTTACGATGTACACTATTTGCCATCAGGATGTACACTTTTTATCATGTACACTATTTGCCATCAGAATGTACACTTTTTACCATATACACTATTTGCCATCAGGATGTACACTTTTTACCATGTACACTATTTGCCATCAGAATGTACACTTTTTACCATGTACACTATTTGCCATCAGAATGTACACTTTTTACCATCAGAATGTACACTTTCTACCTTCAGTATTTACTCAAGTTCTTCAGGTCCCAACTTTTCAGTAAGGCTTGTTATGCATCTAAGGCTCAATGATCCTGACAGTGTTTTTGACCTTTTTTTATGATGTTACTCTAAGGTTAAGTGTTTTTGACCTTTTTTTATGATGTTACTCTAAGGCTAAGTGTTTTTGACCTTTTTTTATGATGTTACTCTAAGGCTAAGTGTTTTTGACCTTTTTTTATGATGTTACTCTAAGGCTAAGTGTTTTTGACCTTTTTTATGATGTTACTCTAAGGCTAAGTGTTTTTGACCTTTTTTATGATGTTACTCTAAGGCTAAGTGTTTTTGACCTTTTTTATGATGTTACTCTAAGGCTAAGTGTTTTAGACTTTTTTTTATGATGTTACTCTAAGGCTAAGTGTTTTTGACCTTTTTTATGATGTTACTCTAAGGCTAAGTGTTTTTGACCTTTTTTATGATGTTACTCTAAGGCTAAGTGTTTTTGACCTTTTTTATGATGTTACTCTAAGGCTAAGTGTTTTAGACTTTTTTTTATGATGTTACTCTAAGGCTAAGTGTTTTTGACCTTTTTTATGATGTTACTCTAAGGCTAAGTGTTTTTGACCTTTTTTATGATGTTACTCTAAGGCTAAGTGTTTTTGACCTTTTTTATGATGTTACTCTAAGGCTAAGTGTTTTAGACTTTTTTTTATGATGTTACTCTAAGGTTAAGTGTTTTTGACCTTTTTTATGATGTTACTCTAAGGCTAAGTGTTTTTGACCTTTTTTTTATGATGTTACTCAAAGGCTAAGTGTTTTTGACCTTTTTTATGATGTTACTCTAAGGCTAAGTGTTTTTGACCTTTTTTTATGATGTTACTCTAAGGCTAAGTGTTTTTGACCTTTCTTTTTTTGATGATGTTACTCTAGAGCTTGCTACAGTTTTAGTCCCTAAATAAAACCACCTTTACAGTACATGAGATAATTGAGGATAGCATTTGGATGTTTAAAAAATTCACTGTGATCATGGTTAGCCAGATGCTTTGCTTCAGATCAAGAGGGCACAGGGACTACTGTATAAAAAAGTGTAAGCAAAGTTTTGTATGTGAACAACATGTTTGCTTGTCCATTATTCATGTATATGAAGGCTCTTCATTGGTTTAGCACTGTATATATGTGCATGCTAAAATTGTTATTTAATGCATGGATAGAATCTCTACTAGCTGACCATCTCTGTGTCTGGGCAAGTTTATGTTTCATAAATATTTTACTGATTTTATAAAAGCTGAATGTGCTGTTAGATCTGTGTGTACTGTTATACTTGCATACAGGTCAATATACAGGATGGCCAGACCCATATCTGCCATCACACTGTGGGCTGGCACAACTGGGTCAGTAGTTTGCAAGGAGTAATTTAGTAGAACAAACAACACACCCTGATCTGTTAGTGCATTATGCAACAGCTTATCAGAGTCTGTGTTGATTGCAGTTGACTATACTTGTATACAATTATGCATGGCACCTGAGATCTGCTTGCCAACCTGGATCAAGTTGCTTGTAGACAAGGATACATTTTGCTACTGTTGTATCTACATTGGTTAATGTGGGTACATTGAAAATGACTGTCATGTCTCATGGATGGTGGTTCTTGCCAGGGTTTACCAGGGTTCCTCCTCCACCATTAATACTGGCTACCATGTAAAGCCTATCTTGTACTCAAAAATGGCATTAAACCCTACAAGTCACCCATTGGTTGTTGAATAAATCATCATGGAATGCAAAATGAAATAGAATGAAACATTGGAATAATATAAACTAAACAGTAAATGTTATTTAATGAAAATGGTGCATATTCAAAACTTAGGGCACTGAAAAGTGAGTGAAAATTGAATGAAATATGAGTACATTTCAGGAATGGATTTGAAAATCAATTATTTTCAAGCTGCCTCAATTTTCCATGGTCACATTGTGCATGATTATTCAGGAATAGTTACAAGCCCTTTTGAATGATAATCCAGGACTTATTTATAGTGACAATTTTTACCAGCTGTTAAGTTGTTCTTGTTGAGAGGCTGATATCAAAAACATCCACCACCAGTCTATTGAAATGACTGATGGTTTGTGCACATTTAATTAGAACAAAGTGAAGTGATAAATAAAATTTACTGACAAATACTCTACAACAATTTTGTACATTTATTTTTGTATGACTTTATTTAAAGAGGGTAACTCAATTAGCTAAGAACTAATCTACCTTGAGGCCCTCATTCAAAGGAATGTACTTATTTTTGCAGCATCTCTGAAGCTACTTGATATACAGGGTTTGGAAAAAGGAAATAGAGTGGGTATTTCTAATCTCAGCTAGATTACTATTCCAGAGCAAAGTTCCAGAGTATTGGAAACTTTTTAAAAATAATTTCTTATTTGGTTTGGGAATTTTGTAATGTTTGGTAGACATTGATTGCAGGTGAGGAGTATTTCTGAGTAACCTATACTTGAATAGTGATTGTAAATATTCAGGAGCACTATTATTGGCTATCCTGTACATTAATTTGGCTTTTCTCAAACAGATTTGGTCTTTAATAGGTAATATTTTTAACTTGCCAGCTAAATTTTCCTTGCTTTCTTTCTGGATTGATAGTAACTCAAAAGATCTTTTTTTGGAGATGTGCCAGCTTTGCTAAGTTTTTATCATTTGAATTGCCCCATACTGTATTACAGTAGTCTAAATAGGGTTGTATGTAACTGTTATAAAATAGTTTTCTGTGCTTTTCCAGGAGAAAGTGTCTTATCCTACTGAGAAGCCATAAACTTTAATTGACTTTTTTACTGATATGTTTGATATGTTCAGTCCATGATATGTTATTATCTACCAAAACACCAAGTATACTATGGTGACGGACCATTTGCAATCTTTTATCCTTCCATGTCATAGTTCATCAATATCAAGTTTTGTTCTTTTTTTCGCTGTTGAGATAAGTAATATTTTAGTTTTACAAGTATTTAAACCACCATGCCATTGCATGTGCACCAGTTGTCCAGTTTGTTTAAAGCATTCTGTAGAGAAATTTCGAGTTTATGCTTTGTGTTTTGGATGTCTGACAATGTTGTGTCATCTGCATAGAGATCTGTAGATGATACTGAGTCCCTTAGTACAAGTGGTAGGTCATTAATAAATAACATAAACAGTAATGGACCCAGAATTGAACCTTGTGGTACTCCACATCAAATTATTCCAGGTTCAGACAGAACAATATTTATATAAACATGTTGTGTTCTCTCACTTAAGTATGAAGTAAACTATCTAACTGTGCTTTCATCACATTGGTAGATTTTCAGTTTCTTTAAAAGGATTTTATGATCCACCATGTCAAAAGCTTTCCTGAAATCTACAAATATGGAACCTATTATTTATCTTTGGTCAAGTGCTTGAAGCCATTTATCAGTTAGGGAGATCAAGGCAGTCTCACATGAATGTTTCTGTCTAAAGCCTGATTGATTAGGGTATAACAGAAAGTGTTGGGTTAAATATGATATGAATGAATCATGGACATGCTTTTCAATCATCCTTAGGACCAGATTTTTTAATAGGAGTTACTTTTGCAGTTTTCCATATTTGGGGACTGATGAGGTTGCAATACTTAAATTGATTATGAATGTTATGCTATCTACAATAGCAGAGGCAGAAGATTTAACGAGTTGTGGACCAATCTGATCAAGTCCTGTAGCTTTCTTAGTATCAAGTTCACTGAGATATTTCTTAACAAAGTTTTTTGATACTGGTGGAATAGAGACACATATCTCCTTAGAGACTTTGCTGCTGCAGAAGTTTTTCAGTTCATTAAAGTTGTTTTCAATCACTGGTTCTTTTAACTTTGTGGTAATGTTGGTGAAAAAAAATCATTGAAAACATTTGCAATGTCATTGTCATCAGTGACTTCAGTGTCATTCACCAGAAGTGAGTGAATTTTATTCAACTGATCTTTGTGTGTTCCTCCAGTGAGTTCATTGAAGACTTTCCAAATGCAGTTTTTGTTGCTCTTTTTGTTTTCAAGCAATGATTGAAAATAATTTTGTTTAGCTTTTTTAATCATATTTTATTTCTCCATACTTTTTTTTTGGTATGGTTTCCTATAGCCTTGAATTGGTCCCTTGTTTTCATAGCATCAAGGATTTCAGTTGTAAGCCAATTAGGTTGGACTTCATTCTTTACTTGATATACATTCAGTGGTGCATGCTTAGAGACTACATCCATAAATAAGTCAGTTCACACCCTCAGAGTTTTATCTATGTCATCCAAATTTTGTATCATACTCCATGGAACTTTATATAGGTCATTGAAAAATTGTTCTTCATTAAAAAAATTTAATGATCTGTAAGTGTTAGTTTTGTGTATATTTTTCTTAATTCTCTTGCATTTAACCTTTCTTGTCAAAAAAAGTAGGATAGTGGTCACTAAGACCAACTTTTGGTATGTTAACACAAGTTACATTGTCTGGTAGGTTGGTATAATGTGACAAATAAGAGCGTTTGATTTTTCTGTTACCCTAGTGAGGTCATTTACCATATGTTCTAGGCCTAATGATTCAATAAATGCTGTCCAGTTCTTCCATATTTGAGTATTGAGAAGGTCCTTATTTATATTACCGAGTATATATGTTTCTTTCACCTGTGCCAGAACATTTTCCATTTGTTTCAAAAAGTTATCATTCCAAATTGCCTTGTAGGAAGGTGGCCTATAAATGAAACCAACTAGAAATGATTTTGCATTATTTTGATACATTTCCATCCAGGTGCTCTCAATTTCTTGTGACTCGAAGTCAAGTCACCTTTCTGCATTTACCTCTTCCCTAATGTATACAACAAGACCTCCCTCTGCTGGCTACTGTTAACATTTTTTTATCATAAATTAACTGCTGTATATTGCATTTCATTAGAGCACACTTTTTATAAGACAAGATTTAGTTACACTCTATCTGAAGATTTAGTTATTGCTCAATCTCATGATTATAGTTTAGCTCTATCTCAAGATTATAGTTACAGCTGTACCTCAATATTATAGTTACAGCTGCATTGCAAGGTTAATAGTTACATCTGTATATCAAAATATAGTTACAGCTGTACCTCAAAAGTATAGTTACAGCTGAATCTCAAGATTATTGTTACAGCTCAATCTCAAGAGTATAGTTACAGCTCTATCTCAAGATTTTAGTTAAAGCTGTTGTATCTCAGGATTATAGTTATGGCTCTATCTCAAGATTATAATTACTGCTGTATCTCAAAATTATAGTTACAGCTTTATCTCAAAATTATAGTTACAGCTTTATCTCAAAATTATAGTTACAGCTCTATCTTAAGATTATAGTTACAGCTCTATTTCCATGATTCTGATTTCGAAAACCATGTAAGTGCATTTCTATTTTCTTTCAGATGATTCCAAACTACAAACTAAATGAAACAATGGGTAGTAACAATAAGGAATCAGTCTGATTTCTAAGACCATAAATGAAAAATGAGATGGTAAATTAAAAAATGTGAATAGAATGTAAATGGAACAAAACTGAAATATTTTAATTTAAATGAAAAGTAGGTTGGGTAAAATTTACCTATTCAGTGTTTGCACCTTAAGTGGCCATATAAATATGACTTAATATACATGTTTATTGTATATGCAGATTGTACAGTACAGAGATTTATTGAAAAGATTGTTTGCTCCTGAAAAGGAGGAATGCACATTTGAACTGACATTGATGGGAATGTGTTCAAGATATGGGATAAAATTATTACATCTGACACAATATCTAGTTCGTGGTCATTTGTTTAAAATTAACATTGAAATCAGTCATCTAACACAATATCAAATTCATCCAACAGTATCAAATTCATCTGACACAATATCAAATTCATCCAATCATATCAAAGTCATTTAACACAATATCTAAGTCATCTGACACAGTATCAAAGTTATTTGACACAATATAAAAGTCATCCTAGATAATATCAAAATCAACTGGCACAATGCAATATATATATATTGCATATATAATTACACAGTACCAAAGTAATCTGACACAATATCTAAGACATCTTATACAATATAAAAGTCATCCTAGATAATATAATAAAAATCATCTGACACTATCAAAGTCATCCTTAAGACAATATCAAAATCAACTGGCATAATACTCTCTGTATATAATTACATGATTGTTGACACATATTGCATGACTACTGATATATATTACATGACTATTGACACATATGACATGGCTATCATGGCTATTAATAAATATTTTATGACTATTAACATATTTCATGACTATTGATATATATATATATATATATATATATATATATATATATATATATATATATATATATATATATATATATATATATATATATATCATTACATTATAAATATATATATTATTACATGACAAGGGCTCATACTCAGTAACAAAGAAAAGATTGAAAGCCAACAAGCTTTGTATATTTCAACAAAACAATTTATTTCTCTAGACAACAATGTAAAAGTTTGTAAAAGGGACTTACAATCTGTGAATATCATCCAAATATGTTTCTAAGAATAAAAACACAAGTCCTAAATAGTCGTATAAGAATCCGGGTTCAAGTTTCTATGACGTCTGACTTTGGAGGGCAATGATGTTAGATGTAGTCCACTATATGAATAACGATAATTCCTCACGTGAATAACAGTCCTTGTTTCCGAATTAAATTCCAGAATTAATTTCCTTGAATATCTTTCATAATTTATTATAAAAAAGTCAACTCGTTGAGTATCCAGGAAAATAAATTATTGAATCCAAAAGTCAGATGAAAAATAAAATATTCTGGCAAAATATTTAAAATAAATACATAGATATAACTTGTTCCTTTAAGGTCTTGAATGACTCTGGCCAAAGCAATATTAAGAATGCACTTCAAATCTCACGAGATTGGTCATGTAGTCTCTTAGTACGCTAGTTTTGTCATGTCGTCCAGAAAAGACCAACTTAAAAACCAATCATAAAATAGGCTGTTTACAAACATTAGTCATGTTTAGAATGTATGCCAGTGATGCTGACCAATCAGTTTAACTTCCTGTTGACTTGATACCAAGGTAAGACAAACTTGGTGTCAATTCTCACTTATTACTATTTCGTCTTAAATAAGCAAAGTTTGTGTTAAAATTATATCTCACTACCAAAAATAGAATCTCGCATCCAAGAAAAATATTCATTGAAATTAAATACAATGAAACAAACATGAAGTAAAAAGAATTTTAAACCTTACACACAAGCAATTTAATCACATATATGTAACAGTATTATATGACATTGGCATTTATTAAACATGACTTTCAGATACATATTACATGGTTGTTGATACATTACATGACTGTTGACACATATTATATGACTATTGACACATATTACATGATTATTGACACATATGACATGACATTTTGACAAATTAACATGACTATTGATACATATTACATGACTGTGGACACATAGTATTCCATTGTTTAGTGTTTTCTTTTGAACCAAAGTACCATATGAAAACCTCTACGAACCCTCACTTTTGAACCAAAGTACCCCATAAATACCTCTTCGAACCCTCACTTTTGAACCAAAGTACCCCATAAATACCTCTTCGAACCCTCACTTTTGAACCAAAGTACCCCATAAATACCTCTTTGAACCCTCACTTTTGAACCAAAGTACCCCATAAATACCTCTTTGAACCCTCACTTTTGAACCAAAGTGCCCCATAAATACCTCTTCGAACCCTCACTTTTGAACCAAAGTACCCCATAAATACCTCTTCAAACCCTCACTTTTGAACCAAAGTACCCCATAAATACCTCTTCGAACCCTCACTTTTGAACCAAAGTACCCCATAAATACCTCTTCGAACCCTCACTTTTGAACCAAAGTACCCCATAAATACCTCTTCGAACCCTCACTTTTGAACCAAAGTACCCCATAAATACCTCTTTAAACCCTCACTTTTGAACCAAAGTACCCCATAAATACCTCTTTGAACCCTCACTTTTGATCTTTAAGGGGTGCATATACTTCGACCACTGAAGATAATATGAATACTGATTACGAAGCTGACATTTATTTTCTTCTCTATTTCAGATATAGTGAAATTTCCAGTACCAGGCCTAGGCCCGTAAAACCAAAGCAATTTGATGTAAGTATGTGCTGAAAATTTCCATCTGAAATATGTATTATCAATGCTGTATTAACCTGTGTATAGCCTTATGCCCATTGCAAGCAGTAAAAATCCAGCTTGCACTTCATATAATGTGTCAGCAGATCAGGGTGAGCACATTCTACCATATCTACATGTATATTAGGATCGTGAATAGTAGGGAGTGGTAGACCCTGATCTGACATGACATTGCAGTAAATCTGGGTCATTTTTGATCACCATTGGGTGTGTTTTACACAGAGAGATTTGCCATTATGTTGTTTTAATTGAGTGTGTTATTATGTGTGAATTATAAATGAAACCAGAAGTGCATACATTGGTTGCAGTTCACCTTCTCACAATTTTCACTGGCTTACATGCTTATATAGGGTGTAAGTCTTTAAAGAAAATTGACTTCAGGAAATAGGTGGTAATTGCATCCTGTCAGTTCATATTACAATATTTAAGTGGTCATCCCTGTACTCGTACATGCACCTTTGTGGTTATAAATAATATTGTTACTTTTAATTTTATGAAAGATGGCTTTCTTTTCATAAGCTGTACAAGCAATTTCAAAACATAAATGTACCAATAAATACAAAAACATAAATTTACAAACAAGTGCAAAACATAAATTTACAAAAAATGCAAGATATTAATTTACCAATAAATGCAAAACATAACTTTACTTACAGATGCAAAACATACTTACCAACAAATGTAAAACATAATTTTTCCAATGAATGCAAAACATAAATTTACCAACAAATGCAAAACATAAATTTACCAACAAATGCAAAACATAAATTTACCAACAAATGCAAAACAAATTTACCAACAAATGCAAAATAATAACTCTATCAACTGATACAGAACATAACATTGTGCCAGAACCTTCATACCTGAACTGGAAATGGATATCAAGAATGGTTTAGGTACTATAGACATGCATATTTTATATATGTAGTCTTGTGTAGGTTACAATTGGCAGCTTATTTAGACATCTAAAGGCTTGAATGCTAATGATAACCAATGCTTGCAAAGTAATTGCTCAGTAAGCATTTGACAGGAAGAAAGTATAGGTTGGACAGAACAAGACTGATCCGAATTTGTCCTGTAAATTGATGTATGTATGTATGGCATTTATCACAGACAGTGTTATTGTTGAATTGTATTTCTTCTTGAAACAACTCTATTAAAAAATCCTTTGAGGTATCATTCATATTCTTATAATTTAGGATATAATCTCACCAGGATGTCTGTGTCATCAAGAACTTAGCTTCACAAAAATCATGAAATCCATGCATTAAAAAACTGAACATTTTGATGGTATTCATGCATATAACAGTATGAGGTACAAATTTTTTTTATTAAATCCTGAGACTTATTTTCTTTGATCTCCTATCATGTTTATTACACAGTTTAATGCATTAGATGGAGAAATATGTTCAAGACATAATATGATCATTATACAGTCAATGTGTTTTATGCTCCATGCAACACAAAAGCATGGAGTCTGTTGTTGTCATTCCTTTGCAATTGGGTCAGTCACTGACAAAGAAATATGTCTAAATCTGTAATGCTGAAATTTTTTTAGTGTTGTCTTAAGCTACTGACTATCTGGTCAGTTGCTTTCTCAGTTGTATTGTCAGTTGCTAACTTGCTGTGGGGTAAATTAAGAAAACTGAGCATCTGCAATAAGTCACTGACAAAGAAATAAGACTGACTAAATCTATAGCAGGTCACTGACAAAGAAAAAATCCAACTAAAGAGAAGTTTACTCTTCTCTCAGGGCTAAATTTACTATACTAACTGTTAGGAATTTTATTGTATAAATTGGTTTAACAAAAGAAATTATTGAACATAAATTGCAAGAATTTTATCTATGTTTCAAATGAATTGCATTTCTTACATCACCACTGTGTTCATGTTTCTACTGGGTTGTGACCTAGTGTGTATAATTATGGCTATGCCACCTGAAACACTTAAACTATAAGCTAAAACTTTGCTTTCAGTATTGTTTTGTCTGCCAGATTCATGCAAATTAGGCCTGTCAAATGACAGTCTGCTGTAGGTATGGTATTTATGTCTGTCTTGAAA
The DNA here is from genome assembly GCA_016746295.1 of Potamilus streckersoni. Taxonomy (NCBI): domain Eukaryota; kingdom Metazoa; phylum Mollusca; class Bivalvia; order Unionida; family Unionidae; genus Potamilus; species Potamilus streckersoni. The sequence goes on from JAEAOA010001017.1 coordinate 234,392, forward strand.
TAGATGCTTCTTGCATTAATTATGTAAATTGGCAGCAGACCAGTCTGCTGTAGGTAGGGTACTTAATGTCTATCTTAATATGGATGATTCTTGTATTAAACATGCTAAAGGATTGCAGACCAGTCTGCTGTAGGTAGGGTACATATGTCTGTCTTGATATGGATGATTCTTTCATTAGTCATGTCAAAGGATTGCAGACCAGTCTGCAGAAAGTAGATTATATATATGTCTGTCTTGATTTGGATGCTTCATGTTTTTCTTTTCCATCTGTAGTTCTCCAATGGTGCCATCTGGGATCGGGAGGGTTATGCCTATGTAAGTCATCTCACTTGAGTTGTATTTTTTCTCAAAAATTCTCTACAAAATATCTTAACATCTTATATGGAAGAGGAAACATTTCAAAAGTTAAGAGAGAAGAATCAAAACTTGATGTCAACTGGAGTGCATTAAATCAATCTCCAGTCATGATATTGCATCTGGCATTATGTTCTGCTGCCATTATTTTCTTTAAAAGAACTCTAATAAGATTGCTTTCCATATTTGAATTGAGACATTTGTCAAGGACTTGTACAAGCAGGTATTGGAAATTCTCTTGCCCTATGTATTATATTGTATTCACTGTAGTTGTTGCATTGAAGTTACCAAAGCAAGGTGGTTCTTACATGCAGTGAATTGCTTAAAATGTCAACCATGCAGACCATTTAACTTAAAAACTCAAAAAAAATTAAAATTCCAATCCTTTTCAAACTTTATGTAATGAACAATATTTTATGTTGCATTTCATGATATCAGTTACATCATATAACATGTAGTCAAAGTAAATTCAATAGCATAAATATTGCTTTGTCATTCTACATGCTATCAGTTATTTCTGTAACATGCAGTAACATAAACCTTATGTGGAGAATGTGTGTGTGTGTGTGTGTGTGTGTGTGTGTGTGTGGTTTGGATTTTTAATGTAGCTTTAACAAATTTTCAGTCATATCACTATGATGTCTGCAGTGTGGCAGTTTATAGTGATGTCTAACACTGAGGCATCATGTTACAGACATGTAGCACAATGTCCCACCCAGTCACTTTATCCTGACACCAGGCTATCAGTCATAACACTATAATCTTAATGCAGAGTGCCTAGTGAGGCAGTTGTTACTACGATTATTTTTTGTCTTTGGTATGACACAGCTGGGATTCGAACTCGCAACATCCTGCATATGAGGTGGATGCTCTAAACACTGGGCCATGAGATCGGTACCCTTGTGTATCTAACCAAAGTTCACATCTTGAAGCTCTTTCACTTTTGATCAATTTTGACGAAAATATAAATGTATGTTACAAGCAAACTACATGGAATGATCTGTTTATAACTTGAAATAAAAGGACAGACATATATGCATATTTAAATAAGGACAGACATATATATATATATATATATATATATATATATATATATATATATATATATATATATATATATATATATGCATATTTAAAAAAAGGACAAACATATGTGCATATTTAAATATTTTTATCATATCATCTTAAAAAAAGCCTGCATCTGTGAGTTCTGCACTTTTTATGCACTTCTTTGCTTGTAGTCTCATTAAATCAAAGCTGATTTGTTAGATATGTATTGTCATTTAGGCATTGCAAAATCAATCCTGAGTTTCCAATTCCAGCATGTACAAGTACTGTACCATCTTTTATTTACAAAATTGGTATTTTGTTTTTTTTTTATCTCAACTAATTTTAGAATAAGGGAGATGGGTATTGCTGATTTTTGTGTCAACAATGGTTAAAGTCATTGGTAAAAGCTTTTTTTGTATGGTCACATGTCCTAGACCCTTAGATGGGATGGCACTTGAATTGTAGATTAGTATGCATTGGCCTTTGTATCCATGCACTTCATCTCTGATTTTCAGACAAAGTCAGGGTCATTTGAAAAGCATTTTGTAAGTTTTAGCACTGCCATGCCTGTCTTAAATTTAGGTCAAGGTCATTATCTGTATCAGACTGGAGAGCAAGTGAGATAAGTAATATTTTATAATTCTTGTTTGGATATCACATTTCTGATGGTTGCATATTTATGGAATTCGGCTGATGGTATAATCATTGGAAACTACAGATTGAAATCTTAAATATGGATTATTCAGAACTTTCAATATATTGAAAGTTCCAACTTATGATTGGAAGTGTTTCACTACCAGATTTTTTGAGGGGTCTTATCCTCCCATTATTTAATTTTGGTTGAAAAATGTATTGATAATTGGTCAAGTGTAGAAGACATCCTAGTTAATTCCAACATATTCATAATTCAACCCACTTGCAAATTAAGCTAGAGACTAAAACCTTGTCATACATTATAGTTTCCATAATGTCCCTTCCCCCAGAATTAGTTGGTGTAAAATACTAATTGCCCTTTCTAACAATGGCTTTTAACCGAGTGCATTTTCATCAAAATAGATTTATCATTTAGAGAGTGATTAACAGTAAAAGAGTATAACAGATCAGATTCAAAGGTATTTATTATTAAAAGTAGGTATATTTGCAATCTGATAATATTCATTAGCGGAAATAGGCAACCTTGCAATCCTGTGATATTCATTAGCAGAAAAAGGCATCCATGCAGTCCTGTGATATTCATTAGCAGAAATAGGCATCCATGCAGTCCTGTGATATTCATTAGCAGAAATAGGCATCCATGCAGTCCTGCGATATTCATTAGCAGAAATAGGCATCCATGCAGTCCTGTGATATTCATTAGCAGAAATAGGCATCCATGCAGTCCTGCGATATTCATTAGCAGAAATAGGCATCCATTCAGTCCTGCGATATTCATTAGCAGAAAAAGGCATCCATGCAGTCCTGTGATATTCATTAGCAGAAATAGGCATCCATGCAGTCTGTGATGCTATTCATTAGCAGAAAAAGGCATCCATGTTGTCTTGTGATATTATTCATTAACAGAAATAAGCATCTATGCAGTCCCGTGATAATCCCACTTTTTTGGAAGAGGTCTAATCTTGAAAGCCCACTGTTTTGGAAACCTACTTGTAATAAAAGTCCACTTTTTGAAGTCTGTCAGTAACTTGTTTTTTTAATATATCTACTGTATTTATGGAAGGGGACATGTGTTGTTATCCATGATCAGATTGCACATCCTATCATGCCATGTTATATCTGTTGCAAAGTTTGACTCTGTTTCAAAACTTTAAGAAGACTACATTGATTTGAAACCAGACATGTTTACACTTTAAAACTGCATTAATTTGAAACCAGACATGTTTACACTTTCAAACTGCATTAATTTGAATCTAGATATTGATAACACTTAAAAAGGAATGCATTGATTTGAATCCAAAGATTGCTTAAATTTAAAAATGTTTGAAGACTGCATTAATTTAAAGCCAAATTTTGATTACATTTAAAAGTTTAGAAGGACTGCAATGATTTCAGTTCAAATTTAGTTTATGCTTTAGATGGACTGTATTGGTTTGAAACCAAATTTTACATAAGGCAAAAAAATGTGTTTCATATTGCACTGTTTTAAAACTTAGGGTAATTTTAAAATTTAGGTAGCTATTTTGTTTTCATAAACATTTTTTGTATTTTAATGATTAAGTAAGCAGCAAAGAATTGGAAAATATTTTTTTTTGCCTAAGGCTTTTCATTAAGAAGATATGGTTCAAGATCAAACAGTTCACCTTTTTTTGACATAATTGAATAGTATTATGGTCCCAGAATTACTTAACACTTTGCACTTTGATTGCATCATATTAGTGTTGGAATCTATGTTGTATTGGTGTATATCTAAATAATTTTGTTTATAATGAGTTCAGATATTTATAATAGACGATTGTCTTTTTTCTTTTTCAGGTTCAACCAGTTGTTCATAATGATCAGTTGCGATTGGTTTCTGGAAGAGCTAGGAAAGAAAATGAAAACAAGCATGCAATTCGTATTAGGTAAGGAGTCTGTACTTATATAATTACTCTTTGAGTTTCTTTTTTTTTCTGTCTAGCATATCTTTGGTCAGATGTTGGACATACCGGTTACCTGGAATCCATGTGCATTTCCACTAATACATCTGTCTGTTGGATCATCCACTTTCGAAATTAGCTTTCATGCTATGTCTATACTTTAATTTCAGTTTCTTTTTTAACCACATACTTCAGAAAGTTTTGAGACCAAAATCTGGCATGCAAATGTGCATCATATGCAAATGAAATGAATTCAATATCCATGGTAGATGCAAATAAAATGCAAATGAAAAACAAAATCCAGATTTGGTAAAATTACCCATTTTAGGGTCTGTAAAAAGTCAGAGAAGCCACTTTGCTACAAAAAATATTTCCCAACAGAATAATATAAATGTATTTTATACAGTTCATTATTGACTTTGTCTGATATCTTTATCTGTTTGTGAACCAGAAAATAATTTTTTCCATATTTTGCTTTTATTCTGCTAGAGTGTATTTATCCATTTCATGTTTTCTATATTAATTCCCACAGTCTCCAGTTTGGCTGGGTTTTTGCTTTTCAAATTTCTTGTAGTAATTGTTTGGGATAATTCCAGATTGTCATTTGTGGAAGTTGCTTTCTTGATGAAGTTATTTACATCAAAAATATTCAGTACTGATGGCCATCAGTGAATTTCAACATTAGAATGATAGAATTTGTTGACAACAGGGAAAGACTTTTAAAAATTTTTAAATGCCTAGTTATATTATTTGTAGTAAAATCATAAAATCGCCATCTGAAAATTTGATTGCCTTTTGTTATACCTGTATGAGCATACACCTGTCTCTAAATGTTTGAAAAAAATATGTTGCACAGCTCAATATGCATATGCATAACATGACACTCATTCACTACTCTTAGGTAAATCATTTTAAATTATTTGTTTCATGAAATATGTAATGAGTCAACATAACACCTTCCTTTATATCTGCTTTTCACATGTAGTTGTTGATGTTAACAGGTAGTTGTCTGGAAATAGAAGTTTTTGGCAGAACCAGTCACAGGATTAATTTGAATTAAGCAAATGAAAACATGTCTTTCAAAACCATTTAGGAGGTCAACATGTATAACTATTCTACATGGTTTATTAGTGATTTGATTATCAGCTAATTACACTTAATCAAAGGGCCACAGGGTGACCATGTAGTCTAAAGCTGTCACCTTTACCAATCACTGCTATCTCACATCAGTCCATATGGGTTCAAATCTTAGATGTGGGTATGTGAGAAAGCTTGCCAATAGCTTCCTGGTGGTCAGTGGTTCTTACTGGGGTTTTCACTTGTATAAATTTCTCTACCAGATGACTGTCACATATAGCCTATTATATGCTGAAAAAGCATTAAAACAACACTTGAGATGTCAGCTGTTGACTGAAGTGGTATTTAGTGGAAGATAAGACTGAGTCAACCTCAGACAGTAATAAAAATGCCAATTTAAAAAATGGTGCACAATTTCAAAACATGGCTTCAAATTAACACTGAATTTCCTTAGAGTGATCAGGTTGGCCAGAAAAGTTCCATTTACAGCAATAGCATTGCATGAACAAAAGCCCTTTGGAAAATAGATTATAGTTTCTCAGAATAAAAGAACAAAATGTAGACAACAAGAACCCAGTCATCAATTAGATGAAAAATGATGACATTTTAATAGAAGAGAACAGAAAGATGCAGATAATTCATGAAGATCTATGCTCATTGTAATTGTTTTGGAAAAAATGTTGAAGGAATTTAGGATTCTGGAATTGGAGTAGATATACCACTTATTCTCATTGGACTTTCTTTGTTACTGACAGTACAGGTATATATAAACAGAATCATATCTAAAAGATTTAAGCCATATGCTACTGAAATATTGAGAAAAGCAGAACCAGCTGTTTCAGAATATTTTAAAGAGTCTGACAAATTGCCCACTTCACTAACATAAATTTTGTACACACTTGCAAAAACAGAACCATTGTTTCAAACAATCAAAAGAATCTGGTAAATTTGTCACAGTTAGCTGTCATAAAGTTTGAATACACTGCAAAAACACTATTTCCAAAATCTTCACTAGATTACTATTCTGAAAACTTTCAGCATGTTCAAAACAGGAAAAAAAGGCACCTCAAGATTTTATATTAGCTTTTACTGAACAATTTTCAGTAAGATTGGGGCAACAGTTTTTTGTGGTCGCAGAAGCACTATTGACCATATAGATAGGCTTAAAGTGTTTATTAGAGTAGTTTTTATAAAGAAAGAACATATAATTGTGTGTTTTTAAAACTTGGATAATGTTTATGACACCACAAGGAGGTATGGTATTATAATCTACCTATTCAACAAAAGGCGCTAACAAGTGTATCTTTGTATCCAAGTTTTTGAAAGGTAGACATTTCATTGTTAAAATAGCTACTGCCCTTTTTGAAAATATATCCTCATACAGGTTTAACTCTTAGCATATTTTCAAACACCAATTTCAGTATGAAGAAGGATCCCTTCCGCAGTTATGTCAAAATGACACCCTACCAACTTGTGCATGGATAACTTATAACATGAGGTCATGCATGGATTCCATGTTATTTACTAGAAAATATATTTAAACATAAGCAGCTATTCGTTGAACACAAAGAAAACTTGTAATCAAAATTGGTAAATAAAGCTTGATATATTTGTTAGTACCCTGAAATTTTAATCAACATAATGTAATTTTCAACCTTTAATAAGTCATATATTTTCTAAACTGTTCTATACAAACAACTATCTTAGTAACTGTAAATAACAATATTAGATGAAATTTTGGTCAATGAAAATATCACTTAAGTGAAATTTATGTTTTAATTCTCTTGTTTAATTTTTTTCCATGCAATCATCGTAAATGCAATATGCCATCATGTATTCAAATGTGATAAATATCAATCTGCCATCACAGCTATGTCCATGAACATTTATTTGATCATCTAATTAAGTGATGGATTTTTTTTATATATGACTTGCAGAAGTATTTGTTGTATTGTTACACTCATACAAAACAGATCATGTTAATTATGTCTTTTGTATAAAATCAAATAAAGCTGGTGTAATAAAAAGGCTAAAAGGCAGAAAAATCCTTTCTGTGTAAGAGCTAGCTGTCATGGTCATGTGTTATATCAACTCATTTCATTGCATCAGCAGACCACTGTTATTAGTATTTTTATGTAAATAATATAATTAATAGGGCATAACTGACTTTTGATCTGGAAATCGGATTCCACCAGATAGCATGAACTTTGATTAATCAGAGTCGGACAAGTAAGGAATGACCAATTCGGATAATAAAAATAAAAAAGTTAAATTTCTATAGCACGGTGTCTAAAACTGCATGTCATTTGATAGTGCGTTAATAAATAAGAAGTCAGAAAAGTCCAATATGGTTAAAACAACGGGTGAAACAATAATACTTGAGTTAGACTGAAAGATTTAGATTTATTAAAATATTTTAATGCTCATGGGCATGATGCACACAGTTAAATAGATAATAAAAAAATTTAATAATTCAAATGTATAACTTCCAAGTTCTTTGCAAGAAATAGTAGCATCTCCATTTTTTCAGTGGACATGTCGATTGTTTGTCGCTGCAAGTAGCAGCCGCAGTGCTAAAACTTCTTTCAATATCTATGCTAGAGGGCTGTATTGAACAAAAATGTTTAGCAACAGCTGCCAGAAGCTGGAATGTTTTTTCTTGGGAATTCCAGTGTATATATATATATATATATATATATATATATATATATTCTATTCATGCTGGCACATGAATTCAGATGACAGGGATGCAGAGGTGAGATTTTGGTCAGATGTGCTAGAGGCAAATAACTCCTGGTAGTAGGCAATTCTGCTTAATCAAATCATGTCCGGAATCGGAAAAATTTCATGCCCAAATCAGGAATCAGAAACCGGTAGATAAATGCTAATCGGTTATGCATTAATTAAAGTACCTTCAGTGTCCTCTTACTAAAAGAAGTGTTTGAAGATAGCAAGGCAACCATAAGAAATGAGGAATTGGTGAACAAAAACTTTTTCAATGATACAGTTCCTTACTGAGAAGCAAGTTCCAGAGTTTGTAGTGCCAGTTCTTTGATTGGCACTGATCGATATCCACAAGGCTGAGAAGTTTCACTTACTTGCAATGACATAATGGCATCATAAATTTACTAATGGAACAAAAGAAAAAATCTACAGTTTCAATGTTGATGGTTATTTTAAGAAATAAATGTCCCTAGCTTTTGAAAAAAAAAACGGAATCATGTTTTGTTGTGAATCAGCAACAATAAGGAGCAATGTAAAACATTTGTTTTGGATATATATGATTGGTATTGAGACATCTTGAAAACATTTATTCAGCTATTAAACAGCCCCATTACCTCAATGGTGTTATTGGGTATAAAATCCTTATTTATTTTGAATTCCTTTGGTAACTCACTTGTTTATAGTGCATAAAATTATGTGATGTAAATAAAATGTAGTGATTGTATCATAGGTGTATGTTATAACAGTAATGGATTTGGCAACAAATATGGTCTTTTAAGTATATCCAATACTTTCTGAGCTAAATTCCACAGCTAAAAGTGATTCTTTATCCAAGAAGTCACTGAAAATGGTATGTTTCAATTTTTCAATATTACATACATCTGTCTTCATCCCAAATTTATCTAATTTAGACCATTTTTCACTGTTAGCAAATTTGTACCATGTTTGACTAAGCCAATTTAGATCATGTTTGACTGTTTGCAAATTTGTACTGTGTATGACTAAGCCAGTTTAGACCATGTTTGACTTTAGCCAGTTTAGACCATTTTTAACTGTTAGCCAGTTTAGACCATGTTTGCCTGTTAACCAGTTTAGACCATGTTTAACTGTTTGCCAGTTTAGACCATGTTTGACTTTTCGCCAGTGTAGATCATGTTTCAGTTTCTTTTTTTTTTTTTTGTGTGATAAAATCAAAGTAATAATGTAATACTGTCTCCTAAGAATTCTGAATTGGATGCAGGAGGTAGTGGGTTCAATCTCCGATCGAGGCATACCAAAGACTTACAAAAATGATACTATCAGCTGCCTGTCTTGGCGCTCAGTATTAAGAGGTTAGTGTTAGGATTGGTCAGTCTGTTGTTGGGATAATGTGACTGGGTGGGACATCATGCTACATGTCTGCAGCATGATGCCCCAGTGATTGAGTTCACTATAAAATGCCACACTGCAGTCATGGTAGCGATATGACTGAAAAATTGTTCAAGCTACGTCAAAAATCATAATCACATCACATCACTCTCCTAAGGATGCATTAGTTATGTATAGTCCATCCCCAAACCCCATCACCTGCACATGTGAATGCATCCATGCATTGGTCATGTAGTCCACCCCAAAAACCCTCATACATGCACACATTTAAATGCATCAAAAAACAAAAATGGAGGAAGGTGAGAGGAAGTGAGTTTTCTCTTTGAAGTAACATTGACTGTAATGGTTCACTAAAGACAAACTCTAGCATGAAATGCCATCTGTCTTTCAACCTTGGACTTGTATACATAAATAAGTCCATGTCAGGTGAATATAAGATAATAAATAATGAGCTAACAGTCATTTTAAATTGAAATCAGATGGTGATGAGCATAAAATTGGAGCAAAAGCTAAAACAAAAAATAATATAAAAAATTTGTATGCACTATCTTGCTATGATTTAATGGTAATGTTAAACAGAGGGTATTTGTTAAGTGTATCACAATCGTCTGAGATAAAGAGATCCTTACATAGCATCAGATTTCTAATCTAATCTACATGTTGTGAATGTAAATGACAGATAAAAGACTATTAGGATTAGATAATGGAATTCATTACCTAAGTCATCCGAGCTGCAGGAAAAATATTTGTATTTACATGTAGTTTTTGCAGTGTCAAAAAAAAACAATATTCTATAGACAATTCTTAATGAGATCCTCATGAATATTAATGTCTCGCGAAAATGAGGCTAAGCTAAGCAGATTCGACTATACTGCATATAATATATTGTGTAGATTCCTTTTGCAATAGAATATGTTATATTGATCGAGGCTGTTTTGGATGCAATGAAGGGGTGCACAATACGTTGATCGAGTTTGACCTGTCAAACGCAAAGGTAGTGTGAGTAGATGTTGTAGCATTAAAAAAATAAACATCATGCATTTTTTGGTAGGTAGATCATTGTGGCTTAGTCATTTTATAAGTAACGCGCATGCTGAAAAGTGTGTGACCCTTGATGTAAAGTATTTTATAGAGATTCCTTCCTTTGGCATAAGAATATTTTATGGAATTACCGCTGCATATATTGCAATGAAGAAAACTTACTTGATATGTCCATTCTCTGAAATTTAAGTTGATTTAAGTCCTATTTTAAGTGTCCTTTTTCTGAACAGCACACATAATACAAGTTAATGATAGAGAAAAGAGTATTTAAAGCTTAAAGCATGAATTTTGTTTCTGATTAGGTAAGGTTTAAATGTACATCTATGATTAATCATCACTGTGGGCAAAACACACGTCAGAATAAAACATTTACAAAATGTGCATAGTGACACAAACAAACTGCACTTGTAACCAAATACGTCCCCAAAACCAGTATAGACTTTATGGTTTGCTTTAAATAGTTGTGGGTACATGTCGGTATGCTTTTATTTTAATTTGTATCACAAGTGCACAGCCTAGTTGTTTTTATGGTGCTTGCTGCGTTTGGTGCCAGGGGGTGGGAGGGACTGGGATTTTACCTTTAAATTACATATTTTTTCTTCTCTTAATTATTGCTCAACTGACAATATGGATATATGACTTTATTTATACAAACACATTTTATGTTTCAATAACAGACTGGCAGTTATATATTTACCCACAAAACACCAAAATTATTTGTTCAAAGCTGTTTGAAAGCTGTCCATTCATATATATATATATATATATATATATATATATATATATATATAAGTCATAGCACCCTGTCCCAAAACATACAAATTGGTCCTCTATTTATCTGAACTTCTTCACCGATTATATTTAATATTATTTGTATGGAATTGGTAGATGGAATAATTTTAACACTCAATATGCAGAAATTAGATAAAGAAAAATTATAGGTAAGAATAATGTCAAACAATTATTAAAATATTGTCATTTTATGAATGGGATATTCTGTTTATCTGTTTATTAAAATAATTTTCTCTTTCATTTTAACAAAAACTTTATCTGCCATAATTTGGTCCCTGGCTCTAACAAATCTATAAGCTGGTGCCTAGCTTAGTCTTGTTTTGGATCCATTGACCCAAGGTCACATGAATACATGAATACATTCTAAGAAATGTTTTTATTAGCATTCTGTGTTTAGTATATGGCTTAACACATCTGTATTTAGTATGTGGCTTATACATCCGTATTTAGTATGTGGCTTATACATCTGTATTTAGTATGTGGCTTATACATCCGTATTTTGTATGTGGTTTATACATCTGTATTTAGTATGTGGCTTATACATCTGTATTTAGCATGTGGCTTATACATCTGTATTTAGCATCTGGCTTATACATCCGTATTTAGTATGTGGTTTATACATCCGTATTTAGTATGTGGCTTATACATCCGTATTTAGTATGTGGCTTATACATCCGTATTTAGTATGTGGCTTATACATCTGTATTTAGTATGTGGCTTATACATCTGTATTTAGTATGTGGCTTATACATCCGTATTTAGTATGTGGCTTATACATCCGTATTTAGTATGTGGCTTATACATCTGTATTTAGTATGTGGTTTATACATCCGTATTTAGTATGTGGCTTATACATCTGTATTTAGTATGTGGCTTATACATCCATATTTAGTATGTGGCTTATACATCTGTATTTAGTATGTGGTTTATACATCTGTATTTAGTATGTGGCTTAACACATCTGTATTTAGTATGTGGCTTATACATCTAATTTAGTATGTGGCTTATACATCCGTATTTAGTATGTGGCTTATACATCTGTATTTAGTATGTGGTTTATACATCTGTATTTAGTATGTGGCTTATACATCTGTATTTAGTATGTGGCTTATATATCCGTATTTAGTATGTGGCTTATACATCTGTATTTAGTATGTGGCTTATACATCCGTATTTAGTATGTGGCTTATACATCTGTATTTAGTATGTGGTTTATACATCCGTATTTAGTATGTGGCTTATACATCTGTATTTAGTATGTGGCTTATACATCCGTATTTAGTATGTGGCTTATACATCTGTATTTAGTATGTGGCTTATACATCCGTATTTAGTATGTGGCTTATACATCTACATATGTGTACACTACATGACTGATGTAGTCATAACAAATTTATGTTTGTTTCCAACACAAAATATTTCTGAAAGTAAGATTTGGACTGAATGTGTTTCAAACCATTTTAGTTTGGCCACATTCGTTGGAATTGTGATGTTTGTAAAATGTGTAATAAAGGGCCATGCTTAGACAAAAAATATATTTGTAATATTCAACATTAATTTGTGATAGATACAACTGTTTTGTAAAAATCAATTTATTAAAAACCACTTGTCATAAATAATAAAAGGACATTGTTAATATCATTGAAGTTGTAACAAGATTCCCCTGGAATTTGTTAACATTTTGTCATTGATTGAAATTAATGATGTACAAGTACATTGCAAAAGTATAGTGAAATGTACCACTGCAAACAATTACCATGGTAAACCTACCTACTGGTAATGATGTGCACCTCTACAGGACAGATAGCTAAAAGTCACAGATTGTGGAATGGCCCACTAATAACACAGCCATATGCCAATTTATAACAGTCAAATGCCCATTAATAACACAGTCAAATGCCCATTAATAACACAGTCAAATGCCAATTTATAATAGTCAAATGCCCATTAATAACATAGTCAAATGCCAATTTATAACAGTCAAATGCCCATTAATAACACAGTCAAATGCCAATTTATAACAGTCAAATGCCCATTAATAACACAGCCAAATGCCCATTAATAACACAGTCAAATGCCAATTTATAACAGTCAAATGCCCATTAATAACACAGTCAAATGCCAATTTATAACAGTCAAATGCCCATTAATAACACAGTCAAATGCCCATTAATAACACAGTCAAATGCCAATTTATAACAGTCAAATGCCCATTAATAACACAGTCAAATGCCAATTTATAAGTCAAATGCCCATTAATAACACAGTCAGATGCCCATTAATAACACAGTCAAATGCCCATTAATAACACAGTCAAATGCCAATTTATAACAGTCAAATGCCCATTAGTAACACAGTCAAATGCCCATTAATAACACAGTCAAATGCCCATTAATATCACAGCCAAATGCCCATTAATAACGCAGTCATATGCCCATTAATAACACAGATGCCAATTTATAACAGTCAAATGCCCATTAATAACAGTCAAATGCCAATTTATAACAGTCAAATGCCCATTAATAACAGTCAAATGCCAATTTATAATAGTCAAATGCCCATTAATAACACAGTCATATGCCAATTTATAACAGTCAAATGCCCATTAATAACACAGTCAAATGCCAATTTATAACAGTCAAATGCCCATTAATAACACAGCCAAATGCCCATTAATAACACAGTCAAATGCCCATTAATAACACAGTCAAATGCACATTAGTAACACAGTCAAATGCCCATTAATAACACAGTCAAATGACCATTAATAACACGGTGAAATGCCCGTTAATAATACAGTCAAATGCCTTAATCCAGGAACTAAGTGCTCATTATATCTTGAAAACTTCTTAACCTGCTGAAATAAAAATTATGAATACACTGAACATTAACTTTAGATAAGATTAAATACTATTTACAGATGACAAAAATATAATGGGTTAAAAAAAATTTAAAATCTATAAATGTTTGTATGCATTTCTGTGGATTACGTGTAGACATATTTCATAATGAAGCAAATCTCATCTTGAGACATCTCATGCTGTGTCATGATAATAGAGTTTTTTTAAAGATTTTCATTCCTCAATCATTTATTTTATTTACTTTGTAGAAATATTTTCATTTTATTGTTTATCTTGGAGAGCTGCATGCTTATTCAAACAAGTTTATCTTCCTAAGTTTTTTCTCAATTTATTAACTTTTCATTTGCATTGTATAGCCAGACTTGAGCTGATGAACTGTTATACTGCTGTATGCATACGGTACGGCTGAAATTAGGATGTACAGGAAGGACACTATAATATGATCTGTTTGCATTTATAATTCCATTTTCCATAGTTAGGAGTCAGTAATGAAAATTCTCCATCATAAATTAATTTAATCATAATTATAATTTGGTAAAATACTTAAAATAAAAAATTTCAGTAAGGTTCTCCAAATGGCTGCCTGAATTCAGCACATGATAGCTCACTTAACATTGAGATTTCTTTGGGTCTCCATGCATGATTTAATGAATCCTGTACTGTATGCAATGTACAGGTTTTGACATTATTTTAAATACTGTATGCAATGTACAGGTTTTGACATTGTTTTAAATACTGTATGCAATGTACAGGCTTTGACATTGTTTTAAATACTGTATGCAATGTACAGGCTTTGACATTGTTTTAAATACTGTATGCAATGTACAGGCTTTGACATTGTTTTAAATACTGTATGCAATGTACAGGCTTTGACATTGTTTTAAATACTGTATGCAATGTACGGGTTTTGACATTGTTTTAAATACTGTATGCAATGTACAGGCTTTGACATTGTTTTAAATACTGTATGCAATGTACAGGCTTTGACATTGTTTTAAATACTGTATGCAATGTACAGGCTTTGACATTGTTTTAAATACTGTATGCAATGTACAGGCTTTGACATTGTTTTAAATACTGTATGCAATGTACAGGCTTTGACATTGTTTTAAATACTGTATACAATGTACAGGTTTTGACATTGTCTTAAATAAATTTTTCTGCATTTGTAGTTGCTAGGTTTAAATAAAATTTATAAATTTTACATATTCCAGGGACCAAAAAGTAATAAAGGGATTGCAGATGCTTCTCTACTGCATGTCTTAACGGAACTCCAGCGATTAAGGTGTAAGAAATTAAGTGAATATGCTTCTCTTCTGCATGTTTTAACGCAATGTCCCGTGATCAAGAGATAGCAAAGGAAGTATATACGCTTCTTCACTGCGTGTTTTAATCCAACCCCCAGCAAGCAAGTAGTTATAAGGGAAGAGCACATGCTTCTTCACTACATATTTTAACCCAACCCCCAAGGACCAGGAAGCAGCAAGGGAAGTTTGCATGCTACTCTTCTTTATGTTTCTTGTTTCTTCTACTCCATGCCACATATTCCTCCTTGTAATTGACTATTTCATTTGCTTTTCAGGGCCTATGCTAATGGAGATGACTTGACATCCGGGTGTACAGTTTGTATTGATCGCAAATTACACGATATTGACATGATTAAGGATATCTTGGCCATGAAGCTGAACATACGAGCAGAAAGGTAACATACTCAACTTGTGTTATGCATACACAACTCATAAATGATTTGGTTCTATATAGGTCTAGAATTTTGGAATCCATGAGTCCAGTTTGTGACCTGAAATAATCAAGATAGTTCCTTTTATGTTCTATTGCTGTAGTGCAAGATACACAAACTAATAATCTAAACCATGGTTCTTTGGCACAAAAAGTAAAAATCAAATGTACAATTTGGTACTCTTTTTAGTTTAGGACACTGTTTAAGCTCAGCCTTTGAGAAAGTTCCAGATGAGGCGTTATCCAAGATTCTTATCTCTGATA
This sequence comes from Potamilus streckersoni, assembly GCA_016746295.1. Classification (NCBI taxonomy): domain Eukaryota; kingdom Metazoa; phylum Mollusca; class Bivalvia; order Unionida; family Unionidae; genus Potamilus; species Potamilus streckersoni. The sequence goes on from JAEAOA010001017.1 coordinate 250,233, forward strand.
CTTGCAAAACGAAAAAGACAGATCTGTTATGGAAAGATCTGCTGGCAGGTCAGAACCTGCATTGTTATTTTCGTAGTTGAACTGAGTTGTATGTACCCAGATTGGCTGGTACATTATTCATCAGTTTACTGGAAATATAAGTATTTTTGTATCAATAAAATTTAGCAAACTACTAAAGTGCATGAAACTTTAGTAGTAATGATTTGAAAGTATATAAACAATAATAATATATGTTCATGCCAATGATTTTATGACTATAATACTGTAGTTGGTTTGGGTTTTGTTTAGTTTTTTGTTTTGTGGGTTTGTTATTAAACTAATGGTTTATTCATGATTTTTTTTTTTACATAGACCATTAAGCTGTTTGTCAAGTTGTTAAACTTTGTTTTCTTTTGGCAATCAGGATTTTCAGACTTGACGGAACAGAAATCCTCGACTCTGCAGGGTTTGAGCCGGACATGAGAGTAGTCTGTGTTCCCAGGTATGAAGAATATCGTGGGGAAAAATTCAACAGATTTTATGGAGAAATTCGACCAAACCTCACCACATCACCCAGGCCAACATTCCCAGCAAAGTAAGTATCCAAAACCCATATTTAAAAAAATCTAAAACCAAGAATGGATCTTAGCAGATATTGCCTTCAAAAAAATCCACAGCCAGAAGAGGAATTAAAAAAATATTGCCTCAAAATAATCCACAGCCAGAAGAGGAATTAAAAAAATATTGCCTCAAAATAATCCTCAGCCAGAAGAGGAATTAAAAAAATATTGCCTCAAAATAATCCTCAGCCAAAAAAGAATTTTAATAGATATTGCCTTATAAAAAATCAAAAGCCAATAAAATATTTCTTGCAAATATTGCCTTAAAAATAATCCACAGCCAAAATTTTTTTTGCAAATTGTGCTTATTGTTTCACAAATGTATGGCAATCATTCACTTTTTCTATGTTTGATTGGTGCTTATTGTTACACCATGTATAATGATTATTCACCTTTGCTACTTTTGATTGGTGCATGTTGTTATACTGTTCACCATTGCTGCTTTTGATTGGTGCTTATTGTTACACCATGTATAATAATTATTCACCTTTGCTACTTTTGACTGGTACTTATTACACCATTTTAATGTACACTGATTCTACCCATAATAAATGGGGTAACTATGTGCTTTTCCACTACCTAAAGGATATTTGAAGATTCTCACACTCATAGTGTCACACTTTTTTGACATATTACATGCTCATGAAGTGAGCATCAGAACTATTTAAAACTACTGATGGTTCACTTCTGAGAATGCAGCAGTTCACAAGTGACAACTAGTATTCATTTATAGCATCAAACTATGTTAATATCTTCCATGGATCAGAAGCATTATTTCCATTGATTCATTATAGATCAAAAGTATTCTTTCTGTTGATTCATTATCTATCAGAATATTATTTCCATTGATTCATTATAGATCAGAAAGTGTATTCTTTCCATTCACTCATTATAGATCAGATAGTGCATTATTTCATTTGACTCATTATAGATCAGAAGTATTATTTCCATTGACTCAAAAATCAGAAAGTATTTTTTCCATTGACTCATTATAGATCAGAAGTGTTATTTCCATTGACTCATTATATATCAGAAGTATTATTTCCATTGACTCATAATAGGTCAGAAGTGTATTATTTCCATTGACTCATTACAGATCAGAAAATGTATTTATTTTTTTTGACTCATCATCGATCAGAACTATTATTTCCATTGACTCATTAGGTCAGAAGTATATTATTTTTCATTGACTCATTATGTCAGAAGGTATTATTTCCATTGACTCATTAGGTCAGAAGTATATTATTTTCATTGACTCATTAGGTCAGAAAGTATTATTTCCATTGACTCATTATAGATCAGAAAGTGTATTATTTCCATTGACTCATTATAGATCAGAAAGAGTATTATTTCCATTGACTCATTATAGATCAAATGTGTATTATTTCTATTGACTCATTTTAACTCAGAAAGTGTATTTTTTCCATTGACTCATTAAAGACTCAAAAGCATTTTCATTCACAAGTTTTATGCACAGGCCTTAAGAAATATTTTTAATTGCTACTCATTCTTCTCAACATAAGACTGTACTGTTACCACTATTTTGTTTTGTTTATTTACGAAAAATACTGTCATTTCTAACTCAAAACCCACTCATTGACATGAAATAATGAGTGGATTCGAATGAGTAAATAAGTGAATTGTTTGAGCTGTGATATATACTCCCTGTAAAAAAAGACATCATGTATAATTTTTCTCTACCTGTTCATAAAATAGAAAGGAGAAGGAAAAACAGGAAAAGTCCAGTCTTCCTCAGAAGTAAGTAGCCCAGTTTATTGCTTTAACTTGCTGCCTGACTTGGGAAAGTGGAAAGTTTATATAGGACTTAAACATTTTCTGTATCAATAAATGATCTACTAATTTTCATGAATGACCTTTAAATCATTGTAGCTCCTTTGGCCACTTTAAGGTCTGAAAATATTAACACTGACTATTATTTATTTACTCCTGGCTTTTCCTCAAAGTGACAACCTATTCATATTCTTTGACTTTTTTCAACTCTAATAATTGTATTTACCATTTCTACCTGTGATAATTGTATTTACCTTTTCTACCTGTGATAATTGTATTTACCTTTTCTACCTGTGATAATTGTATTTACCTTTTCTACCTGTGATAATTGTATTTACCTTTACTACCTGTGATAATTGTATTTACCTTTTCTACCTGTGACAGTTGTAAATTTATTGAAAATCTTATAGAAACTGAGTATCTGACTCATAATCCAAAGTTTATGTTTGATAATCACCCAGACCAGCCTGGGTCTGCTGCCTGTTTGCCCATTGGTAAAGCAATTAAAGACCAACCAACCAATTAATATTAAATTCTCCAACTGCTCCAAACCCAAATCTTTCTAATGTACTCACTCTGGTTCTCATTGGTAGGCTATGCTCATTATTTCATACCCAATTTTAAAAAAAAAAGTAATATGAGCAGTGCAACTTTGTATCAGAATATTTTGACAAACAGTTTTTAAATGGTTCTGTAATTGTCAAGTTTTTAAAACTTGAACTTTTTTTGGTAATGTTTATTGTGATATATATAAGCTTCTTGCCTGCATTTGTTTGTTGCTTTTCATGCCAGCTTTCATTTTTATTTATTGAAATAGTTCTGTTAGGTTGCTTTTTATCAAACAAACACTGTTTCTGCTTAATTTTGTTTACAATTATTTTTGCATACCACATGTATGTACTTCCATCATCAGTATCAAGTTTCTTGAAGTTGATACAATTTTATATCAAAGCTATACTAACGAACTAGTTACTGTTTATACAATTACTAGAAAATTTTTCTTCCTCTTATGTGCCTAAGTTCTACTGATCATAGACGAGAAATGCTTATGGGATGGTCTATTGTCTGTCATAATTACGTCAGTCGAATGTCATCCAACATTCGTCTTTCCGTTAGTGAAGGTTTCTTATCATTACTTTTTACATCTTCTCAGCTACTTAGAATACTGTCTTGAAACTTCACACACACATTTATTTTATGGTTTAGTTGGTTCTTTACGAAAATGCTCGTGCCGAGACATGCAATATGGCTACTATAGCAGCTATCTTTAAAATCTTATAACAACTCTACTTGGACAGAAAGTCATATTGATGTAAAGTTTTCACCAGATTTATTTTCATGTCCTATTGACCTTTTATGACATCCCATATGGATGCCACATCAGCCATCTTGCAAATTGTTATTTCTACTCCAAAAAGTATTGTTATATCTGTTCATAGTCCGATGGCTGTATCATTGTGGTGTTTTCAGCAATTGATACCTATGATACCTAGTAAATTCCAAATAAAAATGGTACCAGTCATACATCCAATTGACACTTATGATGCCTAGTAAATTCCAAATAAAATTGTACCAGTCATACATCCAATATGGCTGCCATGATGACTTAAAAATCATGCTGCCACTACCCCCACCCCTGAATGAATGATCATTATGATGTGGGTTTTTGCCACGAGACTTCTATGATGTCCACTTTGTCCTAAATTAAAATAATGCTAATTAGAAATCTAGAATGTATATTACAGCAACTAATTAAAAAATCTTATTGTTGTGGAGGAATATTAGAGATGAGTTAAACACTTGACAGTTAAAGGGAGGAAATGATCTTAATCTAAATTATTGTACAGTCATTTCATCCAGTAGAGTGTTAGACCCTTGTGTATGAATGGAATCATTCCTCATTCTTGTCCCTTGTGTACGAATGGAATCATTCCTCATTCTTGTGTTTCTAGACAGAATCTATGTACTTTGGGATTAGTAGACAATTTCTGTTTTGGAAGTATTGATTTCATGTAAGAAACAAGGAAACGGATGATCCATATTATGTAGGCACAAGCTGAGACTTAAATGTGTTGGAACAAAAAAATACTGAAAATCACCATCCTTTAAAATAATAGCAAGCAAACACCCAGTCCTCACATCTTTCTGAATATCAGTGTTCTAATTAATGTAGAGGATAAAATATCGAGAACTGTACATGTAATTTCATATGTGAAAAAAACATTGTTAACACAATTGTGACAGTTAAGCTTGCAAGGAAAAAAGTAAATAATAATGCATGTTAAACTGCTTAACATTTGTGATTACTTAGCAACAAAATGAGTGATATGTTCATTTATTTTAGACATAGCTGTGAAAAATATATCAAGTTGCAGTTGCTAAAACTAGTTTGTGTTAGACAAGGCTAGTTTGTGTTAGACAAGGCTAGTTTGTGTTAGACAAGGCTAGTTTGTGCTAGATATTGTTGTGACAAGAAAGCATAACCAGAACATGATTCATTCGGCCAGGTTTGTATTTTGCAAAATTACTGTGCAAAAAATACTCAGAAGTGATTGATATCGCAAGCTTGAAGCTTTGTGTTAGGCATAGTTAGCGGCACAAAAAATACTTGAGGTGATTGTTGTGGCCAGCTTGTGTTAGCAATAGTAGTGGTATATAAACATACACAGAAGTGATTGAAGTGCCAGTTTGTGTTCGACTTGTAGCAGAAAAAAAAATATATCCAAAATTTTTTTATGTGGCTTGCCTTGCCATTGTAAGAGCATACAAATATACTTGGTGTGATTGATGTTGCTGGTTTGTGTTATGCATTGTAAGTGCATAAAAATATATTCCAGTGCAGTGGATGTGATTGTTTTTGTTAGGCACTGTAAATTCACAGAAACTTCAGTAGTGATTGATGTGGTTTGTTTGTGTTAGGCAGTGGCACAAAAATGTACCTGCAGTTGATATGGCCAGTTTGTTTGGTCTAGAAGCAGTGTTGATAGATATAGCCAGCTTGTAGCATAGAATCATTTTGTCCTCAGTTATTAACTGTCTGCAATTATCTTGTCCTTAACCAGTCATGCTTTTAATTGGGATTATTTGAGAAGGTGATGGCATTTTTGCTATAAATTTAGTTTTGGTTATCCAGGTAAATCAGCCAATGTGTAATGGCCATCTAGAATTACAATTTTATTACTTTCATTTGGCAGTAATATGTTATCAAGGATCACTCAGATGTTTAATGGATCCTATAACAGATGTTTATCTTTTTTGACTGACACATAAATATGTAAATAGGTAAAATTAAAAGCTATTTGATATGTTCTATTCCAAATAAATAAATTCTAATAACAATACATTGATTTTAATTTCATGTTTTTATTAATCCACTTTTATAAACTATGGCATATATGATGATAGATTTGATTTACTGTAATATCATTATTTAGATTAAAACATACACCCACATGTCAACAGCATAGATACAGATCTAGAGATTATAAAACTGATGAGATGGTTTCTGCCAATCACCCAGGACTTTAGTTTTGAAAGGTCTTTTCTAATTGGCTGATAACACAAGTTCAAAGTTTTGTGATCACCAGGCAAAGACTGGAAATGTTGAAACTTGAAAGTTTGTGTTTGGCTTGAGATTTTGTGTCAGCCAGTCAAAAACACTTTCATTTGTACCACCAGTTTTGATTGGCTAAGGTAAAAAATACAGTCTTGAGTTTGATGATCTTCAGGTCAGATCCAACATTATATTGTATTATGTAAGGTCAGGGTCTGCCCTGTGTGCTATATTTATGATTGCAAGCAAACTCCATTGACCCAGACCTACCAGCACATTATATTAGAGCAAGTCTAGATCCCTGTTGTTTGCTGTTTTATACTTGTTTGGATGCTTGTTATAAACAGGTCATTTCTACATGTTGGTTTAACAGTGTAGTGAACATGAACACAAAGAGAAATAAACAAAAAAATCCATAAGAAATGGAAATCAGAATAAAAATCACTATTGAATATGTTTGTATAATGTATCTTGAAATGTCCCCATAGAATGTCTTGTGTAATGTATGCATAAACTGTAGTCCATATTGAATATGTTTTGTGTAATGTATGATAAGATATCCCCATTGAATATATGAAATGTAATCCCCATTGTGCTTTACAAAAATGATGTAAACATAACAAGGATAGGAACATTTATAATAAGCAAACATTTTGGCAGATAGTGTACTATGTGTGTAGACAATGTGTTGTTTGTGTAGATAGTCTGCTATTTGTGTAGACAATGTGCTATTTGTGTAGATAGTCTGCTATTTGTGTAGACAATGGGCAGTTTGTGTAGACAGTCTGCTATTTGTGTAGATAGTGTGCTATTTGTGTAGACAATGTGCTGTTTGTGTAGATAGTCTGCTATTTGTGTAGATAGTGTGCTATTGGTATAGATAGTGTGCTATTTGTGTAGACAATGTGCTGTTTGTGTAGATAGTCTGCTATTTGTGTAGATAGTCTGCTATTTGTGTAGATAGTGTGCTATTTGTGTAGATAGTATGCTATTTGTGTAGACCATGTGATGTTTGTGTAGATAGTGTGCTATTTGTGTAGATAGTGTGCTATTTGTTTAGACCATGTGCTCATTAAGACAGGGTTATGTTTGTGTAGAAAGTATGCTGTTTGTGTAGAGATAGTGGTGGTTTTTAAAAAAAAAATAGTGTTTTTATGGTGGGTTTTAACAGATGACAACATGGCAAACAGAGATGAAGAAATGCATTCTTATGATGGCTATTTTTGTGAGAGTTTTGACTATGACAGGATATATGAGCCTATACATCATTATCTTCATTTATTGTCTCCCTCCTCATTGGCATGGCTGCCATGTTGGGTCATCAGAAAAACAATACAGTACCATGTATCTTACACAAGTATTGTACAATAAAACTTTTATTGAAAACCCACTTTTTTGAGAGACCAAATTTTGAGTCTACAGATTAATATTTTTTATACAGTGTTAAGACCTGTCATGAGGTGCCACCTGTCTTGGTAGAGCATAATTTTCTGGCATAACAGTTGTGGACTTTTAAGACAGTTTGTTCAGTATTGTAAGGTTTTGTATGGTCCCTATCTGGAGTTTTCTAGATTTTGTACTGTATGGCTTCAGGTTTTTCAAACAAATGTCTCTTCAGGTTGACTGAGTATAGAATTGTTAGAAAATTGAAATTGATTTGAAGAAAATAAATGGAAGGTGACATATTCTATTATTAAATTAAATAAAATTACTGTTTGCAAACCCTGAAGGAGCAACTTAATGATGATTGTCAATTTATTTAGTTGATTTTAAAATAACATTATTTTGTTCCTGGCTGAATTCTACTTAGTGAAATATGCTATGAAAACCTTTCAGTCCTAATACATACACACATATGCACACACACACACACACATACACACACACACTGTAATTATGAGTTGGTTATAAGTTGTCTGGCATTAATTGACTGAGAATTTCTGTGTACACTACAGTTGACTGTTTATTAATGCCAAGAAAAGTGCTGAAATAGTATCAGTTTTCCATGTAAATATTCAATACTCTGATTTAGCCTATTGTTCTATTTATACATTTTAAATACTTCAATCATTATGTGTTAGAAATGTTTTTCACACATGGTCTAACCTGTTGTTTTTGAAACCAGTCTGTGGGGGCAAATATGGCTTATTTCAAAATAGATCAATGATTATCATCTGTTTGGTTCTGACTGAATGGCATCTATTTAGTTTGCTACTATTCTGCTACTCAATAATTCAGTCTAATTCTCCTCGGGTTTCTAAAGTTTGGACAATTTCCAAACAAATTGATTTCATTGTGGTGCCAAATGTCAAATACGTGTCAGCAAATAAAAAAATGTTGCAAATTATAAATTGCATTATGGATACAGGCATTTGCTTATACGTTACAATACTAGAATTATTTACTTACACACATTTGCAGTGTCATTTTGTCAGAATGTTATGGTAAACATGGGAGACATTATTGCTGATATAATTAGTAGTTTTTACCATTCAAAGAATCTGAAATTGGCAGGTGTAGTTAAGATAAATAGCTATATAAATGGGATTAGGGCTTATATTATAGGTGTATGGTTTCATCTTCATGAAGGAAAATTTTAAACATCTAAATCCAAGAAGTGGCATTTATAATCCTTGTATATATGAACTGAAATTGTGAGAAACTTATTGTTTACTTGTATTGAGAGATTAAAAGATTAGTGCAAAATGAGTGTTCATTGGCAGGTTACACAGCCATATTTATTCCAGTATAAATGGTTTAAAGTATCTAGGGGCACACAGTAAACCAGTTCTTGGTTCTGTATACACTGCATGCCAGAACAAGTTAGGGGTGAAAGATAATCAAGGAACTTTTTGCAGGGAACATTATAAAGCAGGTACACCTAATCCATCACCCCCAAAAACAAAAGAAAAAAATGTAAAGGTTGAACATTTTTACCTTTGCTTGGTGAATGACATGTATACATACAAGACTATGGTCAATGACATGTACACACATAGAACTGTCTTTTGACATGAAGACACAAAGGACTGTGGTCCATAACATTTGTGGTCAGTGATATGTGTACACCAAGGACTGTCATCCATGACATGTATAAAGATAGGACTGTTGTGCCGATATGTATACATTTAGGACTGTGTTTCATGAGATGTGTACATATATGATTGTGGTTGTGATATGTATGCACATAGGACTAAGGTCCATGACATGTATACACATAAGACTGTGGTCCATGACATCTATACACATAGGACTGTGGTCTATAACATTTATATACAAAGGACTGTGGTCAGTGATATGTGTGCACAAAGGACTGTCATCCATGACATGTATAAAGATAGGACTGTTGTTTGTGATATGTATACGTATAGGACTGTGTTTCATGATATGTGTACATATATGATTGTGGTTCATGATATGTATGTACATAGGACTAAGGTCCATGACATGTATGCACATAGGATTTAGTTTGGTTATTCAGGTAAATCAGCCAATTTTTAATGGCTGTCTAGAATTACAATTTTATTACTTTCATTTGGCAGTAATATAGGACTGTAAATCGTGACATGATTACACATAGGACTGTGGTCCATGATATGTATACACATAAGACTGTGGTCTATGACATGTATACACACAGGACTGTGGTCCATAACATTTGTATACAAAGGACTGTGGTCAGTGATATGTGTAAACAAAGGACTGTCATCCATGACATATATAAAGATAGGACTTTTGTGCACATAGGACTGTGGTTCATGACATGTATACACATAGGATTGTGGCCCATAACAATTACTAGATTTGTACATGTAACATAGTTCTCATGGTCCTTAAGGACTGTCAGACTTTAATTTTGACATCAAGCAGTACAAGGATTATTTTCATAAACCATAATTGGTTTTGTAATATTTTGTTTCACATTATTGATGCAACTGTACACTACATCAGATAAACAGTAGGACCATTTGAATTCCCTGATTCATTTACATTCTTAACCCATAACATGGCTACTAACATATAGGTTGATCTAGCTGTAAACAACAGACCCTAGTCTGCTAGCATACAAGGTGACAGTTATGTCATTTGTTCCACTGCTTAGCTCAAACAGAAGTCATAGACCCAGCTGATGTGACTGCTGATCTGAGTCTACAGTGTCTGTTCTGCTGAATAGCTCTAACAGTATAGAACCATAGTTGTATCATATCTGGGCCTGTACTATTTGTACTTGAACCATTGCATATGAGCATATACAGTTTTATTGTACAGTTATCTTCTAACTTTGTCTTTGTTGTAAATGTCTTGTTTATATTATTGATTTCTTTATTGCATAACTTATCAAAAGTGCACACTTTAGAATTGTTTTGTCTTCACAATATTTTCACCTCATAGATTTAAAGGGGGGCCACAGGTGGTTGAGTGGCTTAAGATGATCATCTTTACAGATCATTGGCATCTTGATCACATTTACAGATCACTGGCATCTTGATCACCTTTACAGATCATTGGCATCTTGATCACCTTTACAGATCACTGGCATCTTGATCACCTTTACATATCATTGGCATCTTGATCACCTTTACATATCATTGGCATCTTGATCATCTTTACAGATCATTGGCCTCTTTCATCACCTTTACATATCACTGGCATCTTGATCACCTTTACAGATCACTGGCATCTTGATCACCTTTACAGATCATTGGCATCTTGATCATCTTTAAAGATCACTGGCATCTTAATCACTTTTACATATCACTGGCATCTTGATCATCTTTACAGATCAATGGCATCTTGATCATCTTTACATATCACTGGCATTTTGATCATCTTTACAGATCACTGGCATCTTGATCATCTTTACAGATCACTGGCATTTTGATCATCTTTACAGATCACTGGCATCTTCATCACCTTTACATATCACTGGCATCTTGATCATCTTTACAGATCACTGGCATCTTCATCACCTTTACATATCACTGGCATCTTGATCATCTTTACATATCACTGGCATCTTGATCATCTTTACATATCACTGGCATCTTGATCATCTCTACATATCACTGGCATCTTGATCATCTTTACAGATCACTGGCATCTTCATCACCTTTACATATCACTGGCATCTTGATCATCTTTACATATCACTGGCATCTTGATCATCTTTACATATCACTGGCATCTTGATCATCTCTACATATCACTGGCATCTTGATCATCATTACAGATCAATGGCATCTTGATCATCTTACAGATCACTGGCATCTTGATCATCTTTACAGATCACTGGTATCTTGATCATCTTTACAGATCACTGGCATCTTGATCACCTTTGCATATCATTGGCATCTTGATCACCTTTACACATCACTGGCATCTTGATCATCTTTACAAATCACTGGCATCTTTTTCACCTTTACAGATCATTGGCATCTTGATCACTTTTACAGATCATTGGCCTCTTTCATCACCTTTACATATCACTGGCATCTTGATCACCTTTACAGATCACTGGCATCTTGATCACCTTTACAGATCATTGGCATCTTGATCATCTTTAAAGATCACTGGCATCTTCATCACCTTTACATATCACTGGCATCTTGATCATCTTTACAGATCAATGGCATCTTGATCATCTTTACATATCACTGGCATTTTGATCATCTTTACAGATCACTGGCATCTTGATCATCTTTACAGATCACTGGCATCTTGATCACCTTTACAGATCACTGGCATATTGATCACCTTCACAGATCACTGGCATCTTGATCACTTTTATAGATCACTGGCATCTTCATCACCTTTACATATCACTGGCATCTTGATCATCTTTACATATCACTGGCATCTTGAGCACCTTTACATATCACTGGCATCTTGATCACCTTTACAGATCATTGGCATCTTGATCATCTTTAAAGATCACTGGCATCTTCATCACCTTTACATATCACTGGCATCTTGATCATCTTTACAGATCAATGGCATCTTGATCATCTTTACATATCACTGGCATTTTGATCATCTTTACAGATCACTGGCATCTTGATCATCTTTACAGATCACTGGCATCTTGATCACCTTTACAGATCACTGGCATATTGATCACCTTCACAGATCACTGGCATCTTGATCACTTTTATAGATCACTGGCATCTTCATCACCTTTACATATCACTGGCATCTTGATCATCTTTACATATCACTGGCATCTTGAGCACCTTTACATATCACTGGCATCTTGATCACCTTTACATATCACTGGCATCTTGATCACCTTTACAGATCACTGGCATATTGATCATCTTTACATATCACTGGCATCTTGATCACCTTTACATATCACTGGCATCTTGATCACCTTTACATATCATTGGCATCTTGATCACCTTTACATATCACTGGCATCATGATCATCATTACAGATCATTGGCATCTTGATCATCTTTACATATCACTGGCATCTTGATCACCTTTGCAGATCATTGGCATCTTGATCACCTTTACAGATCACTGGCATCTTGATCACCTTTACAAATCACTGGCATCTTGATCATCTTTACATATCATTGGCATCTTGATCACCTTTACAGATCATTGGCATCTTGATCATCTTTACAGATCATTGGCATCGTGATCACCTTTTACAAATCACTGGCATCTTGATCACCTTTACATATCACTGACATCTTGAGAACTTTTACATATCACTGGCATCTTGATCACCTTTACATATCACTGGCATCTTGAGCACCTTTACATATCACTGGCATCTTGATCACCTTTACAGATCACTGGCATCTTGATCATCTTTACAGATCACTGGCATCTTGATCACCTTTACATATCACTGGCATCTTGATCACCTTTACAGATCACTGGCATCTTGATCATCTTTACAGATCACTGGCATCTTGATCACCTTTACAGATCACTGGCATGTTGATCACCTTTTATAGATCACTGGCATCTTGATCACCATTTTATAGATCACTGGCATCTTGATCACCTTTTCAGATCACTGGCATCTTGATCACCTTTTATAGATCACTGGCATCTTGATCACCTTTTATAGATCACTGGCATCTTGATCACCTTTTATAGATCACTGGCATCTTGAGCACTTTTATAGATCATTGGCTTTTTTGGACACTTTTACAGATCACTGGCATCTCATCTCTTTTTTAAATGTGTGGTTTGAGCTTCAGTTCCGCCAATGTGCTTATGTGAGAAAGCTTGTTATTAGCTTCATGAGGGTTGGTGTTTCTTCTTAAGACTTCCTGGGTTCTTCTACCACCTAGTATAATGCTTGCAATGTATTATATAGCCTATCACATTTTAAGAAATGGCATCAAAACCCACAAAACCATTAATGAATCATGACTTTGAAGTGTAGTGGAGTATAGCATTCCATATTTTATAATAATTTTAAGGAGAAAGTATATGCCAAGTTTGAATTTTTTGTTATATGACAGTTTTCATCCAGAGCAAAATAAAATATTGCTGTATGTATCTAGCCTTAAAAATATTTTGGCTGTTAGTAATGTCAGAATGGAACATTTGCAATTACAGTCAGAAACTAGTAGAATTATGTTAATATCTTTAGATAATCATTACATCATGTTATCATCTTTCAATCAAATTCATAATTTTTGCTAATCTTTTCCCGCATCAGCATCACAAAAAATATCCTTTCATGTATTCAGCATATCCAATAATAGAGTATGACACCGACAGATGTGTTCACAATTATTATTAAATGACCACTTTTTTAAACTCTTTCTGAAGGTCAAGGTTCATCACAACAGCTTTTCCAGGATATTCTGAATAATTTACATGGCTTAATGCTGTTATTTTTCCTCACAGTTAATGCACTGGTCAATACAGATGTTCCAGATGTTAAGCATGCCTTTGTGTTGAATCATTGGTCAAGGGTACATAGTTCAAAGTCAGTATAAATACCATCTACAATAATATTACTGCATATCAAAAGGTACCTAAACATTGACCCTTTTATATTCTGTGTCATTTCAGGTACTCGGTGCTACCCCCAATAAGGGGCGGAGGAGAGTCTAGGAGCACGAAAAATGGGGGAGGATCACCTGAACATTCAGTAAACTCTACTACCAGGTGAAAGAAATTGATTGTAATATAGGGGATAATTTTGTTTTAATTTTGTAAAGAACTTTAGGACAGTTATAGTTCAAAAGGTACTATGCAGTCCTAACTCAATAACATTAGAATGTGACATGGTTGGAAAGATGATTAGAAAGCACATTTCAACCAAAGACCACTCTAAATTGATGCTTAATATATATTTTGGATGACAGATTAAAGGTATTTCTACTTTTTTGATCAAATTTTGATTTTTAGCTCAAGTTCAAAGACAATGGGCTTTGAGGTAAAGCCCTCGGACTAGTGTCTGTCAAGTGCTTGTCCATCAGGATTCCCTATTTAATGTCTGAAAACTCGTATAACAGGTAAAAATATATGCTATCTATATCAGTAGAATCAACAGCTATTGTCTTTTTGAACTTCACAGATTAAAACATACTGTAACTATATCACTAACCATATCTGTAATTGTCAGATAGTCATGTATTTATTATAGCTTAACCAGTGATGCTTTATCAAGTCAGTGGGAGTAAGCGACAGCTTTTTTTTTTTCTTGAAAAACATGAGTGATAATTATAGCTAATCAATTAAACAAAGAATACAGAAAAAGTTCTTTTCCCATTCATAGGTTGCTGAGTTTGCTTTTGTAAAAAAAAAAAAAGTATCGTTTTGAATACAATTAACGGATTAAGTATAAATTTCCATGATGGGGAGGGGCTACAAATGGAGCCCCACTTGGGTTTATATTAATAATTTATTAGTATTTCTAAAGAACCTCCAAACTGAAATGCAGCAGTTAAATTTGTCAGTACACTCAGCTTTTTTCTCAGGCATATTATATGTAGATTACACCGTTCTATGGCGAACCCAGTGGGCAACTCAATTTGTATATGAGAGAGGTCAAATCGAGATATAAAGGGGCTCTGGCTGTCTGGTTATTGAATATTTTGAAGCATCCAGGATGGAGGAGCTTTAAATATAAATAATGATGTTGATATACAATCAAAAATGGCTGCTGTTATTAAAACTAACCCCAAACATGTAAAGATTTCTCTGAAACTTTTGAACAGAATTGACTAAATTTTACAGAAAGCATTAAGTGCTCATTAGAAGATTATGCCGATAGTGGTTAGATATGACAGACATGACAAAAACACCAAACTTTGAAACACTTATTAGAAACGATCCAACCAAAATTAGGCAAGTTATATTGAAAACATACAGGCATGAAAGCTTTCAAATGTATTAAAATGATGCAGATCTGCCACTATGAGAACTTGAAATATTTTTAAATGATTTATTTCACATGAACCACTCAACAGAATTGGATCAAATTTAATTTTAAGGCTAATGGGATGTAGGTTTTGAAGATTTCATAAATAGTAATTATCTACAGTAAGTTAAATATGGCTTGCACTATTACAAGCAGGAAGACCTTTTAGATGGCATGAAATGCTTTCAGGGTTCTGCAAATGAAATGCTTTCAGGGTTGTGCAGATTAAGATGTGCCAGTAGATATGGTATCCTTTAACTGAAAATATAGATAATTTGTTAAAATCCATCCCCATTGTCGTGATATTGCTGTTACGTGCATAGGAGTAGCATGCCATACCACTAGTGAAATATATTGTAAACAGCAAATCATTTCATAAAAATAATCAAAACAATTAAATGCCGTGATTATAGAAGATAAAGTTTAGTGTTGCTTTGGATGTAAAGCATGATAAAAATTATGTAACAGGCAATGTTACAAGACTATATTTTATGCAGAAAAATATGTCATACATAGTTAAGGAAATTTTATACAGAAAAATGTCATAAATAGTTGAGGAAATTTTATACAGAAAAATATGTCATATATAGTTGATGAAATTTTATACAGAAAAATATGTCTTACTTAGTTGAGGAGATTTTATACAGAAAAATGTCATACATAGTTGAGGAAATTTTATACAGAAAAATATTATACATAGTTGAGGAAATTTTATACAGAAAAATATGTCATAGATAGTTGATGAAATTTTATACAGAAAAATATGTCATACATAGTTGAGGAATTTTTATACAGAAAAATGTCATACATAGTTGAGGAAATTTTATGCAGAAAAATATGTCATAGATAGTTGATGAAATTGTATACAGAAAAATGTCAAACATAGTTGAGGAAATTTTTTACAGAAAAATGTCATACATAGTTGAGGAAATTGGAGACTGCTTATCATTCATTAAAAATTTTGTACATTGATGTGCCTGTGGCTTTAAATTTATATAATTTTATTTTTATATTATGTCTGATTTTTTAATCATGTTATGATGTTAATGAATGTCATTTGTTTAAAGTGCAGATTTAGAAAAATAAAATTTAGTAATTTTTTGTGTTTAAGTTTTACCTTTAGTCAAGTAATACAAATTAACTGCTAAGGAATAAGAAAACTGAGTTTCTTCTGGCCTGGAAGTTACAAAACATAATAATAACAAATAACTTAATAAGAGAAGATACAAACCAAAGGCCATTTTTACTTTGGTTGTTACATATCCATTGTCAAAACACACTGTTTAAGATAGTATCCATGATGCTATAGTGAATGTAGGGTGAGAAGATCTCTCATAATGACAGTATAAGCATCGTGTGGGTTTTCAGCACAGCCGTACAAACAGTATGAATCTTGGAAAGGACTATATGCCTCCATGAGTGCTAATCCTTTAAAAACAGAATCATTGATCATAGTGGTAAGGACCTAGAAGACTTTGTCACTTTAAAAGGCGATTGGGCAGGTAACTGTAGCTGATTTGACAAGAATCTGTAGCAGATTGGACAAGTAACTGTAGCCGATTGGACAAGTAACTGTAGCCGACTGGACAAGTATCTGTAGCTTACTGGACAGGTAACTGTAGCTGACTGGACAGGTAACTGTAGCTGACTGGACAAATAACTGTGGTCGACAGGACAAGTAACTATAGCCGACTGGACAAGTAACTGTGGTCGACTGGACAAGTAACTGTAGCTGACTGGACAAATAACTGTGATCGACTGAATAAGTAACTGTAGATGACTGGACAAGTAACTGTAGCCAACTGGACAAGTAACTGTAGCTGACTGGACAAGAAACTGTAGCCGACTGGACAAGTAACTGTAGCCAACTGGACAAGTATCTGTAGCCGACTGGACAAGTAACTGTAGCTGACTGGACAAATAACTGTGGTCAACTGGACAAGTAACTGTAGCTGACTGAACAAGTAACTGGTCAACTGGACAAATAACTGTAGCTGACTGGACAAATAACTGTGTGTCGACTGGATAAGTAACTGTAGCTGGCTGGACAAATAACTGTAGCCAATTGGACAAGTAACTGTAGCTGACTGGACAAGTAGCTGTAGCTGACTGGACAAGTAGCTGTAGCTGACTTTACAAGTAACTGTAGCCAACTGGACAAGTAACTGTAGCTGATTGGACAAGTAACTGTAGCCGACTGGACAAGTATCTGTAGCCGACTGGACAAGTAACTGTAGCTGACTGGACAAATAACTGTGGTCAACTGGACAAGTAACTGTAGCTGACTGGACAAGTAACTGTAGCTGACTGGACAAATAACTGTGTGTCGACTGGATAAGTAACTGTAGCTGGCTGGACAAATAACTGTAGCCAACTGGACAAGTAACTGTAGCTGACTGGACTAGTAGCTGTAGCTGACTTTACAAGTAACTGTAGCTGACTGGACAAGTAACTGTAGCTGATTGGACAAGTAACTGTAGCCAACTGGAGAAGTAACTGTAGCTGATTGGACAAATAACTGTAGCCAACTGGAGAAGTAACTGTAGCTGATTGGACAAGTGATTGTAGCCGACTGGACAAGTAACTGTAGCTGACTGGACAAGTATCTGTAGCCAAATGGTGGTTCTCAGCATACTGATCAATACTAGTGCATGCCAATTTAATTTTTTTATGACTTGGTTCTTGTCACAGAAGTTTGCACCAACCATGTGTTGCATTGCTTTCTTATCTAAGTTTAAACTTTGGGATTACATTTCTCTTTGTCAGCATTGATCTGAAAAGTGTTCAGAACAAACAAAAATCCTTTTCTTGCAATGTTTTTTTTTGCTTTATGGCTTTGATTCCCTCAAGCTCAGTTTGCCTATATGATGTAATAGAAGGAAATTGAAATGGAACCAAACATGCACAATCTTCATGCACTTGTCCTTGTATTTATCTCATTGTTTTTAGTGTATGACGATTATATATTATTTTTTAATCTTTTCCATCACACTCTGTGTTAATTCAATGGTCTTGCAATGGTTTTTTTTTGCTTTATGGCTTTGATTCCCTCAAGCTCAGTTTGCCTATATGATGTAATAGAAGGAAATTGAAATGGAACCAAACATGCACAATCTTCATGCACTTGTCCTTGTATTTATCTCATTGTTTTTAGTGTGTGATGATTATATATTATTTTTTAATCTTTTCCATCGCACTCTGTGTTAATTCTTAAGAGAAAACAAGCAAACATAAGACCAATATTGTTTTGATTACAGCTCGTTCATTATCTAATGTTCATTTCACTGTCATCGTACTGTAAGCATGGATTGGTTAATGGATGTATGCATGAAACTGGTGTCAAAGCACATATAATGATGTCTATATAAAAGTAAATTGAAACCACATAACAAAATCTGCTCAACAGAATTTTTGACCAAATTTGACAGAAAACTTTGGTAAGAAGGGTTTTCAATTTGGTTTTTTTTTTTTTCTACAATTGATTCCTGTGTGTCATCAAGTATGTGAGAAGATACATAGTTGAGAGACATTGTTTTATATCATATGCAGTGAACAGCATTGGAATTTCTAAAGGAAGCTTCCATCTAATTAGAGTACTTGGCCAAGTACTATTTCATGTGGCTATCTAGAAGATGTCAACCAGGTGAATGATTTCCTGCCTTCTTGGATCTCTTGTTTAATGACAGCATTCTTATTTTACATCCATAAGTGATGGCATTCATATATTACCATAAAATGTTTATTGGCAAGCATTAAAGGAATATCTTACATAAACTGCACTGACTGGTAGTTAAGGAATTAGATTTATGACCAGAAGGACACTGACTTTATTCCCACAACTGGATTGGCCTGGATTTTTCCAGCAGTGATGTAAATTTTTAAAGTTTAGCTGTGCCATTAACACAAGAATGTACCATATCAAAACTTGATTAGCTTGACACCCAACTGTGAACACAAAAATTCACTTAAGGATATGGTTTTACAATATTTTCCTTGTGGTGTCCTCCCAATAGCATCTTCTTATATTCTATGCAAGGACAGATGTGGGTCCATACAGTTTGTTCTACTGGTAATTTCATGCCAACACAACATGGACCCTGATCTTCTGGCATATTATGTATTGACAGATGTTTATTTATTTGGTTTGTTCTACTTGTGATGTCATGGCCACAGTGGATCCAGGTCTTGTTGTATATTATGAAGGGACAGACTTGGGACTGAACCATTCGTTTTACTGATGATTTCCTGCCAGTCAAGTTCTTCTAGTATACTATGCAATGACATAACATAGATGTTTGTTATAGATCATCTCTGCAGTATTATTTCTTTGTTCATTTGGCTCTTATTTGCTTTCTTGCAGAAACAAACGTGGAATGGCTCCAAATTCTAATCATGCAACAAAGCCTAAACAGAAGAGAACACCAGAAACTGGCAAGCGTATTGACTATGATAAAGGTACTAATTTTGAAACTTTTGATTGACTGCCAAATATTGTCACCAAAATCAAGACATAACCACTGGTAATTACTGCCATCTGTCGTTTTTGTGTCAGATTTTATCATAAAGTTTTCTAAAATGATTTCAATTAGTGGATCATCATCCATTTAGGACCAAAGGGAATTAAATGTCCCTAGAAATTGCATGTAAAGTGAATGTCAAGTTCAAAGACATTGAATAGTTGATAGAATGTTTGTGTGGTAAAAGGTTTTGGATTTGACAACTCTTACTGTTGATATATTGCCATTAGATGTTGGTCATAATTTGAGTATGGGATGTAAAAAATATCCCATGGGATTTTGAAGTATAAACATAAAGGGTCATATATACAGCTGTCAACATATTTGATAGAAAACCTTTATGTAAAGAATTCAGAAAGAGACATCAGGCTTTGAACCAAGTAACAATGTAGATACTTCAGCAGTGGAATTAATAGATTAAAGCATCAAAGGCTAAGGTCAAGATGAAATATTTTCAGCTGTTATAATAATGGCTATGAAAGAATATGTGGGGTTGGAGATCAAGCCAGATAGCAGTGCACTGTGGGTGCAGATAGCACTCCATATGATTGTGATGGGCATTGATCATGTCCTTTTGCATAGGAGTCCAGATGAAGCTTGTCTTTTGACCTTGCTATGTTCTTCTTAAGTTAACAACTTGTTTCATTCACAGATTTTATATTGTGACAATATTTTTTCAGATAGGGATTTTAGAGGAGATTGAATAGTCCTTGCAACCAGTTTGTCCAATGATCACAAATTCCTTTGGTAACTTGTTAAACGCACAGAAACATTCATTGGAATGATGTAGACAAGATTGGAACTGCCATTACTGTGACACCTTCTCAAGTCTGTTACTGGAAAAATTATCCATTTTTCCTACTAAAATTACAGCCATATTCAAGTCATTTAACTATTTTGAAACCCCAAATCAAATGTTTCATCATTTCAGATTCCCTTTTCATGCATTGCAAAACCTTAACTATGACATACAAAGGTTACATTTGAATACATTAACTCAGTAAAGACTTTGAATCTTGTGGATCAAATGCTTCCTGAGTGAATGTCCCCATATCTTGTCCAAATTGGTCAAATATGAAGGTCCCCATATCTTACCAACTCAGTCAAATGTGAAGGGTTCCCATATTGTGTCCAACTTGGTAAGATGTAAAGGGTGCCCATATCTTGTCCTGCTTATTCGAATATAAAGGTCTTATATCTTGTCCATTAAATCTAGATGTAAAGGGTCTATGCATCATGACCAACAAAGTCAAATGTAAAGAGTCCTTATGTCTTGTCCAACAAAGTCAAATGTAAAGAGTCCTTATGTCTTGTCCCACAAAGTCAAATGTAAAGAGTCCTTATGTCTTGTCCAACAAAGTCAAATGTTAAGGGTTCCTGTATGTTGTCCAACAAAAGTAAAATGTGAAGGATCCCATATGTGTTGTCCAACAAAGTAAAATGTAAAGTATCCCCATATCTTGTCCAGTAAAGTAAAATGTAAAGTATTCCCATATTTTGTCCAGTAAAGTAAAATGTAAAGTATCCCCATATTTTGTCCAGTAAAGTAAAATGTAAAGTATCCCCATATTTTGTCATGTAAAGTAAAACGTAAAGTATACCAATATCTTGTCCAGTAAGGTGAAATGTAAAGTATCCCCATATTTTGTCCAGTAAAGTAAAATGTAAAGTATGCCCATATCTTGTCCAGTAAGGTGAAATGTATAGTATTCCCATATTTTATCCAGTAAGTAAAATGTAAAGTATCCCCATATTTTGTCCAGTAAAGTAAAATGTAAAGTATCCCCATATTTTGTCCAGTAAAGTAAAATGTAAAGTATGCCCATATCTTGTCCAGTAAGGTGAAATGTATAGTATTCCCATATTTTATCCAGTAAGTAAAATGTAAAGTATCCCCATATCTTGTCCAGTAAAGTAAAATGTAAAGTATACCCATATTTTGTCCAGTAAAGTAAAATGTAAAGTATCCCTATATCTTGTCCAGTAAAGTAAAATGTAAAGTATCCCCGTATTTTGTCCAGTAAAGTAAAATGTAAAGTATTCCCATATTTTGTCCAGTGAAGTAAAATGTAAAGTATCCCATATTTTGTCCAGTAAAGTAAAATGTAAAGTATCCCCGTATTTTGTCCAGTGAAGTAAAATGTAAAGTATCCCCATATTTTGTCCAGTGAAGTAAAATGTAAAGTATCCCATATTTTGTCCAGTAAAGTAAAATGTAAAGTATCCCATATTTTGTCCAGTAAAATAAAATGTAAAGTATCCCCATATCTTGTCCAGTAAAGTAAGATATAAAGTATACCCATATCTTGTCCATTAAAGTAAAATGTAAAGTATCCCCGTAATTTGTCCATCAAAATAGAATGTAAAAGGTCCCCATTTCTTGTTAGACTATCTCATGGCTAAAACAGATGCCATTATTCTTTTGATAAATTTAAATCGTGAACATGGATTTGGTCAGAAATTTTTTTTCTCACATATTTATTGTTTTTTGGTTTTCTTTTCAGATGAAGGTGGTGTTTACAAAGCCAAAAATCCTAGAAATGAAACAGTTGGTGCAAAACAGGTAAAGGAAACTCATGAAACAAAGACCGATCTCCCCATTGATCAGAGAAAGGCTGAAGTGGTCCAGGTCAGTAGGTCATGCATGATTGTTTGGGTTAAAGGTTAAAGTTCACAATTTTTACACCTGCATGTAACCCCTGTTGTTTCACTCTTTACATGTATTTGTAACTATTCATCTGTGCAACTAACCAATCATGCATGCCTTTGTACCTACATGTAATTGTGTTGGTATATTCAGGACAAATCCTTGCTGTTAATTAATCATGCATGCCTTTGTACCTACATGTAATTGTGTTGGTATATTCAGGACAAATCCTTGCTGTTAATTAATCATGCATGTCTTTTTACCTACATGTAATTGTGTTGGTCCTATATTAGTGATAAATCAATGTTGAGACACTTGTGTAGTGAGCTAATTATCCCATAGCCACCCTTTCCTGCTAATATCCACAATATTCACATGTTAATATCCACAATTGTCACCTATGTGAATACCCACATTATTCATATACTTCAATATCCACAATGTTAGTTATTTTCAGAATTTAATTAATGTCTAAATGACACAAGATCTACATTATCTGCATGAAGTAATTAGCAGAACTATCGATGGAACAGTGTAAACTGATGTCAAGTAGGAATTTTAAAACTTTTTGGAAAAACTCTTTTGTCTCACATTTCAAAATAATTTTTCTTCCAAATGGAAAATTCAAATCTTGTTAGTGATAGCATTTTCAAAAAGATGCGTTTAATTTTTTGAAGAATAAACACCATTTTTGTATTTCTGTAGAACTATATGCATTTTGCATTGCCAGGGTAACTAGTAATTGACATATTCTTTTCATAGCCAGTTTAATTAAAGAAAGAAAAGACATATTAGTACACAGAAAACAGCAGTAAAACATTAATTTGTCAGTTTTTGTACATGTACATTCATATCCACCTTTAACATGTCTGTATACTGATATCTTCCCATTACATGTCTTTGTATTTTATCCTCCATGTAACATATCTTTATATTCATTTCCTCTCATTTACATATATTCATATTCATTGCCTCCCTTTAACATGTTGCTATATTCATATCCTCTTTTAACATGTCTTCATATTCATATTCTTCCATTACAGAAATTCTTTGTTAATGTTTCCAGGTAATTGCTTAACATATACACAGGATAGGATTAAGTAAAATGCTATAAAAATGTGGGACATAAGTCAGTAAACTTACTTTTAAAGGTAGTGAGGTCCTGTATGCTTCTTTTTGATATACTTTTGTTATTCAATTATTCGATATGTACCTTTAATTTGTATGCTAACCATCATACTGGATGAAGTTCACATTTAAAGAAACATTGTTTGATGGGAAGAAATTCAAAATAAGAACAATGTCAGTATAGTATTGACTATGGCTATTATCTAAATAGGAACAATTATTGGTGTTAATTGAAAAATGGCGTTAAACCCTCAAAACCTAACCCCATTCATCCAGCTAATCAAATGTAAAAGATAAGCAGTCGGTTCATGTGTAAAATGTTCTTCATTTTATCTAAATTTTCCAACTTTTTTCGGCTACATTTTGAGTAAATTAGTAATGTTTCTAGATAAAAGTGGTATAAATTAATATTGATATTGCTGGATAAAAATGGGTTCAATTAATGATAATATTATTACTGGATAAAAGTGGTATAAATTAATATTGATATTGCTGGATAAAAATGGGTTAAATTAATGATAATATTATTACTGGATAAAAGTGGTATAAATTAATATTGATATTGCTGGATAAAAATGGGTTAAATTAATGATAATATTATTACTGGATAAAAGTGGTATAAATTAATATTGATATTGCTGGATAAAAATGGGGTAATTAATGATAATATTATTACTGGATAAAAGTGGTATAAATTAATATTGATATTGCTGGATAAAAATGGGTTAAATTAATGATAATATTATTACTGGATAAAAGTGGTATAAATTAATATTGATATTGCTGGATAAAAATGGGTTAAATTAATGATAATATTATTACTGGATAAAAGTGGTATAAATTAATATTGATATTGCTGGATAAAAATGGGGTAATTAATGATAATATTATTACTGGATAAAAGTGGTATAAATTAATATTGATATTGCTGGATAAAAATGGGTTAAATTAATGATAATATTATTACTGGATAAAAGTGGTATAAATTAATATTGATATTGCTGGATAAAAATGGGTTAAATTAATGATAATATTATTACTGGATAAAAGTGGGATTATATTGATATGGATATTGCTATTTACTTCACATTTACTGTGATAAGTGTACTTCAGGTTTCAATCAGAGCATTACTTTTAAATAATTCTTTTAAGAGAGGGCTAAATAGAACAGTCATATAAAGGGAAATAACTCTAGTAACAATTTCCTTCATGTAGAACATATTTTGAAATGCATGTACACAATATTCAGCTGAAGGGAAATAACTCCAGCATCAGTTTTTGTTCAGGACATTCATGAAACTATTTCCAAAACCACATGGCATTATGAAGGCAAATTATGATACTTCATTTGCATGCTGGGTAATGTTTTCATACAGATGGGAAAAGATGGACTATAGAGTGATATAATATCCATCTGTTTATCAGTTCCATTAGTTATCATTTTAATTTCCTAAAAGTAACTTAAGTTTTATAACACTTACTTTTACCAAACTTTGTGGATGTCTTGTACTTCTGGTAAGGACGAAGCAAATTTATTTGAGATAAAAATTGACCCAGGTTAATGTTAGTGTTTCAGCATTATAACATTAATTATGCATCACAAAGATGGACCAAACTTTGCAGATGGCTTGGAGGATGGAAGCAGCCTGTTCATTTGGGGGGGAAAGAGGGCCTTAGGTCAAGGTCATTATGACTGAACCCTGGAAAATATGGGGGGGTGCATAAAAACTTAAGTTCTTTACCTTAACCTTCACTGATATGTTTACTGCTATGAATTTGTGAGTTAATGGAATATTTTGCGAAACCCTTTTCAGTCTTTTATTACAAGCATTCTACATATCTGAGTTCTTGTCATTTATTACACTTCTAAGCTCTCACACTCAAGCACTTGATAATGCTATACTGTATAATTAAGGGAAAGGCAGGGTTAATATTGAGTGTGGCAATGGCACAATAAAATAGACACTGACCCCTAGCAAAGTTTAGAAATATTTACTGTACTTGCCAAATTTGTGACAATTTTGTGAGTTTAAGATATTCATAAAATTAGTTGTAGTCATTGTCAAAAGATTATTCTTGCAAAGATTAGACTCATCATTCCTTAATTGCATTTTCACAAGAAATTAGTATTGCTAATTTTCTTTCCCTTGTTTTGAGAAAAAAACATTATGTCCTAATCTGTATCAGACATAAAATAGAACTAATTGGAGTTCAATGTGACTGTACTAATAAAAGTTTTAATCTTCATTTCATATTATTTGTGTACAGTAATTGCTAGTGTTCTTATCATATATAGCTATTGTGATGAATTGTTCTCTGATATGGTAAAACAAAGATATCAGCCAAATATAAAATTTAGGTTCTCTCAGGTCCACATGAATCCATATATAATTTACTGCTATCACAGTGCACTATTACAGGGTAAAATGTGTACAGGTATCAGCTGTAACCTCTGCATTATTTCATTCCAGTGTTTGTTAGATGCAAGTAGGAACAGTCTTCAAACAATGATTAGTGTATAAATCTTAGGCTTTTGTATTTGACCAGATTTATGTTGTTATACTACAGACATTAAGATATTATACTGATATTGTAAAAAATAATGTATTTGGCCAGACTTGTGTTGTTATACTATAGACATGAAGATATTTTGCTGATATTGTAAAAAATAATGTATTGATATCATGGGACAACTTCAGGGTTAAAATAACATGACTAATATGCATCCTAAGTGAACAGTGTATAAACAGATCTGTTGTTACATAATGATTACAGTGTAGAAACAGATCTATTGTTACATAATGATTACAGTGTATAAACAGATCTGTTGTTACATAATGATTACAGTGTATAAACAGATCTGTGTTACATATTGATTACAGTGTATAAACAGATCTGTTGTTACATAATGATTACAGTGTATAAACAGATCTGTCATTACATATTGATTACAGTGTATAAACAAATATGTTGTTACATAATGATTACAGTGTATCAGAAGATCAAGCTCTACACTGTATCTACACTGCAGAGCTCTACACTGTTTTTACCTACATGGTTAGGTAAAATATGTATCAAATATGTGTTATCTACACTGCAGACCCCTACACTTTGTATCTACACTGCAGAGCTCTACACTATCTATACTGCAGAGCTCTACACTATATACTGCAGAGCTTACACTGTTTGTATCTACACTGCAGAACTCTACACTGCAGAGCTCTACACTGTATCTGCACTGCAGAGCTCTACACTGTTTGTATTTACACTGCAGAGCTACATCTTCTCTTGCATGCTGAATGGAATGTAATAGCAGATTAAGTTCTAGACTGTTAGAATGAACATTGCAAACCCAGGTCTGCTGTCATGCAATGATTTTCATGTACCAGTTGATCAGCTGCTACACTGTTGGTATTTACACTGCAAAACTAGATTTGCTGTCACATAATGATAATTAGGTATCAGCATATCAGTTTCTGCACTGTTGGTATGAAGAGTGCAGGTACAGATTTGCTGTTACATGATAATGGCAGTGTACCAGAAGATCAGTTTCAACAATGTCTATGTGTAATCGTAATTGGAAGCAATAGTGTGTACCCTAATATACCAGACCAGTATGCAATAAGATATCTAGGTCCATGCTTTCCTCTAGTTGGACAGTTACTGTTGTTTGAAAAATATATATTACAGGTATTTTTGTGCTTTTCTCAAGAAACTGACTTTGACTTCTATCTTTCTTTATTCTCTATCTTCCTTCTGTCAATAAAAAACAGGAAGAACTCCACCCTGGTAAGGTCACTAATGCTCCCAGAGAGAAAAGTGCCAGAATTCCCAGTGGTACAGAACTGAACAAACTCCCGTCAGATGATGGCAATCCTAAGAAGTCTCCAGATGCATTTTTGAACAAGCCAAAGTCTGCAGGTTTGCCACCACAGAAGACTTATGAAGGGGATGCAGGCAACACAAGGCCAGCGACACATGATAAGGGTAATTCTCAGATTAACACAGGGGATGCAAAACCAGAAACAAATGACTGGGATGAAGAGCAGGTTAACACAGGCAGTGTTCATAGCAACAAGCCTCCTACAGACCATATAGAAATATCAGAACATAAGAATGACTCAGGGCTCCTTAACTCCAGTGCAAATTTTGCAGAGTCCGGTAGTCAAGTGACTCCCAGGGAGACCATAGATCACAAGCCAGTCCATGATACTGACATGCCTGGTGGTCCCAAAGGGGCTGAGAATGACCCAGGCAAACCTAAGCAAGTCAGTCCTCCATTGCCTGAATATGACAACTGAGGTACTGTAGAAATAGTGATGATGGCTTTGCTAACAGATTGATGGCAATACTTGGAATGTAACCATAACAGATGATATGCTACGCTGACCAGGAGTTTGTGTGGATAACAAATGTTGGAGAATTTTAACAAAGTTACTTAAAACAATTAAAAATTGGCTTGACATTTTGCTCAGGAGATCAACTAATTGTCAGCTCAAAATAGATAGTCTTGGTGTGCATGCAGTAGATGGTGTTTTTTGTCTAACTTGGTTGTGTTTGGCATGGTCTTTAACAGCCATTTTAAAATTGATGTTATTACTTGTTAATGTTTTCAGTGCTTGTATTTTCTCTAAGTCTTGATCTATCAGTAACAATTGATTCATCATTAACCTTCAGTCTTAATCCATCATTACCCTTCAGTCTTAATCCATCATTAACCTTCAGTCTTAATCTATCATTAACCTTCTGTCTTAGTCCAACATTTCTTTTGTTATTGATTTGCCATAAAGTTAAAATATTCTAAAGTGGTCATGTGACCAATGGATTTATTTTCTCTTCCTGAAGTTGGTTCTTCTCATTGAAAAAAGGCATATTAATCCTACTTTCTGTGCTATTCTGACTTTGAGCCAGTCCATTTTTATGGTTGGCATCATGGTCTTTGGATTAGTAAGCTAAATAATTCCGCTGAAAAACTGAACATGCTCAAACTACTGAATTGCATATCTATTTATTTAAAGCCATTTTTAGAGGCTTTGACATTTATTCCAATTAATGTGTAGGTCTTTAATTGTAATATGATTTTTATCACAAGGCAGATACTGTAATGAGTCCCATTTCATTCAGTCACAATACAATTACATGTATATATACTTTTTTATTATAAGGCAGTCTCACTGTAAGCTGGTATACAGCATGGTTCCCATGATGAACAGCATTAAAATAATAGTTCTTAACTTCATTATA
This sequence comes from Potamilus streckersoni, assembly GCA_016746295.1. NCBI lineage: Eukaryota > Metazoa > Mollusca > Bivalvia > Unionida > Unionidae > Potamilus > Potamilus streckersoni. The sequence continues at coordinate 279,109 of JAEAOA010001017.1, forward strand.
AGGCAATCTCACTGTAAGACAATATAATATGTGAATAGCATTATGTGAGGTACTGTATGGTATACATTTTGTCAAAATCGGATAATATATATCCAAGTTATAAAGACCTGAATTTATTTATATTATGCCAGCAGTTGTCTCTATTTGTTCTATTCCTTCAATTGTTTTTTTTTTCTTCTCAATATCCAGTTACACAAAGATGAAAGTTAAGTTGGCAGTCAGATTGGTTGGCATTTTAGTAATCTCTGTTGTGTGATTTTTGATGTGTGGATTGACCTTTTGGTCCTACCATGTTTACTGCTTATATGACTTTCATGGCATGGCAGTTTACTTCACTTGCCATTATGCAGTTTGGGACATGTCAGTTAATTTCACTTGCTATTACACTATTTTGGGACTTGGCAGTTTATTTCACTTGCTGATAGGATGGGAAGGTAGTTCACTGCAGTTGCTTCATCTTGCCCAGCTGTAACGTTATAGCAGCTGTAACTGTTGGGGATAAATATGTAAAGGAGTATGGGATTGACAAACCATGCTGGTAAAATAGAGCTCATGGGATTGACAACCTATTCTGGTAAAATAGTGCCTATGGGATTGACAACCCCTGCTGGTAAAATAGTGCCTATGGGATTGACAACCCCTGCTGGTAAAATAGTGCCTATGGGATTGACAACCCATGCTGGTAAAATAGTGCCTATGAGATTGACAACCCATTCTGGTAAAATAGTGCCTATGGGATTGACAGCCCCTGCTGGTAAAATAGTGCTTATGGGATTGACAACCCATGCTGGTAAAATAGTGCCTATGGGATTGACAACCCATTCTGGTTAAATAGTGTCTATGGGATTGACAAATCATGCTGGTAAAATAGTGTCTATGGGATTGATAATCCATGCTGGTAAAATAGTACCTATGTGATTGACAACCCATTCTGGTTAAATAGTGTCTATGGGATTGATAACCCATGCTGGTAAAATAGTGGTGAGTACAGTATTGACAGCCCATACTGGTAAAACAGTGAGTATGAGAGGGACTGCTTACTTATATTCTTCATGTCATAAAAATCCAGATATGCTCACAGCTTTGAAACCACCTCAGTATTTAGTAAGAGGGTAATGCCCATTCTTTCTTTCAGCCAGTTTATCTTGAATATTATGTTTGCCAATTCTATCATTATGTTTGCCTGCTCCAATATTGTGTTTATCATGTCTAGCATTATGTTTACCTCGGTTCTTAACCATTCCAGTGGCCTAGTGGTTAGAGCATCCGCTTCGGATGCGTGGGTTTGATCTTCAGTCAAGTCATACCAAAGACTTACAAAAATGGTAATGACAACTGCCTCGCTTGATGCTCAGCATTAAGAGGTTAGTGTAAGGACTGTTGTCAGGATAATCTTACTGGGTGGGACACCATGCTTTATGTCAGCCTGGTGTCAGGATAATGTGACTGGGTGGGACATCATGCTTTATGTCAGCCTGGTGTCAGGATAATGTGACTGGGTGGGACATCATGCTTTATGTCAGCCTGGTGTCAGGATAATGTGACTGGGTGGGACATCATGCTTTATGTTTGTGACATTATTTTTTCACACTTTTATTATTAGGTCTTATTACTCTTAATTAAATCACAACTTTCTTCAGTGACTAATATAAATGTTTTCATTATTGAAACAGTAAATTATGTATACATATCAATATTATTGTATATTATCTTGCTTGATTATTTGATGTATTCTTGTTTCTAGTTCAAACATATTCTTAATTGAATTGTTTAAAGTAGTTTTTGTTTATTAGATAGACAAATTACTAAATTATTTTGTTCTTATCATGATTAATTTTAAGACAGGTATGAAATGGAAACTTTATTTTGAAATGACAAGATACATGTTTATGTCATAGTCCCGCATGTTAATCTAAAACAATTTCATTGAACTTGATGGAGGGGCCAAGAACAACACCATCATTAATTGAGACTGACAAGTCATTGAATTCAAATCACAGAATTCATTTTTTTTTCAATTACTGTGTTAGCATGTTTGTTATCATTTTGAGATATATTTCTGTCATATACCCCTCCTCATTTTCTGTTGTTGATCTGCTTCATTTAGCATGTACAAAGCTTGTTTTGGGGTTGCTTTTAAAGGGTTAGCTTTCTTTTTTCATAAAATATACACATCCTGTGGGCTTGGAGATGTAAAATATAAGCTGATGTGACCTCAATAAGCCATAAGCGGTGACTGATGGAGGTCACAGTGGCTCAGTGGTTAGCATACTGGACTTGTGACTAAAAGGGGACAGGTTCAAATCCTACTGTTAGATGTGTGTGTGATTTAGAATTTTAACGTAGCTTTAACAACTTTTTAGTCATATCACTACAAAGTCTGCAGTGTGACAGTTTATTGTGATGTCTACCACTGGGGCATCAAGCCGCAGACATGTAGGCTAAATAACCCACTTGTGTTGCTGTGTCATAAAACACCAGAAACCAAAGATTAAATATAATGCTTGTTTAATTATATTCATATATATATATATATATATTCATGATTCAGAATATTATAAAAATTGTATTAAGTGATGAAGGTACCATATTTTAGTACTTATAAATTGTTGCATTAATATGGCAAACAATGCAAACAATTTTTTTTTAATTAATACTGAACAATCTTTCAGCGTGAAGTATTCATCTGACAAAATGAGTTACTATTTTCCCATATGAATACAGTAACCTTTTTATTATATACTCATTTTCATATTCTACCTATTGCTTAACTATAAAAAAATACACTACCAGAATAAAAGTAATTGAATTTATGCTATATTCCAAAATAAGTACATAACCATGTATTCATCGGAACAGCCCAGTGACATTTGAACTTAATTACACACTTGATAGTAGTTCAAAAAGAATTGTCCTTTTTGGTCTACTTAAGATTGAAATTGAAATATGTATGCAAATTACATCATTTTCATTTGGTCTGGAATGGATGAATTTTGATTTTGTTTTTATGTTAACCCAACTCAATTCTGCCTTACTGATTATGAAGGGCTGGATTATTGGGTCAATTCAGTACAGTAAGGAGGATGGATTACAGCTGAAAATGTTCTCAAAGTTCCACATAAAGGTTTGCTACATGAGTATACCTGGTTTGTTTAGAAGGGAGTTCCTAATACACTATACTTTCTTTAGGCACATGTGTTCTACATGTGTGTACAATACCAAGGTGTTCAGTATCATACAATACTGCATGATTCTAACAGTGTTAAGTTAACGAAGACAAAATGAGCATATAATAAATTTGAAATTTTAATTACTTGTCTAGTTACATTTTCCATATTGTCTGAAATGTTTTACCTTCAGTTTTGTACATCCAGCAAGTTATAAAATCATGTATCAAAATTTTTTGATGTTTTTACTGTATTGTCTACACAAATTATTATTTATGTTTTGTTAGGTCATTACTCAAGCCTCATAGATTCAACTCTGCAGAGTAGTCAATGCAAATATGTTTTATCAAATGATAGTCTATAACAAAAAGATGAATATTTTGTCTGATGCATTCATTGTGATATGTTTTTGGTGTTTTTATGCTTTCATTTGCCATAAAAAAAAATATATTTACATGTTAAGATTGCTTTTTAGGATAATAATGTTTTATCTTTCTGTTTTCAGGACGAGAGAATAAAGGGAGGAAACAGTAAGGTAGGTGAAGTGTGACAGGTTGGAGTGATCTGCTCTTGTTTTTTCTGCCTGAGACTTTCAGCTTACAGGTTTACATGATTGTCCAGGAATGATTATGCTTAACTAATTACATTTGGCTGTAAGCTTCTCAAATATAGTATAGTTGGCATTTTTATCACACTTACACATTATATGTATCTGCAATCAATTTTTGCAAATGCTTTCAGATGTAAGCATGAATGTTGATTTTTATATATCTGATAATGTTTAAATGAATAGACTGGGCAGCTTTTTATTCAGCATTGTTGTTCTGCATAAAAAAATTGTCATTAACAATAAATGAACAATAAAGCAATTTCAGAATTACTGGAAAAACAAATGTTTTGTATATTTAAATTAAAGATTTTAGAAAGTCAATATCATATTTTTGTTTCCTGTAACAAATTAATGTGACTGGTTTACTGATTTTCAAAATGATAACTTAAGTTCTTTTATTCTCACCATTCTTACACTACCTGTTCAAAAAGTGTGATCAAGAGGGACAAAAATTTAATTTCAGAATTGATTAATTTTGATTCATGTTTGAGATTTATACTAATATACATATATGCTTGTAGCTATTTAGTCTTTCATGATAATTTTATTATATGATTATATCTGCTGTGTATAACATTGGCTTTATTTTCTTGGCTGCCATGAGAGATAAATAGGAAGATAGCAGTGTCACTTTTGTATTGGCAGGGAAAGTTTCAGCATTGTAAAGATTTGCTGATATAAGGTCCGTTGGAAAGTTTTTAAAACGGACTTGCTTTACTTTCTGATGTAGTGACAAGGACCCTTGGAACTCGGAACATTTATGTGCAAAGAAACTAACTTGGTAATCTTGGGGGAAAAAGAGAAGATTACTAATATAATAGCGAGCTAAGCTCAGCATGCATGCTTCATGCAGAGTACTGTTATAGTGCGAGATAAATTTGTATGCAGAATTTTTGTGCAGTATCCTACTGGTACAGTTCCGTGCTGCAAAAACTTCATTTTCATAGCTCTTTTTCACTTTATTGCTCAGAAATGGATCGAAGATTTTGTTAATGCTTTTATCTGAATGTGTTTATTTCTGACTCATTTCCTGACAGAGGTTTTCAGATCAAAATTGGGAAAATGTTTTTCATGTTAAACAGATAATTATTCCATTCGTAGGTGAGACATCCTGTTCTGTGGAAACCATGGTTTTAATTTGCATTTTCACATTGATCTTTTTAAACCTCTCATGTAGCAACCAAGTGAAGATAGATGGACAGCTGGAGATGATACATTAAATGACCCCTTCAATGACCCCTTGCATGAAGATGAAAATAGAGATGAGCCAGAAAATGTTAGAACTTCTGAACAAGAAAACATTCATCATTAAGCATGAACTATTTTTCTGTATTGACAACACTGTGTACTTAATGCCCTTGTTCTGTATTGACAACACTGTGTTACTTAATGCCCTTGTTCTGTATTGACAACACTGTGTACTTAATGCCCTTGTTCTGTATTGACAACACTGTGTACTTAATGCCCTTGTTCTGTATTGACAACACTGTGTACTTAATGCCCTTGTTCTGACCTCAGTGTACTATACTCAGTATCTAAACATAGACTGTTGTCTTAGCTGTAAATGACCTACTATTTATTTTGTGTGAAAAAAAACATGTATTACTTTTCATGTGAAATAAAAATTTACTTTGTTGAATCAAAACATTGCATGTAAATTTTTTCCATTAAACAATATTCTTGTTAAAATATTTTCCAAAAAACCAAAGACATTGAAAATTTGAGTATCTCTGTATCATATTCTGCTAACATCATGCATCACTTTACACCCTAAGCACACGCTGTCCTTATATGCACTGTAGAAATAGCCATTCACGTCAGTCGTAGATATTCTTAAAATCACATAGTTTTAGCTATTGATATTCACATCTGTAAAGATAATGTTACTTTTTAAATCAGGTTTCCAAATTTTGTATTTAAAAATACTGCTCTAATGAACATATTTTCAAAGTAATTATTTTTAACATTGGAAAAACATTATATCTTTAATTAGTAATGAATTCGATCAAGAACAATTAATTATATAATTTTTGTTCATGTAGTATTTATTTAATCATAGATCACTTCATGCATGAGCTGTCCTCACATTTGGTGGAAGTCTTACACACTTTGTATGTCTTCTGCAAGAAGACGATGAAAATGTCTTTACACATTTGCAATTTCTTATCTGTACTCGCCTATACAGCAGCTTTGCGCAATTAAACTAATTAATTATTGTAGAAACCTGATGCATTTGGACATAAATTACATAATTTTGACATAAATTGAATTACTCAAGTCATGTGTGAATCGTTTACTTTAGTATTTTCTTTCGAACTATGTATTCTGAACTAGAAGTATGGGTTGTGTTGTTACAATGACAGTTACGTAGAAATATTAGAATTTCAGCATAAAAGGTTTAATTAAAATTGATGGTATAACCCTCAGATCTACATGGTTATATAATAAAAGTTGAATGCATAAATTATAACAAATACGTACCATAAATGTAGGTTACAAAATGGGAGCTTTTATTGACCATTTGTCCATTGTCCTACGGTCATAGGAAACGAAAGTTAAACTTTTCTGAAGCTCAAGAATCAAAATGTCTGTAAGGGTTTTCTGATTCGGAAATAAAGATCGCATGTCAGGAAGGAACCTAATTTTTCTATATATGGAGATGTAGCACATGGCGTTGTGTTCATGTTTGTTGCACAGGGGAAGCACTTTCAATCATGGTTGGCTTGTGGGTTTATAGCATTGTTTGTTTTTTGGATAAATATCTTGCTTTATGCAAGTAACAGTTTGCATATTTCGCAGTGAAAATAAGAATAACATGTCAATCAAATACTACATTGTTTTGGGTAGATTGATTTATAAATGACTGGAACAGTTATTGTTATTCTCTTGAATATATCTGAAAATATCTAACAAAAAATGACTTTGAACCCTTGTAAAATCTGCCTTGCATGTAGTTAAGGATTTAAGGAACATACCAGAAGTGGTTGGAATAAACCAGGAATGTTTGGAACATATGTGAATGCATAACATAAATGAAGCTCAGGGGATAGATCATGTATCAGTCAAAAAAGCAGTGCACCCTTACTAACTGTTGTTGAAGTTTTAAGAAGAAGGAAATTCAGTATGAGATTGCTTGCTTCTAGGTGATTTCAATTTGCCTTTTTGAATGGTATTTGTGCACCAATGACTTATTTCCATTTAGCGTTGGTGATGCATTCATAGCTGCAACCTTCAAAGCATTTAGTCACCTGTCTGTAGAATTCATTCTTAGCAGATAGCTTTTTAGTCCTTACATTAATAGTACATAGTAATTAGGTACCTTATATTGAATGGCCCGATATGGAAGGAAGAATACCTTTGTTATTATAGATTTGGTAATGGTTTGACTCTTTGCCCTAGCATGCCACAGTATAGCGCACTTTCATATACTAACCTCCCCTGGTTATGTTAATTCAGGAAAATTATGCAACATAAGGAAATTGGTTTCCTCGTATAGCTTGTAATTTTCAAAACGGAATGAGGTGATATGACACATTGTATATTTTATGCCAGCATTTGCTGAAAGCTTGTGTACATTTTTTTGTCTTTTGCCAATATTATGTACAAATCATACAAGATATTTGTGTTTTTTTCATTGGAAAGCAAGGAGAGAGAGAGAGAGAGAGAGAGAGAGAGAGAGAGAGAGAGAGAGAGAGAGAGAGAGAGAGAGAGAGAGAGAGAGAGAGAGAGAGAGAGAGAGTAATGCCTATTGCTTATTTCAAGGAAACATGGATAATATTAAGTAAAGATTAATGAAATATGGTTCTTGGGCAGGTTATAAAAATAAGAAATTTTTTTTCAAGTTTGCCAGCAATTCTCAAAGCATCTCTCAAAGAATGTCAGTGGCATTCAGTTTCATCGTTAGTACCACATACTATAAGTTTCATCGTTAGTACCACATACTAAAAGTATCATCATTAACATCACATAATGCATGACACCAGAAAGTCAGCAAATTATGTGATAAGAAAACTAAGGTCTGTTATTTCAGTAAGCTTAGGACAATTTAGAAAATTTCACACAGGATATAATACTGTGTTCTTGTATCTCACAAGTTACATACATGATACAAGAATGTGTTGGTATCACATCCATTTACATTCCATACATGATACAAAACTTTTTTTTTTATATTTCACATTTTTTATATTCCATACACAATACAAAGCTAGGTTTCTGTATTATATACATTTACATTCCATACATGATACAAAACTTGATGTTTTTGTATCATATTCATTTACATTTCTTACATGATACAAGACAGTGTTTTGTATCATAACTATTTACTTGTATGCACTTTTGCTGCAAGGTCCAGCCAGAAACATATTGTTCTAGGAAAACTAAATTGTAGTATATTGATTAGACTTTTCATAGAAGTAAGTTTTTGCACCAAAGTTTATCCTTACTTACATGCACATTTAAATCAAAATGATCACCGTGTAATACTTACCATATATTCAGTTAAAGTCACCATAGTTAATACTGTATTCAAATGGCTTTGGTTTGGGAATGGCGATAATTGTTGTTCGAAAAATCTTGATTCTTACAATGTAATCAGCAGCGTGTTACCTTTGTGTGTAAGAATGTGATGAGGGTTTTTTAATTACCATTTCATTCGCATGATTTTCCTGATTAATTTTTTTTTTTCATTTTGTCTAACGTGTTTGCATGCTTCTTGCCACCAGGCTTTTGCTTCTGTGTGTTTACTTACACTTAAGTAAAAAAAAAGACATCAAGCTTGACTTTTCCAATTCTTCTTCAATTGAAAATGGCATGCTTTCTTGCCATCTGACTTGCTTCCTCATATTTATTTATATTTCAGTAAAATAAAAACAAAGATCTTCTTTCAGGCTTGATATGTATCATTTTAATGATATGTACTTTCAACCTACTGAACAGCCATGCTGTATCTCATTTAGTTTAAAAATGCAAATGTTCAACCATTGCTTGTGTTATATAGTCAAACACTATGGGGATGTCTTCAGGATTCACATTTAATGATAAGGGCAATAACTCCATGATTTCTGCCCTTCATATTGATTTGTATTGGACTTTTCTGAAGAGTTGACTTAACTCAGAATTCATGCAATGATATCAAATAAGTGCAATAACTTGATAATTTCTGCCCTTTGTAATAACTTGTATTGGATTTTGGAATAACACTCAACATTGATGCACACTATTGTTAGTCTGACGACATAAAACTAGTCTGCTTGATAAGGGGTCATTCAATAATAATGGCAGATGTAATCTCATCGAAAAAACTTTTCTCTTGTAACGTGTTGATAATATGAGAATTGTTCGAATCAGGGTACTATCTGAGATACGGAAGCAGTAGAATATCATTCCCAATCACTGTGTCAGTTAGAATTTAGTGCACTACTAATAATTATACAATTACTGTGCTGTACTAACAATCAAACTTACAAGGTTTTAGAAAAATATTAATATGGCCAAGGAAATATTGATGCAAATTAGAAAAACAAAATTTAGGATATTGAAGATGTACATGTACATGTTTTTGTTCATATCTTTTAATAAAAAGATATTTTTTCTAGGAAAGGGATTGCTATTTCAATGTTTCCCTTTCATGGTAGAAAAAACAACACTATCACAATATTTCTTTGGCTATCATTTTTGCCCAGGGATACTCAAAAACCATGTTGCATTGTACATATCTTAACACTTACATTAATGATGCATGTTTACAAAGTAATTTTCTTTTATTTTTTGGAAATTATTAACTAACTACTCAAGAGTAAAATGAATTATATCCTCAGTGCACAATGGAAGCCTGTGTGATTTTTTTTTGTTTCCTTCAGTATGTAGGAATTATGTAAAAAAGAATTCCTCTTTCAGAGCTTACTTAAGCTCATTAGAATGTGACAAATCCTATGTGACATGTCTTGATTTAATATTCTGAATTTTGGTCCCTTTTTTGTTTTCAATATAGGAGTCAAACATTCCAAGCTTTGAGACTGGTTTTCTTGTAATATTGCAGGCAAACATTCCAAGCTTTGAGACTGGTTTTCTTGTAATATTGCAGGAAATCATCCCAAGCTTTGAGACTGGTTTTCTTGTAATATTGCAGGAAAACATTCCAAGCTTTGAGACTGGTTTTCTTGTAATATTGCAGGAAAATATTCCAAATTTTGAGAACGTGATAAATAGTTTTAAGTAAAATATTTAAGTTTACCCCATATTTAGTATAAAGTACAAAAGTTATTCTTTTTATTGGTTTTTCCAATAAATAGTTTTTTAAAAATAAATTAGTGAAAATTACATTAAATGACATTAGATATACCCAGTGATTTTTAAGCAAGCTATTGTTATATATGTATATGGTATCACTGCACTAATTCAATTGTTATTGCATCCTATTGTAGTCCAAAAGAATGAAATTTCTTTTCTTTCCTTTGAATTTTCCTGGGGATTCTCTGACTAAAAGAGAATGTCACTTTTATTCAGTAGAAAACAGCACTAAAGCCTAAACAGAAAATATAATGTTTATTGAGTTCATCCTCATGGCTTTTGGGTAGGGTATAGGATTAACAAATCAGACAGGTGTAATTTGTCCAATTTGTGTAAGATCACTACATTAAAATTCCAATCAATTCATTCAGATCTGAATTTTTTATATAGAAAATTCAGTATAACCTGCCCAGACTTTTTATTTTAATGTTATATTTTTATTAGTACCTAACATAGTAACATATTCATGTTGCATCTCAATAATGCATTGGATTTTATCAATAATGTAGAAAAATGAAGGAAACATAAATTAGTGTAGTGATACCTATAAGAGATGTCCAGAATTGTGTTACTACAGTATTGGAATCTGACAGACATGAACAAGAGATAAGTGGTCCTTTTCTACAGCAAAATAATTGATAAAAGATCACTTTTAGTCACTACAGCATGGCCCTGGGCAACCAAATGGTCAAAGGTGGTTCTTCCAGGGGGTCATTCCATGTCCTTTCTCCACCAAGTAGACTGGCTTCCATAAATAGTACATAGCCTACCGTTAGTGAAAAATGGCTTTAAACTCACATAACAGTCATGTATTATATCTACTCTCCAATACAAACTGCACAGACTCAGATCTGTAGTTGCATAAAAAGCTGGAAAATCTGGGTCTGTGGTGTTTGCAATATGATTTTAGTGATTCATAAGTCTATACAGTAACAGTCTCACATTAACAGCATGCCAGACTTATCTAATGTTTTCTTCTAAAGAAATAAGACATTTATAAAATATATATTTCTTGTTTCTCAGGTATTGATTTAATAATATTTGATACTAGTTAGTGGTTTTTTTTGGGGAATGTGTCACTCCTACCTCAAAAAGCACAGCAAATAATTAAGAATGTCTGGGTTTGTTCCTGCAGATATCCTGTGTGGTCATTTATGGAAACAAAATCAAAGTCCAATATTACAGGAAAAGAAATGATTCTACTCAAATTTGAAATTTTGCTTACAAAATATACTGTTTTCTTTGTTAACGATCATAATTACCATAACTACATTTGAAAAAAAGAATGTTCTTTGTCCTGTAATGGAAGCACACAGTTGTGTATTATGCTTTTGTGGGCATAATGTTTTGTTTACAAAGGTAATTTTTATAAAATTAAAATTCATGGATATTTGTTTCACAGTTAGGACAATTGCTTAACTTTACGATTGGTAGCATTCACAGTTCCAATACTCTCTCATGATATCACTGCCCATGGGAGTCATTGAGTTTACCACCTTAGAGTGAGAGCTCTTTATACTGAGGTAATAATACAGTACTGATTCATTACAACACTGTGCTTGAGAGTCATTGAGTTTACAATCTTAGAGTTAGAGCACCTTATACTGAGGTAATAATACAGTACCGATTCATTACAACACTCTCCTTGGGAGTCATTGAGTTTACTACCTTAGAGTGAGAGCTCCTTATACTGAGGTAATAATACAGTACCGATTCATTACAACACTAACTGTGGGAGTCATTGAGTTTACTACCTTAGATTGAGAGCTCATTATACTGAAGTAATAATACAGTACTGATTCATTACAACACTGTCCTTGGGAATCATTGAGTTTACCACCTTAGAGTGAGAGCTCCTTATACTGAGATAATAACATACAGTACTGATTCATTACATCACTCTCCATGGGAGTCATTGAGTTTACTACCTTAGACTGAAGGCTTCTTTTTACTGAGGTAATAATACAGTAATAATTCATTACAACACTGTGAGAGTCATTGAGTTTACCACCTTAGAGTGAGAGCTCCTTATACTGAGGTAATAATACAGTACTGATTCATTACAACACTGGCCTTGGGAATCATTGAGTTTACCAACTTAGAGTGAGAGCTCCTTATACTGAGATAATAACATACAGTACTGATTCATTACATCACTCTCCATGGGAGTCATTGAGTTTACTACCTTAGACTGAAGGCTCCTTTTACTGAGGTAATAATACAGTAATGATTCATTACAACACTGTGAGAGTCATTGAGTTTACCACCTTAGAGTGAGAGCTCCTTATACTGAGGTAATAATACAGTACTGATTCATTACAACACTGGCCTTGGGAATCATTGAGTTTACCACCTTAGAGTGAGAGCTCCTTATACTGAGATAATAACATACAGTACTGATTCATTACATCACTCTCCATGGGAGTCATTGAGTTTACTACCTTAGACTGAAGGCTCCTTTTACTGAGGTAATAATACAGTAATGATTCATTACAACACTGTGAGAGTCATTGAGTTTACCACCTTAGAGTGAGAGCTCCTTATACTGAGGTAATAATACAGTACTGATTCATTACAACACTGTCCTTGGGAGTCATTGAGTTTACTACATTAATGGGGGAGCTACAGAGTCTCAGTGGTTAACATGCTAGACTTGTGACAGAAAGGGTGTTGGTTTGAACCCTATTGAACAGCCTGGGTCAGCAACTGTGGTAATCTAGTTATCTTGGCACTAAATAACCTATGTTGCTGTTGTATTAGCACCAGATCAAATCAGAGCACCTTAAAGTGATAAAACCTAACACTGGGATAATAGTACAGTATTTCCTTATAATGGCATAAAACCTAATACTGGAGTAATAGTACAGTATTTCCTTATTATGACAGATAAAACCTAATACTGGGATAATAGTACAGTATTTCCTTATTATGACAGATACAACCTAATACTGGGGTAATAAATAGTACAGTATTTCCTTATTTTGACAGATAAAACCTAATACTGGGGTAATAGTACAGTATCTCCTTATTATGACAGATAAAACAAAAACTTAATACTGGTGTAATAGTACAGTATTTCCTTATAATGACAGATCAAACCTAATACTGGGGTAATAGTACAGTATTTCCTTATTATGACACTGTTCATGGGAGCATCAGTATGTCCATGGGTGCCAGAGTATACTGTCTTAAAGAGAGACCGCCTCATAATGGGATGATAATAAAATACTTCCTCAATATAACATTGTCCAAGGATATAATAGCATTTACTAACTTGTAATGAAATAAGTATGTGTGTGTGTGTGTGTGTGTGTGTGTGTGTGTGTGTGTGTGTGTGTGTGTGTGTGTGTGTGTGTGTGAGAACAAATTTACTACCAGGGAATAAAATGGGATCTGTGACCATACTTGCCTTGTATCAGGAATCAAGTTATAGTGAAAGGCTTTATAACTGTGTTATAATGAATGGGCCTTATAACATGAACTGTGTTATAATGAATTGACCTTATAACATGAAATGTGTTATAATAAATGGGCCTTATGACATGAACAATGTTATAATGAATGGCCTGATAATAGCAACTTTCTTATATGTCAACTTATAACAGCAACTCTGTTGTAATGAAAGGCCTTATAACAGGAACTGTGTTATAATGAATGGCCTTATAACAGGAACTGTGTTATAAAGAATGGCCTTATAACAGGAACTGTGTTATAAAGAATGGCCCTTTAGTGAAGGAGTGTAATAATAAGAATATTTTAGTAAATTTTTATTTTGGAAATTTAGGAACTAGTGCTCATTTTGTCAGTATAAACTGGTCAGAACTCAGGATTTGAAATGACGGAAATGTGATTGTAAATGATACATAAATGACCACACTGGAATTGTCCTATGTCTGAACATATTTTTTTAAGCACTGATACTTGAATGACATTTTCACTAATTTTCAATGTTTTTTTAAAACCACTGATGTATCAAATAATCTTGAAGATCATGTTAATTTTAACATTCAATTATTCAAACATTTTTTTTTCTAGAAAAAATGTAGAAAGTCAATTCATTAAATATTTTTTAACTGAAAGCAAGACATTTTTAAGAAACACCTAAGATTAAAAGTGAGTTGACAGAGTGAAAGTAGTAAGAACAAAGAAATGCTTTAATGTGAAAGATAGTGCATTCAGAAATTGCTTAAGAAAGAATTGTTATCATTAACATAGTCTGTTTAAATCTTTGTCAGATCATCAGTGGTTTTCTGTTATGACGTGGATAATTAACAAGTGCAGAAATATCTGACAGGTTGTGGGTTGTTATACAATAATTACAATTTAAGGAAAATATGGATCAATATCATTGGAATTCAACTCAGTGAAAAGTACAAATAAAAAATTAATACTTTTATGACTCAGTTATTGTTAGCCATGGTTTGACTGGCTTACAGCATGACTTATTCTCATGGTTTGACTGGCTTACAACATGACTTATTCTCATGGTTTGACTGGCTTACAGCATGACTTATTCTCATGGTTTGACTGGCTTACAGCATGACTTGTTCTCATGGTTTGACTGGCTTACAGCATGACTTATTCTCATGGTTTGACTGGCTTACAGCATGACTTATTCTCATGGTTTGACTGGCTTACAGCATGACTTATTCTCATGGTTTGACTGGCTTACAGCATGACTTGTTCTCATGGTTTGACTGGCTTACAGCATGACTTATTCTCATGGTTTGACTGGCTTACAGCATGACTTATTCTCATGGTTTGACTGGTTTACAGCATGACTTGTTCTCATGGTTTGACTGGCTTACAGCATGACTTATTCTCATGGTTTGACTGGCTTACAGCATGACTTATTCTCATGGTTTGACTGGCTTGCAGCATGACTTATTCTCATAGTTTGACTGGCTTACAGCATGACTTATTCTCATGGTTTGACTGGCTTACAGCATGACTTGTTCTCATGGTTTGACTGGCTTACAGCATGACTTGTTCTCATGGTTTGACTGGCTTACAGCATGACTTGTTCTCATGGTTTGACTGGCTTACAGCATGACTTGTTCTCATGGTTTGACTGGCTTACAGCATGACTTGTTCTCATGGTTTGACTGGCTTACAGCATGACTTGTTCTCATGGTTTGACTGGCTTACAGCATGACTTGTTCTAATAAGTGATTGGCATGATTAATCTCCACATCTGAAATTGAAAGAGGAAGGACATCTTTGTCCATTGTAAAATATAATGGATTTGTTGAGGTACTTTCCTTATTTACATCTCTCTACTTTTTTTGATACTGCTAAAACATCTCAACTTTATTTGATACTGCTAAAACATCTCAATTTTATTTGATACTGCTAAGACATATCTCAACTTTATTTGATACTGCTAAAACATCTCTAAAACTTTATTTTATACTACAGTAAAACCTGTCTTCAAAGACCACCTGTTTTGCCAAAATAGTATGGTCTCTCAAGACAGGTGGTCTCCCATAACAAGTCACAATCCTATATAATCAATAAATTTGTGAACTGAGAATGTGGTCTCTCAAGAAAGGTGGTCTCAGCAGTGGTCTTTCAAAACAGGTTTTACTATACTAAGACATGTCTCAACTTTATTTGATACTTTATTTAATAGTGTTAAACATCTCTAAACTTTATTTAAAAGTGTTACAAACTCTCTAAACTTTATTTTTATTTGTGTTAAAACATACTGTTCATACATCTCTTAACTATTTAACAGTATTTAAAGATTTTTTAACTTTTTATGATCCCATTAAAACATATCTAAACTGTTAAGCTTTATTTAATACTGTTAAAATATCTCAGAATATTATTCAGTACTGTTAATATATCTCTAAACTTTATTTAATGCTGTTAAAACATCTCTACATTTTATTTGATAGTGTTTAAACTTCTCTAAACTTTTTTTAATAATGTTATAACTTCTTAAATTTTATTCAGTAGTGTTAAAACTTTTTCAAAACTTTATTTAAATAGTGTTAAAACTTCTCTACACTCTTTTTCAAGCATAGATCACGCAGGTGATTTAAACGTCTTGCAAGAACAGAAGAGTATGTCTTTTCATTGTGCTTGACTCCAGTGATTTTGAGCTAAGGAAGAAGGGGATTTTTGTATATAAATCTAGCTTTTAGAAAGTTGTAGCTTAAGTAGGGATCTGCTTTTACTATGTACAAGGAATTATTGCATACAGAATTTGTTCAAAACATGTACTGTACAGTCAAACCTGTGTACAGTAGGCACCTTGAGGATCAAATGTCTGCTTCTTAGTGTATGTGTAATACTGGCTCATTTCTTCTGTTAAGTGGCACTTTCTAAACAGGTAGTTGCAAAAAAAGGTGACATTTGAGTTATGTTTGACTAGTTTAATTTTCTATCAAATCTGTTTATGAACATCATTCTACATTTCTGAGGTATTTTTGGAAAAGAAACAGTTTCCTTCAGCATAAGATTTTATGTCATTTTTGGTCAGAATTTTTAAAGCACAATCCACTGACTTACAGTCAAAAAAATTTATGTCAACCATTTAGTGTTTTGAACAATTTCTAGTGTTGATAAAATATCTATCTAATATTATCAAAACTACATAAATGTATGTCTTAATCTTCTAATATTAAAGCTACAGATCATTTTATGAAATGTTTGCAGAATTTAGAAAAACAAAATGATGTAACACCACACAGTACATAAGCAGATCCCTTCTTAAGACGAATTATTTTATTTGAATAACTACAGATATACAGACTGATGAACTTGGACGTGAGGGATATCATGAAAAGGATAAAATCATTGTCAATGCACTGTCAAATACAGCTGAGGTTTGACAAATAATAATCACAGTCTTATTGTACATTCTGTGAAAGTATTGGTGTTTTCTTTAATTAAAATATTGGTAATTTTCCCATTAATTTGTTAAAAAAGAAGGCAAATTGATTGGTTAAAATGAAAGAAAGTTTTTCTTAGACCATTTGCATACAAATACAGATTTTTTGACATCTTTTAATTATAGAAGATAATCTTATTATGTATATTAAAATCTTCGGAAATTCAGCATTTTTCTTTCTATATATTGTTTTTCTAATTCCATTTTTTAATCCATGCTTTCACGGTTTGTACAGTTCATTATGTGAAATGCTAAACCTAACCAAAATAGCAGAATCGGCTAATTTAAGCTAACATGATCTAACATCACTTCCCAGGGTTATAACAACGACAACTTCAAACCAAAGAAGACTGACCCTTCACACAACAAGCAAGCCGCAAACAAACTCAATGACGATTGGGATGATCCCAATGCTAAAAACTCTCAATTCCGATCCTCTACTCCATCTCCGCGTAAAGAGGACACTAGTAAAACCAAGAATAAAGGGAATCTGAAAAAAGAAGAAGAGGTATATGTTATTTTGTCAGTGTTGGATATCGTTACACTGTAGTCTTCTTTTTTACTCTACATTTTATCATGGTAGATACGATACAACTTCCCCGTTGCCTAAATGAATTAAAACAATTCTTTTGACCTTTACATGCAGATTTTTTTTATTATTTGTAAAAGAATTACAATTACATTTTACCAAAATTGTTAAATTTTAAAATAATTATTATCGTCAACTTCACAGTTTTATTCTAAATGCAGTTAAAACTGATTTCTAACAGAAGCACATTTAAAATGTAAATATTTAAAATAAATTGAGAAGACAAGCTATTTATAGAAATAAAGATATTTTTTTTAATTATATTTATCTGAGTTCAAAGAATAACACAAGATGTATTTTACATTTGCAAAATAAAAAAATAATAATTTTGTCAATATTATCATACAGCAAGATTAGAACATAAGTCAGCTGTACAGTGGGGATTACCCATTTTTATATGGGTTCATACTGCATGATACAGCAGTGATTAATTATCCAGTTTTATTTAAGTTAATACTCCATGAAATGGTATGGATTAGTTATCCAGTTTTTATATAGGTTTATACTGCATGGTACAGTATGAAATAATTATCCAGGTTTTATATAGGTTGATACAGTGTGATACAGTAACTATTTTTTTTAATGTTATAAATTGACAAGAGGTTAGCAGGATGGTCTCCAGTTTTAGCAACAAAGAAATTTATAAAATTTCTCAGGTAAAATATAAGCAGCTTAATACAGAACAGATTTAATGATACCACAGTTCATTCATGATATAAGATTTTACGTTTAAGGTAATAATTTTGCTTAATTTTAAGTAGGGCTGGCAAATTTGTTAAATATTTTCCTTCTTTGAGAATGCCCAAGAACTGTCTCATTTTTTCTTTCAATTTACCATAACCATGTTAACTCTGATTTAATGCAACAGGCTGCAACTAAAATCCAAGCCCATTTCAAGGGTTACAAAGCTCGGCAAGAGTACCAGGTAATTAAGACAGAACAAAAGCAGCAACAGCGACAACAACAGCAACAACAGAAACAGAAGCAAGAGGATGATCAAAGAAAACAGTCTCAGAAAAATAAAAAACCATCCATGGATGAAAATATAGCAGCAACCAAAATTCAAGCAGGCTTCAGGGGATACAAAACTCGTAAAGAAATAAATGAGAAAAAGCAGGTACGTGATGAAAAATCTAATAAAGAAAGGGATGAAACAGGTAGAGAGGAAAATCTAGCTGCCACACATATACAAGCAGGGTATAGGGGTTACAAAACAAGAAAAGAAATCAAAGCCCAAAAGGCTTCAATGTCTAAAACAGATACTAAAAAAGACAGTAAGAAAAAAATGAGTGATGAAGAAGCAGCCACTAAAATTCAGGCAGGATATAGGGGACATAAAGTTAGACAAAATTTGAAAAATTCTAAAAGTTCCACACACGCCAGGCCTAAGGTTACAGAACCTAAGCAGGGCATGGATGAACAAAAGGCAGCAACCCGAATTCAAGCTGGTTTCCGTGGATACAAGACTCGTAAAGATATGAAAACCAAGAAGGCTGACCAGGAACCATCTCCAAACAGACTGCAAGGGAAGAAGTATGGGGAAAGAGAAGAGAAGGCTGCTGTTCAGATTCAAGCTGGATACAGAGGGTATAAGGCCAGAAAAGAGTATAAAAATTCCAAGGTAATGATTTATGAAAAAAATGTTGACCAGTTACCTGACACACTAAAACTTATAGTTGAGAAAGAAGAGAAAAATCAGCATGCAAATGATAAGGAAGTTGAAAGAGGTGATAAAATAATGGAAGATAGTGTAGATAAGGATGAAAAAAATCAGTATCCAGATGTTGGGGGTGGAGATAAGCAGGTTGAAATAGGTGATAAAATAATTGAAGATAGTTTAGATAGGGATGAGGAAAATGAGAATAAGAATGATTCAAATGAAACTTTAATGAACAAAACATGTGCCCAATACATAGTTCAGGCTGCATTTAGGGGTTCATTAACAAGAATTTATATCAAAGAATTGAAATCCACTCTTAAAAGAGAGCAAACAAAATTAAATAGAAAAGCAAATGACAAAAGAAAAAAAATTCTTAAACTAAATCAGAGCAGATTAGAAAAGGGCAATAAAGCAGCAACCACAATACAGGCAAGTGCTCATGGCTTCTTCACACGTCAAGAACAAAAGCACCTTGCACAAAAAAGCAAGCTGCAAACACAGTCACCCAAATCTAAATGTGTTGATCAAAGTAGGCAGGCAACGTTGATACAAGCAGCAGTTAAGGGACAAAAGACAAGAGAGAGATTGTCTGTACGATCTTCAAGTCCAGCAGTAGATGGGACTTTAAGCGAGTCACCAAAAACCTTGCTCAGCTACCAAGGTCCAACAGAGCCTGATATCAAACAACGAAGAGGAAATGAAAGCATTGTGGAATCAAAATTAAAGGCAGGTACAATGATTCAGGCAGCTTTCCATGCATGCCTTGCAAGGGGAGAAATGCGCCTTACAAAGGAGACAAAGGGTACTGATTCGGGAATAGATTCTGACAATTCAATCGTAGAAGACAACACATCAGCAGAAACCAAGATACAGGCTGCCTTTCATGCGTATCAGAGTAGATGTGAAGCAAATAAGTATAAGAGAAAGTATACTGTGGTAAAGAAAACCATTACCCTCTCGGATAAAATGAAAAAGGTGGCTATTGCAGTCGTACAGGCTGCTTTGAAAGCATTCATGGTCAGAGAAGAAACAGGTCAGATAGAGACTAAGCCATCTAAGCTGGAGCTGTATACTTCTAAAGGCATTACAGCAGAGAAAGTTAAAGCAGCAACTATTATACAGGCAGCTTCGCGAGGTGCACTAGCTAGAAAGAACTGGGAACCCATGGTTGTTATCAACTTCGGAAAGCCTAAATCCACATCTCAGATTTCTGAGCAGAAAAGAGCTGCATCCACTATTCAAGCATACTTCAGGGCCTTCAAAGAAAGAAGACTTAAGGATGTGAAACACAGAGCATCCATTGTAAGATCAGCAGCAACAAAAATACAGGCTGCTATGTGGGCAAATAAAGCTAGGCAAGAAATGTCCACACATCCCAAAGATTTGACAGTCATCCTCTATGGTGGCAGAAAGGAGGAGGATATGGCACATGCAATCAGGGAGAGAACAGAACTGTCAAGAATTGAAGAGGAGGAATCAGTCATAGAAGAAAGGGCCAATGATGATAAGAAAGACTCAGAGCTAGACAGTGGTTACACAGATACTAAAGGCGGTGATACTGATAACCAGAGAAGCGACAGTTCTCTAATGAGATCTGATACTAATGAAGCAAGTAGACATGAAAATCCTCAAAGGAATGATTCAGAGACAAGTGATGAATCTTCAGCTCCAGCTTTTCTAAAAGTAAATTCCTTTGGAGAACATACTGAAGCGGCTATTAAAATTCAGAGTGCTTATAGAAGATACATGGCAAGGAAAAGAGTGCAAAAGCTGCGCAAGGACAGGTTTGCAGAGAAGAGACAGATAGAGGCTGCAATTAAAATACAGTCAGGATACAGGGGTTACAGATCTAGAAAGGACACAAAAAGAATAAAGAACGAGCTCGCAGTTGCAAAAATCCATGCAGTTTTCAGGGGTCTTGAAGCAAGGAAATCTGCACAGTATATAGAATCTTTGAAAAAGAGATATGAAGCTGCTGTCATCATACAGGCAAGGTACAGAGGATACAGAGCTAAGGCAGAAGCCAAGAAAATGAAAAAGGAGAGAAAGGAGACTCAAGCAGCTGTGAAGATTCAGGCAGGATATAGGGGCTACAAAGCCAGAAGAGATGTACAAGCCTTAAAGGTTAAGGAAATGAACATGAAAAAAGAGCAAGCTGCTGTCAAGATACAGTCCAGGTTTAGGGGATATAAAACAAGAAAAGAAACAGCATGTATAAAAACTGAAAACCAAAAAACAAAGGCAGCTTCCATAATTCAAGCAGCATTTCACACTCACAGAGTTCATCGTGAAACTAATCAAATTTCAAAACAATACCAAACCAAAGATGATGCAGTGCTACTCCTTCAGTGTGTTTTTAGGGGGTACCTTTGTAGAAGGGAGCTTAAGTATAAGCAACAAGAAAGATTTGATATTGAATATGAAGAATGGAAACGAAAACGTGAATATGCTACCTCAAAACTTCAGGCAGCATGGAGAGGTTACAGAGTCCGTAAAGAAATCCGAGAAAGGAAGGATATGCTGCCTGATGAATTTTCAAAAACAAATAAAGATCTTGAAGCGGATTTGTTAGACTCTGATATAGGAGAAAAGACTGACATCGTTCAAAAGCAGGAATCATTTACTGAAGAAGATGAATCGAACACAGAAACTATACCAGAGCTTGAACTAGATTCCACGAGAGAAGATATTAAATCTCCAAAAGAAGAATCTCAGTCAGAGAAAGAGCATTCACATAATCAAGAAAAAGATATAAAAGACTTGTTCCAAGAAGAAAAGTTAAAGTCTGAGAGAAAAGACTTGTATCCTGTGACTTCTCAGCCTAAAGATTCTTTGCCAGTTAGAAGAAACCCCAATTCTTATAACCTTTCAGACACTGATGAAGAAAATGTGCATATTAAAGGCAATCCATTGACATTCAATGAAAGGCAAAATCCTGTCAAATACATTGTGGAGCCTCCAAAGAAAAAGAATGACAAAATAAATACAGTAATGGAAAAGCAAAAACCATCACCACTTAAAGATGTAGATGAAGAACAGAGAAAGTCTGGGAGTGAAAGGCAAAGAGTAAGACAAAACAAAACTTTTTCTTTAGAGGAAGTAGAGAAATCACCAAGTGTCCATAATTCTATGATATCACCCAGGGATGAACTGGTGGCTCCTGTTAGGCTAGAACCAATCCTTGAGGACACAGAGAAAACAGAGAACATGCCCAGAAAAAGAAAAAGGGAGACAAGGCGAAAAAGAAAATTGCCACCTCATCAACATAGTTTTGAAGCAGACACAGAACTACTTGTTCTTAATTTTGAAAGGAAGAAAACTGCAGAAGAAATTGAAGAGGAGCAGAGAATTCTCAAATACACTGCCTCAAGTATAATCCAAGCAGCGTACCATAGTCTCAAAGCGAGACAAAAACATCAACAAAGATTGCTGCAGTTGAGAAATAAAAATGCTTCATTGATCCAAGCAGGTTTCAAGTTCCTTAGAATTAAAAGAGCTTCAAACTACTCCAGAGACAGTCGATGTGCCACCAAATTACAGGCTGCCTGCTGGGGGCTCTTTGCAAGAAAAAACACACGATTCAGGACATGGAACAAAGCATCTGTAATCATACAGGCGGGGGTCAAAGGTCTCAAATTTAGGCGGTTTAGAGTAAACAAGAGGATTACGGAGGACCAAACAAAGACATGTGCAGCCTCGACTATCCAGGCAGGTGTCAAGGCAACAAAACAGAGACAAGAAATGAGGGCAGTAAGATCTGCCAAACAAAGAGTCGAAGAAACTCACCAGTGCGCCATCTTGATACAGTCTTGCTTCAGAGGATACCATGTTCGAAGGTATTTGAAAGAAAGGCAAGAAAAAATTGAGAGAGAAAGGCAGAGACAACTTGCAGCAAATACAATACAGAGTTGTTGTAGAGGGTTTTTCGTTAGAAAAGACATGAAGGAAAGAGCACACCAAATTAAAATCCACACAGCTGCGAATAATATCCAATCAGGATACCAGAGCTACAAACATTTCACAAAATGTCAGAGAAAACGAGCTGAAGAGCAAGAAAGACAGAGAAGGAATAAGGCTGCTACTAAGATTCAGTCAGTGTACAAGGGATACAGAAATAGAACTGAGTACATTGCAAAACGGGCTTCAGCAATTAAACTCCAGGCCTATTACAGAGGTCATCTTGCTAGAAAGGAAGCTAGCAGAAGATGGGAGGAAAGAAGAAGAAACGGAGCTGTTTTGGTAATACAGTCACATTATCGTGGATATGTAGCTCGGAAAGAGGCAAGCCGAAGAAAGATGGAGAAGAAGCAGAAAGAAGCAGCTACCAAAATTCAGTCTCATTATAGAGGGCATAAAGCGAGAGTATTTGTCAAAAACAAAAAGCAGGAGCTGAAAGATATTGGGGTGTGGGCCCACAATTTCCTTACAGAATATATGATGGATTATCTCAAAATGTATGAACGACGAAAAGCAGCATCCACAGTTGTCCAAGCTCATGTTAGAGGTCACAGCATGAGAGTTTGGCTTCAGAAAGATGAAGACTATCAATGGCTCCTTTGCCATAGGCGCCAAATCAGACATGATGCTGCTTGTAAAATCCAAGCACATTTTAGAGGACATGTAACTCGAAGAAAAATAGAAAAAGAAAAGGAATTTTTGGCAAGTCTTCAGCCACCTGACTTCAGCAAAGAAACTTTGGAGGACTACCTAAAGAAACCACGCAGATCTGCAGCACGTGTTCAGGCTGCTGTGAGAGGTTGTCTTGTACGACATGAGATAGAGGCTCGATTGCATAGGAAGGCATACATAAAGCAGATCACGCCCAGGCACTTCCCCACAAGTGCCCCTGAACTCACAATAGGAGATGCTGCAGCATTGAAAATCCAGTCCTTCTACAGAGGATATGTTGACAGATCACTTGCTAGAAAGCTACGAAAGGAAAAATTTCATCGTGCAGCAACAGTGATTCAGGCAGTATTCAAAGCATATCATACCCGGAACTTTAAAAGGGACACACTTGTTCCTGTGATGAAAAAAGGGATGATAGTATACCAAAAAAAAAATATGAGTTCAAAAATAGCCGAAAAAGCAGCATCCAGAATACAAGCTGGTTTCAAAATGTATCTCTTTAGAAAACAAATAAATATGTTAAGAGTAGAGATGTAAACTGAATTGCCTTGGATCGAAAAGAAGTCATTGATCCAATTGATCATATTTGATTGGGTTTAAGCTGAATGTGTTGAAGTCATGGCATTGCCTTCCAGTTGTTATTTTTAGCAGCTAGGTGTGTTCTTTATTGTAAATGAATGCTATCATCAATTTGCATGCATTGGTTATGCATTCATGTTTGTAATTACTAACCATTTATTCCTGAAGTAAGTTTTACAAAATTAAGACCCTCTGCTTATGCATAAAGAAATCTATAGATTGGAACTACTGTTGGTATCTGGATAGTATTTGTATCTGGGTTCTATTGGTATTTGGATACTTTTGGTATCTGGGTACTATTTGGTACATTGGTATCTGGATACTATTGGTATCTTGGTACTTTTGTTATTATTGGTATCTGGGTACTATTGGTATCTGGGTACTATCTGTACTATTAGTATCCATGTACTATTGGTATTTGAGTACTATTGGTATCTGGGTACTATTGGCATCTGAGTACTATTAGTATCTGAGTACTATTTGTATCTGGGTACTATCAGTATCTGGGTACTATTGGTATCTGGCTACTATCAATACCTGGGTATTTCAGTGTCTGGCTACTATCAATACCTGGGTACTATTTGTATCTGGCTAATATTGATATCTAGTTATGATTGGTGTCTGGGTACTATTGGTTGGCTCAATGATTGTCAGCTTCATGTTGATAATCTGTTGTAACCTGAGTGTTATGGTGACATGAAATTAATTCAGTATAGAAGACCTAAACAATTTAAAGCATTACAAATATAAATAAAAAATAAGTAATTTGCATTTAAATCAATGTCAGTTTCAGGCTTGAATGTCTCTGGGCTTTTGATGTTTTTATAACCCTAAAAAGTTAATTGGTAAAATTTTGCATGCTGATTTTAATCCTTCATCATCTTAAGTTGTTACATGTGTTTTTTAACTCGCAGAAGAATGTTAGAAAGTAGTTCAATTTCAATAATTGATTTTGATTTCACTGTTTTTTTAAAAATGAATTCAGAATGTAAGTTTGTATTGCTCACCAGGTATGCACTCATTTCAAACAAATGATATAAATACTAATAAAATAGTTGTAAAGTATCCTACATAAACACTTATAAGTTGAGTTCAACTGCAAACTGTACAGCTTTAACTCTTTCACTCAATAATGCACTGACATAGCTACATCTCTGCAGTTTGTTAGGATTTTTGCAAAACAAACAAGACAGACCCCAGATCAAAGTCAGATGTATTTGTAGTTGGATCAATAAATATATATGGAATGTTATTATATTTTCATACACTCCTGTTGTGATGCTACAAATTTAAACTTACTCTGACATTTGTTGCACACAAAAGGAAAATAACAAGACAGGTGTAAGTCCACTTCCAGGCTCATTTGACTTCGTTTTCATCAGTTTTTACTTAAGTAGAAAAAGTATTTTACTATTACTTTGAATTACTATGTAAGGTGATTTTATAAACAGCATTCACTAATGGAAATGCACCTACAGGTAAAACCATGTATCTACTGTATTTTAATCTGCCAGAAAATTCAAGTCTACATGTTTTTTATTATAACTTGTAACAAGCAATGTTGACCCATACATGGGTAAAATAGAGCCTCCTAAGCCAGAAGGTTAGGGTCGACATGTTTCATTTTTTTGTAATTTCTATTTTCCCACATAGACTACGATCTGCCAGCATGTAAATTGTATGCTATTTATAGTAGGTTGTTTATTATAAATCAATACACATACTATAAAAAAAATTCAGTTTCTAAATTTTTCGGCAAAAATTGATTTGTTTTTCAGGCTATATAATTTAGTATTTTGAAATATTGCACAATCATTCATATATGCCATAGTTTATATAATTAATGAATGTGTTATTTATAAATATTTAACATTGTGATTCTACTTTTTTATCTGCGTGCTTTGACAGACTTGTATGAATATTCTCTAAATTTTGAAAGCAAGCTGCCTAAATATTGGGGAGTAAATTTTGCTGCCTTATTTTCTTTTAGTAGTCTTTGTGCTAAAGCTGTGGAACTTCAAATATCAAAGTTTATCTTTGATCAAAAGTAGCTGTAACCATTACTGATGTTAATCCATCTGTGCAGTATGGATTATCTATGTCCGAGTTGAAGCAGGTCACAAAATAGGCCTTTTTCCCGTCCAGTTCAGGACTACAAAATGGCATCAATCATTTTGATTTCAGCCAGCTTATACAGTTTTCAGAATATGTGTCTAGTCTTATTATTGCAGAATAATAATTTCCTGAAGTAATGGAAATATAATTTGAGAGTTCTTTGTCAAGTTTGGACACTTGTTTTAATTGTGAAAAAAATAAACAGGAAAAAATGTGGTTTGCTTTCATAATTTTGTAGTTCTTTTAAAATCATGTATGTGTACAGAACAGCTTTAACTGCATTTCACATGTATGTAATAATTTTATACCTGAAAATTCTTGGAGTGTCCTTGACATTGTGTTGTCGTAGATTATCAGAGGAAGTTTTCTCAGATTATCAGAATGCTTGAGATTATATTTTCATCATAGAAAGAAAAAACATTTGACTGCCAAAACCTACAGTTAATAAATTTTAATTTCCTTTCTGAAATATTGCTATCTCTTTCCTTATGACTTGTTACATTATTTACAAATATTTTGCCCATGTAATATTAAGTTTGTTAGCTTTTTTAGAAAATCATTATAAAGATCAAGATTCAGTTATAAGAATTTTTAAAGAATGGTCAACCCAATATGTTCAGGAATAATATATTAATGTACAGTTTTGTACTTCAATGTATGATCTGTAACTTTCATCTTGACAAGTTGGCCTTCTCATTATCAACAGGTTGGTGGCTAAATGAAAATATTGTGTTCTGACTGACCTGTCTCCATTTTCAACACTTTAACTATCTTTGTTATTATTGACTAGTCATATACTTATTTTGAACTTCTGATTTCATTTGCTATGGAGATTGCTTCAAATTTTTAACTGATGGTAACAACCTTCCATTCTATGGCATTAATGCTGCTTTATTTCTGCTACAATCTACTCACATTTGTTGCCTTAAATTGCTCTCACTTCCTCATTCAGTTCTTGGTATAAAGTGAGTTCAAAAAGACATCTTTCAGTGAGTAATTCCGTCAATAGAAGTGGATTTCTAGACACCGAATGCAACATTAAACACTAAAAGCTTGTTTTCTGGAATGAAAAAATTGTGCATACAGAAAAAAATAATGCATCTTAAAAACACACTGCCCCCCCCATTTTTTATTATTAGTAAAATGTTTTTGTTTTGTGCTATGTGAGAGTTATCTGTTCAATAGGTCCATACATGCAAGAATTGTCTGCCCATTTTATTAGGTCCATACATGCAAGAGTTTGTACATTTTATTAGGCCCATACACAGATTTAAGAGTTGTCTACTCATTTTATTACATCCATAAACAGTGATGTGAAAGTTGTCTGCTCATTTTATTGGGTCTATACACTGAAATGTGAGAGCACAAATATTAATCACATTTTCCATATATCTGATAATTCATTTGCACTTAATAACCAACAAGCTCTGAAACCTTATATATGATTCATTACCATTTGGTGTGTGTATGTGACTACCATTTGCTGGGTGGAATGCCTATGGTACAATGATTTTTTAAAAATATTTTCTTTCCTCGGATACAAAATCAACTGCATAATTGTTCACATTTATCAATTTTAAGTCTCTACTTCTGTAGATTGTTGTATCTGTACTATGCTTTGTATTCTGATGCAGTTAGATATTAACATCATCTCATAGACCTAGATGTACCTTGATGGGTTTGGTGTTGTTAACTCAATTTTTAAGAGTTATGGCCCTTGACAATTAGCTTAATCTCTTAACATGAAACATTGCTTGTAAACATCACAGCTCAAGAACTATTGAGTATATTCTAATGCAGTTTGATATTAACATTATCACATAGACAAGGATGTCACATTTATGGGTTTTTGTCCTCTTGTCTCCATTTTGGGTGTAGATATAGTATTTTTGACAGTTAATTTAATAGCTTCAGATTGAATGTTACTTATAACCATCATAACTCGAGTATAATTCAGTATATTCCGATGCAGTTTGCTAGAAACATTCATACATAGAACTATATTTGTTGTTAATGTGTTTGTCATGTCTACTAATTTTTGACAGTTATGTCCCTTGCTCAGTATATTCTTATCTTCACATGGAAACTTGGAATATGGTTCTTGTGCTATTATGTTCTGATGGAATTTGGTAAGAAAATTGCTTTAGGACCAAAATGTGGATTTTAAGAACTTTGTCTTATCTGCTCTAGTCTGTACAGAGTTATAGCCCTTGTTGATCAAATTAATCTCTTTTTCTTTACAAGACATGTTGCTGATATCAATGAGCTCTTCAAAAACTTGGATTTCAAGCATTGGTTCAAAATGACCAGAATTATACTGTCATCCACCATGGCAAAACTTGCAGCATGTAGATCATTGGTATTTCACTGAACTTGACAGACCTATGGCTTGACTAGTTGTATATTTACCCTGGATTCCTTTTTCAACTGAACTTGACAGACCTATGGCTTGACTAGTTGTATATTTACCCTGGATTCCTTTTTCACTGAACTTGACAGACCTATGGCTTGACTAGTTGTATATTTACCCTGGATTCCTTTTTCACTGAACTTGACAGACCTATGGCTTGACTAGTTGTATATTTACCCTGGATTCCTTTAAAGAAGAAGTGGGAGGGCTGCACACTATATTATGAATTTCTTGTAATGGAAGAAATTATTTTTGCTCCAGGATTGCAATAAGCTTGCCCAGTCCTATACGCGAGATTCAATCAAGCAGGCCGAAGACATACTTCGGATGCAGACTTGAGATTGAAGGCAATTAGGTAACTTTCACTCATTAACATCAATCTAATGTGCCACACAGTAGTAGAGCGTTAATTCATTCCGTTGCATACATTACATAGAATATAACCCACTAGTATTTAGATGATGTTACAGTTGTTGATGCAGAAACCAAACTATGTTTTGGGGGCAGTTTTGTCTTTCTCTTTCCATACAAGATAAAATTAATGTTCACACTTTGGTAATTCCACCATGAAAGTTAAGATGAGTATGGCAGAAACTGCTTCTTAATAGAAGTTACTTAAATTTTAGTACTGATTTATAATTACCTTAATGTAAGTTTGATATTTTACTTAACTGCAGATAAGTTTGTTACAATTAATAGTTTCCTCCATGGTCAAAATAAATGACATGATGAACAAAGTGTTAACATGAGGCTTAATCACTTGCCATCATTGCTTGGTAGAAACACAAAGCTTTTGGCATGTATTAAAAGGACAAATAAATGTTTCCATGCATGTTTATATGCCCCCATGTTCCTACCTTCCCATTACCCAGTGGCTTTCCTAACTTTCCTAATTGTAAGGCTTTCCAGAAGAACCAAATTTAAATTTATTCTACAGGGATTTGGTTTTCACTCAATCTACTCTATACAGAACAAAGTGAAATTTATCATGTTTATAAGAAAATCAAATACCAAAAGTTAGTGAAAGGTTTTGGCAGTCAATATTTTTGTGCTGAGCATTGAGTCTTAGATTAATTGATAATGGTAGAACATATATTTTGTCAATAGTGAAAGGTCTTTGGTTTTTTTTTCATGGTATAATTTAACAAAGTAGTTTTCAGTCAAAATAAGGTATTGACTGGAATAGATCAAAGGCAGTTCTAATGTGTCTGGAGTGCTTCATCTGCACTAGATCATTTAGTTTTCATTCATTTGTATAGCCATACTAAAGCAAATAAATCAATGTACAAAAGAGCCATTGCTATGCTGTATACATTTCTAGGCCTTGCTTGTATATATATATAAATATATTGCTTTAATATAATATGTATATTGTACAATAAAATTCATCATTGTATTTTATTTTTTTAATCAACTCATTTTAATATTTGTACTGTGTATCTGTACATTATCAACATTTAAAATAAGAACAGAAGTATTTTTTTTAAATTGTCTTTATAACGTAGGACCTTCTTGATGATTCATTTTATCATATGTTCTCAGGTGATCACCCAAAAAATCACCATCATTCTTTTTTTATTATTTGGAATGTGATCCTTGCTAAATTCGTATGTAAGCAAAAGTTGATTTTACAGATAATTGGAAAGTCCTAGTTACTATGACTCACTAGATTAGGTTATGTATTTGAAAGCTATCTTTTTTTAATTTATAAGATTTTTTGTGTGAGAGATAGCATTGTAAGAAATAATGTCTTTCTAAAATTGCAGTGTTGTCATATCACCTCATTAGAAAGTTGTTGCTCTGTTTCATCTCATCTTTTGCATCAAATAATGGTATGGTAATCTAAATTTTGATCTTGACTGTCATTTCAAACACTTTTAAAAATCCATAAAACAGCCATTGTGTTCATGTGTAAGTAATGTACACATGGCTGTGAACAGCACATATCCTGATCTTCAGGAATGATATGGATAGCAAATCATATTAATTGTAAATTTTTACAGGTGAATGCACACTCATTAATTGTAAATTTTCACAGGTAAATGCACAGTGTACATGGGTGTATAAGGGTAAAAAGAAACAATACTGTCTCCAAGCTTCTTCACCACAAATTCAATCACATTTAGAACAATATGAATAATTTATGAATCGGTCAGAAATCAGTGGTTCCTAAGGATAAGAATAGTAAGATAATTTTGGAACTTCACTTAAAGAATTATGATTGGCAGAAAAGTACTCTACTGGTTTAACTGGATTAACCTTAGCTATTACAATCTAACAGTTTCTGTAGATCACCTGTGACATCTGTTCAGATAGTAATATGAAAAATTTTCAGCACCAGGTAGATATTTTTCTGCAGGTAAAATAAACCATTTCCAAGACTGCTTTATTCACTAGGCATGATGCTCACTGAACTATCAATCAGGACAATGATGGATCTACTTCTACACTAATTACCATATATGGTCATGTAAAGGTCGGGTCAATTGCAGAACATTATAAACCCAGATGTGCTATCTCATAAGGCACTGGCAGATTGGGGTCTGTGTTGTTTGTTGTACCAAACTGCATAGACCCATATCTGCCTGTGTGTTATGTAATGACAATTACAGTTCTATGTAGTTTGCAGTTGAATCCAACTTGAATGCAATTGTGTACCAGTCTGAGAGAATTATAGACTACTTCTAATCTGGAACTCTTCATGAAAAACTCATGAAAACTCAAAACTTGTACTTTTATAATGAGTCTGATGCTGAAGAGGTGCCACTGAGATAAGAACAACTCAAATCTCATTCTGATTGCTAAAGAGGGGAAGAAATATTAGAAAACCTTGTACTCCATTAGATCTGTCTAAAACAGTGTAATGTTCATTTTGCTAGTAAGGGAGAAGGTGTTGTTTATAATTTTTAATGTAGCTTTAACAATTTTTCAATCAGTTAGTAAGGGAGAAGGCACATGTGTTGTGACTAACTACCTAGCTGTGTGTGAAGTTTTGGACAGGTCAATATTTGTTACTCTTCCAGTGCTGAGAAGACCCTGTTGCCAATCCAAATATGTACTCTATATGCCATGTGTAATAAGATCGAATTGAGAATAAAAAAGCTAATATATAGTTTACTCCATGGATGACATACATGCAACATATATCTCATTATACATTAAGAACTTTACTGTTTGCTGTTTATAATCTCTCATTATGATTTGGGTGAAATTTTAAATTATAGATGTTTTTATAATTACTTCAGAATTCTTGAAATTTTAGGTGGATTATCTCATCAAACTTGAATGCTTTGGGTTTTATAATGATTCACTTTGAAATAAGAAAATACCACAACAGTTTTGCTTTGTGAAAATGTGATTTTATTTTCCATTAAGCAAAACACAGCGAACAATTAGTCCTAAAAAAAGAGCTGTTAGCAAATAAACAAAATCACCCACAAAATGTATAATATATATATATATATATATATATATATATATATATATATATATATATATATATATATATATATATATATATATATATATATATATATATATATATATATATATATATATATATATATATATATATACACTCTTTGATATGGAAAGAGTTTGTTTATAAACAAAATCCTGTAAATTATTAGTTTATGATCAGTGAGAGTATTCGTATTCACCAAAGAGTGGAGTATTATAGACATGAAATTCAGCAGCAAATAATTTTGTTTTGTTGGACCTCAGTACTGGAAGGTAGATATCCTATAAGATAACACATCAATTTTGCACTGTACTCCAGTGCTGTCAACTGTTAACTTATTTAGTGTTAATAGATTTTCTTTTGTTGGAAATACTATTGCTAGTTACATTAATAATGCCTGTATATCCATTTGCACAAAATACGAGATATATTAAAACATGATTGTCAGCTTACTAAGCTTATGCTAATGGCTTTGCATTTTGTATCTTTGGTTTCCTACATATTTTTTATAGTTTTGGATTTGTTGCCACAATGTTCTCTGTAATTGATCAGCAATAAAAATTATTTTTATCATCTCTTTCAAGAATATACATAATTATGATGGTCTTTCTGATTAACATGACAAGTTGTTAGATGATAAAAATATTATAATTTTAATTCCAGTCATATGCACACAAAAAATACTTTTAATATTAAAGATATATAATGTCACCGCATTGATCAATATGAGCATGGACATGCTCTTGTCCACATTTTTAGCAAACTATTATTTGTGATTTTGTAAAATTTATTTTCTTAAGAAACTTGTTTTGAATATTATTTGTTATCATGGTGATTGTAAAGTGCTCATGCATGCCATTTTACTAGCTTTTTTATGACAGGTTGGATCTTTATCAGAGGAGATCATTTCTTTTAGACTGTATAATCTTCATTTATAAAAGCATCATTATGTTTTAGGGGAAGCAACTCTAACTGAACTAATGATGTATTTTATGGATCTTAAAGTGAAATGTCTGTTTATAGAATGTTACCAATATTGTTAATTTCTGGACTTAAGAAACACAAAAGTCATGAAAATGTTGAAGAAATAGGAAAAAATGAAAGTACATTTCTGTTTACATACATTCATGTCTTACTAAACTTTATATTGAAAGTAAAGGTAAATATTGAAATATTATTCATGACGTAATATTGCACTTGCACTTTATTCGCATGGTGGTTACTTTGGAACTCTTATCTATACTTCTAACACATTTCTTCTGATGCACAAAATGCAAAATTTCAAATGTGGCATCTTTGGTAATTTGGACTTCTGCACACATAGTATGGGCTGCCTCTGTGCAGAGTCTGGAATCAACAAGAAACATTCAGTAGACAAAAGTTTCAGTATTTGTCTTAGGGAAAGAATAAAATTAAACTGTGTGTCCATTTTATTCTGTATTTGTTTTCATTTGTAAGAATATTATTTGGCATGAATTAATTCAAGAAATTTTAGATCCTTTTAGTTTATTTTTAAAATTTTATTCATTAATGAAATGCTTTCTATGGCTGTATTACTTTAAAGTACTTTCATGAAATTATTTAGGCTTTTTGCTGATTTTGATCATGTAAGTTTGTGATATTAAATAATTCCTCTTGTTGATTCTTGTTCTTGCTTATGGAAAAAAGAATAATCTTTGCATAGTTTTTGCTGTTGAGCGAAAATGCTAAAGCTTATGAAACTGTTTGGGCATTGTAGTTTTAGAAAGACTTGTTCTAAGAATGAGAACTATGTATGAGAAATATACATATATATATATATATATATATATATATATATATATATATATATATATATATATATATATATATATAATCATATTTTACATATAGATTGGATTTCTGAATTTGTACATGCATCAAAGAAATTTGGCAAAACAAATTGCACAAGTCAGCCATATACTTAATTTTAAAACATGTTTGTGTTTGAGTTTTGCTGTGATTGTGTGTTGACACTCTTCTTTGTATTTTCTGTAGGGGCAGAAGTGAAAATGCACGAGTACCAGTCAATACAATCAAGCTTTCCAGGGACATGGATCATCACTAACCCAGCACTAATTGAGTCAAGATCATGCAGATGCCTTTGAAACTACTTGAGTGTTAATTCATAGGAACATGTTGTATTCACATTGTGTATACAAGATGTTAATATTCTCAAATTTGAATTTAAGGTATATTTTTGATTATTCATGTACATTAAAGAAAAAATTGAATTTTGGATTAGGAATTATTTTCTTACATATGAACATTTTCTTCTCTGTTTTTCAACTGTGGGAAAGGAAAGCCAGATTGGGAAGGATTTTTTGACATGCATACATAATACATAGACACACATAACATTTTAGATGTTTCAGATTTTTATATTTCTGAATATGTAGGTTTATTGAAATGTTACCAGTTGCTGCATATCATTTCCATAGAAATTGGGAGTTTTTAGGCATGAAGAGTGAATGTACATGAATTTTATTACTCAGAATGACTTACAAACTACAATTGTATTTATATTAGGTTTGTATAAATGATAAATGAGACTGTGATTGCCTCCCTTGGATCGAGATTACTTACACACAAGTTAGATTATTTGCACTTTTTTCATTATCAGAATTTCTATTATTAATATGAAAATTTAAGAAGAAAACTGTGATATTTACCTAATATTGTTGTTTTTGTTGTCCTGGCTTTATAAAAGAAGTAAAAACAATATAATGGTAAAGCATAATTTAACATGTTATTAATTTTTCTTTTGCAAGGTGTCTGCTAGGTTTCTACTAATAATTTAAAGTCACTGTCTTGGTTGTAATTTGTTTTGTATTATGTTTTTTTAAAAGACAAATTGCTCAATCTTGATAAACAGTTTTCAGATGGTTTCCATGGTAACATAATGTAAAAGGTTTGTACAGTCAAATGAGTCTAGATAACCTTAGATTGGCAACCATCAGATGTTTCCATAACACTACAGCTTAATCAATGCATCATAAGATGAAATTTAAAAAGCACAATATATAATGTTTTTCATTTTGATTATCAACAGGATTGTCTGTTTTCCTGACATTTCCATAAAAAATTAGGTATGGATAGTCATTTGGACTTAAGTTTTCTGGACGTTTCCATAAAATTCAGTTTGAAAGGTCAACATGACTAATTTTTTCCTGACATTTACATCATGGTATAAAAATCAGGATGTCATTTTAATTCAGTTCAGCAGTTGATACCGGATGTCACTTAAATTTATGATAATGGTACATAAAGATATCCAATCTTAGGTTGTGTGTTGCTGAGGTCATGCAAGTTTTACAAACAAAAGTGGAATTTTTTCTTCAGTGTTTTTGGAGCTTGTCCAAAATTTGAAATATAGAATGACAGTGCTGATAAGGAAGGTACTCTTTTAGAAGCAATTAACTTTCATGTGACCACTAATGACCTCCATTCATATTTATTCAGCTGTATAAGGAATGTAGTCAGATTGCTTCCTCCTAGAAATGGTCCATTATTGTTATAAAATCTAATAGTTCTGAAAATTGCCTGTAACTTTAACAAATCTTATAGTCCTCTTAAAATAGTCAATAACTTTAAAAAGTTTGAGAGTCCTTCTGGAAATGGTATTTATCATTATAACATGTCAGTGTTTTGTGAAAAGCTGTAAAGTTCAAAAAGCATTGTAAAGTTTGGACAACCTCAGGTTTATTAATCATGCCATGCAGTTCAGTCTAAGGAGATGTGATAATATCATAAATTGCTTTTACTAGTTTTGGTTTATTGGAATTGAAGTTAGTAATAAATGGAAACCATTCATTAAACATAACTAAAATAAGCTCACTATTCCAGATTTGGAATTATTTTGTCTGTTTTAGTAATGCATTCAGATCTATCCAAATAATTATTAAAAACACTGTAATTTGGAGTTAAATCATCTACTTGAATTTATTGTCATCCTCTCTAATACTGAAAGTGAGTTGAGGGAACCAGTCTCTGCCGCCCAAATATCCTAACACTGATACGGTTGATGGAACTAGTCTATGTTGCCCAGATATCTTTTCTAAGATTGATAGTGTTTTGAGGGAACCAGTTTCTTCCACTCAGATGAATTAGATGACAGTTAAACTGGTTCACAGTTTATGAATAATTTTGTTTGAACTTTAATAAGGTTACAGTATTTTCTTTTCCACTTACCATATATACTTGCATTTAAGAGCGATCCAACTGCAAACTGAATTGATCAAAATCTTCCATCACATAATGTGATGATAGATGTGCGTCAATGCAGTTTATTGGGGTAAATAAGTAGAACAAATAATATAGACCTCAATCTTTTAGCACAGTATATGACAACAGATCTCTGTTGTTTGCAGTTTAGACCCGATTTTTAAGCAAGATATGATGGTACACTTAAATAAAAGTAATGGCTGTGAAGTATTTTGTTTTTGCTTCAAGTAGCTTCTCTTGGACTGGTCCACAAAGTATTGTTTTTGTTTCAAGCAGCTTTTTTTAGACTAGTCCACAAAATATTTTGTTTTTATTTCAAGCAGCTTCTTTTAGACTGGTCCACAAAATATTTTTTGTTTCAAGTTTAGCTTCTCTTGGACTGGTCCACAAAATATTTTGTTTTTGTTTCAAGCAGCTTCTTTTAGACTGGTCCACAAAATATTTTGTTTTTATTTCAAGCAGCTTCTTTTAGACTGGTCCACAAAATATTTTGTTTTTTTTCAAGCATTAAATATTTTTTTTGCTCCAGATATTTTAGTAATACTCATTCCTATGATGTTAAGAATAAACTTAAATTTTAAATGTAAGTTGAAATGTTTGACAATAAAACTTCATGTGACAGAAAAGGGCTTATTACAACAAGACTTCATGTGACAGAAAAGGGCTTTTTATG
Source organism: Potamilus streckersoni (assembly GCA_016746295.1). Classification (NCBI taxonomy): domain Eukaryota; kingdom Metazoa; phylum Mollusca; class Bivalvia; order Unionida; family Unionidae; genus Potamilus; species Potamilus streckersoni. The sequence goes on from JAEAOA010001017.1 coordinate 316,435, forward strand.
TGCATTTAACATGGTTTCCTTGTCTCTTTGTTTGGGCGGAGGGTTGGTAATTGTAGTACAAGCAACTTACATACTCAGAGAATAGTCTAGAATATTGTTTTTTTTTTAATTTTTAGACATTTATATTTTTCATTCTCTCTTTATATTTTTGTAGTTTAATTTGTCTCCAAACGCATTTGAATTATTTTTAAAGATAATATTTTGTAGTAAACAGTATATATATATATATAGAGAGTGAAGACTTATTATAGGTATGAAAATATATATTAATCTTACATTTATATTGCTTTTAACTCAGTTATTTTTGTTATGTTTTCCTGTTCATGTATAATACAAATATTTCAACTATTTTTCTTTTTTTATTTCAAAAGCACCACCATGTTGTGTCAAAAATCTTTGATGTGTGCCAATCAAAAGCCAAATTTCCTGAACATTATTAAAGAAAAATAAATTCAAACAATTGCTTTTCTGATTATTCAAACAAATAAAGCAAATTTAAATTGTATTTAAACAATTTTTAATGAAATATTTTACTTCATTCTATTAAAAAAAAACACAATTTGTTTTGAAAGAGACAAGTGTTTGTATTTTATTCATTTGATTCTCTTTTCAATATTTAGTTGTGCTTTGCCAGATATGCTTTGATTGCATACAGTATAAATGAGCCATCGAACATAAATGTATCACAGAATTTACTTTGGTATCAGACATTACAGATTTTACAATATGTTTTATGATCATACTTGTACATTCCGTCCATGTACTTGTCCAGATTTATTCTGAATATGACGTATGTTGTCCAGATTTATGACTTGTACATTTGTAAATAGTTTCCTATGCATGGTATGGAGCATTCTATAAATAAATGTCTGAGACAAACTGTGTTATTTTATTTTGAGTATCACGTTTATGGCATCATGCTTGTTTCTTTGTGTTTGTTGTTTGTTTTATTGCTATTCGATAAATAACCTAATTATCTCATTGATGCCTATATTTCTGAACAATTGAAAGATGTTAGTGTCAGTCATTAAAATGACAAACATTTGAAATAAGTTATCTGAATCCAAAGAGAATATAAAAACAAAAACGTGTTGAACAAATAGTAGATAGAGCATTCAGTCACAGTGCACACCGTCCTTGACATGTTGAAAATAGAAAAGTTTCGGTAAATGTATGTCCATTAAGTGACATATTGAAAATGGACAGTTTCCGTAAATGTATGTCCACTAAGTGACATTGAAAATGGACAGTTTCGGTAAATGTATGTCCACTAAGAGACATTGACAATGGACAGTTTTGGTAAATGTATGTATGCTAAGTGACATTGACAATGGACAGTTTCAGTAGATGTTTGACTACAAAGTGATGTTGAAAATTAACATAGTTGTATAAAAGTCTTTTGAAATATGGGGTAAACTTATGACTTCTAGTGGGAAATGAGCCAGGGTTTTGACACCTCTTGGTCAAGCAAAAGACCCCTGGCTTGTATGTAGTAACAATATATATATATATATGTTATATATATATATATATATATATATATATATATATATATATTATATATGTTATTTATATATATATATATATATATATAGAGAGAGAGAGAGAGAGAATACACATTGCGAAGAACAGCTCATTCAAGTACACTGGATCCAGCAAGGGATCACGTGTGTCAAATATTGATTGAGATAGATTCAATAAACTGACAACGAACAGTGCAAAACTAGTATTTAACTAGCCTGAGCGGTTTCAACTCTTAATGAGTCTTTTTCAAAGGCATATACAAAACATAGACAAAACAAAGAAATAAAATATAGACAAACACTACATAGCTGTTTCTACATAAATTAAACCTATTTTGTTTCAACCAGCCTATATAGTCTTGTTGCGGAAACTTAGAAATATTTGCATTCAATTAGAAGTCAATGAGCCATAGCGATATATTTTAGTTTGTGCACATTTATCCAGGATATTTGATTATATTCCAGATATTTTATTCTAACAGCAGTAATTAAAGGATACTAAGAAGATTTAGAAAAGTTTGAAAAGAAAATGTGTTAGCTGCAAAGGATAATTCTACTAGAGCATAGCTTTCCTTTTTTAGTCTTCTTGGTTTAGACCGCTTGGTTTCCAAGTTCTAAGGCGGCGTATCCAGTAAAATTCCTGTTCCTTCCTTGTTTCGGAACACCATTTGGGGTTGTTAGCAATGGCGACAAGTGTTATATCACTGAATGTGTGGCCAGGGAAGGAGAAGTCTTATGAAAGCTACCGCCAGTCACTAGTCAAGACCACCCCAGTCAATCTGGCCCCTGTGGAGATCAAGATGCAAAATCTGTCAACAAATGATAGAGATCATGACATTTTCTAGCACAGTAACTAGAGAAAAACTAAACATACACGGTCCAATTAAAACGTGCAAAACAGAATGTAATTTATCTCATCACATGTAAGATCTGTAGCCTTCAGTATGTCGGAGAAACTGAAAAGCTACACAAAAGGATAAACTTTCATAGATTTGATTGGATGACAAAAAAGCTGTACAGAAGGCCGATCGCAGTACACTTTTTCCCCTGGCCACACATTCATGCCATTTATGGGATTTCATCTCTAGCTGAAATGTGTACATTGGATCCAGCGATTGTATGACTGGGATTTCATTTCTAGCTGAAATGTGTACATTGGAGCCAGCGATTGTATGAATGGGATTTCATCTCTAGCTGAAATGTGTACATTGGATACAGTGATGGTATGAATGGGATTTCATCTCTAGCTGGAATGTGTACATTGGATCTAGTGATGGGATGCGATCATTTGCTAAAATCTGTACAAGGAAAAGGCATGAAAGTCGCGGTGATTAGTTTATCAGGTTTCTGCATTTTCAGGAGCAATAGGCAGACAAAAAAGTCAAAATTGCATTACATAATAAGAAAAATTAGCCCATTGGAGTTACAAATAATAAACTATAAACATTAAAATATATACAACAATTAATTTTAAAAATTAGCGATATCGTACTTATCGTGCGGACTGGTATCCTGAGCTTCAGGGTGTACCTTGCCCCATCCACCCCAAATTATGTCATGTTGCAGTGGGTAATATTACATGTGTTTAAGAGAACAAATAAAGGTCTAAACCATCAAGTACTTAGACTAATATAGCTATAATAATTGTGCACATATATTGGTTAGTTAAAGGACAACTTTCTGGGTGTATTTGTTGATCTAAATCTTGAGTACCTCACACCCAGAAGCTTTAATCCGCCCCAGCTACTGCGTACTCACACCAGTTTAAGATGTGCATGAAATAGCGAAATGAAGACCAATACGCATGCCCACGGTTATGGCATAGTTAAGATGTACACGGAATAGCGAAACGAAGGAGATCAATACGGTCATGGTTATGGCACAGTTATAATGTGAACCTTTTGAGGACCTTTTTTGTAAAGAACCACCATATCACCTCTAACAGCTTGCTTCCTCATTTACTCTTTGCCACAGCTTGCATGTGAAAATAAAAGGGGTCTGAAAAGATGTAGTTTATATATATATATATATATATATATATATATATATATATATATATATATATATATATATATATATATAAAGAATACAAATCATATGGCGAATAACAACCCTCTCAAGCGTACTGGATCCACCAAGGGATCACGTTTGTCAGGGATTAATTAAAATAGATGCAATAAACTGACGACGAACAGTACGAAACTAGTAACTAACTAGCCTAAGCGCTTTCGACTCTTAATGAGTCTTTTTCAAAGGCAAATACAAAACATAGTTACGACAAACAAATAAACACAAAAACGTTGCGTTTGTAAACCTCTACATTTCTATCTTCACATGTGCTAAAACTATAAATACAACCAGCTTGTATAGACTAGTTGCGGAAACTGAAAACGTTGTATAATTCCCTAAAAGTCTACAAGCCAAAGCGACATCTATTTTTACTTTGTGTACATATGTAACGCAGATTATATCCCGGATATTTGGTTCTATACCGGTTATTCTTATAGTAAAAATTGAAGGATAAGAAGATTTAGAAAATGTTAAATTCTACTAGTGCATAGTTTTCATTTTCTAGTCTTCTTGGTTTAGACCGCTTGGTTTCAATGTTCTAAGGCGGCGTATCCAGTATGATTCCTTTTCCTTCCTGGTTTCGGAACTCCAGCTGTGGTTGTTGGCAATAGCGATAAGTATTATATCACTGAAAGTGTGGCCAGGGGAGGAGAAGTGTTCTGCGACCGGGCTTCTGTACAGCTTTTTTGTCATCCAATCAGATCTATGAAGGTTTATCCTTATGTGTAGCTTTTCAGTTTCTCCCACGTACTGAAGGCCACAGATCTTACATGTGATGAGATAAATCACATTCTCTGTTTTGCACGTTTTGTTTGGACCATGTATGTTTAGTTTTTCTTTAGTCACTGTGCTAGTGAATGTCTTGGTCTCTATCATATGTTGACAGGTTTTGCATCTTTTATCGCCACAGGGTCCAGATTGACTAGTTTGGTTTTGACTAGCGATTGTTGTTAGCTTGGCCCTGACTAGGATGTCCTTTAGGTTTTTTGGTCTCCGGTAAGCTACTACAGGTTTGTTCGGAAGTATTAGGTTTAGTATGTCTGACGATTGCACGGTTGGCCAGTGGTTTGCGATGATTTTACCTACTTTGGGATTGTCTGGGTGATAGGTCAGAATAAATGGTATCCTATCAACCTTTTCTTTCTGTCCATATCTGAGTAGGTCATCACGGTTTGTTTGTTTGGCCCTTTGGATTGCCTCCGCAATCAGGTCTTTGTCGTAGCCTCGGTAAATTAAATGTTTAGCCAGCTCTTCAGACCTTTCTAGGAATCTTTCATCGTCGGAGCAAATTCTGCGTATCCTCAGTGCCTGGCTATATGGAATGTTCTTAATGCAGTGTTTTGGATGACAGCTGGTTGGGAGAAGATACTGGTGTTTGTCGGTTGGTTTCGAGTAGATGTCTGTGTGTAATTTGTTTTCCACCAGTCTGGTTGTTGTGTCCAGGAAAACATGGTTTGAGTTGGAAATTTCTGCCGTGAATTTTATTGAAGGATGGAAGTTGTTTGCCTTTGAAATGAAGTCATCCAGACTTTCTCTTCCATACTGCCACTTCATTTCTATATCATCGATAAAGCGTACCCACTGGTATGGTGTACGCTCAACCGATGCTAAGAGCTTTCCCTCAAGTTTTCCCATGAAAATGTTAGCATACGAAGGGGCCATTTTAGTACCCATTGCAGTTCCATTGATTTGTAGGTAGTTTTCTTCATTAAATTCAAAGTTGTTGAGTTTTAGGACAAGCTCCAGGAGTTGGATTAAGAAGTGTGTGGGTGGATTGTTTACAGTTCTTGTTTCCCATGCTTCGCTGCATGCCTGTAACCCTTCGTTGTGCGGTATGTTGGTGTACAAAGATGTGACGTCTAAGGAAGCAAGTAATGTATCTGGCAGTAATGGTTCACTAGCTTTGCTTTTTATGAGATAATCTGTCGTGTCTTGAAGATATGATGGTAATTTGTGGACATGTGGTCTCATAAAATGATCTAAATATTCTGATATCCTTTCTGTGGGGTGCCCGTTACCTGAGATTATAGGTCTGCCAGGGTTTCCTTGTTTGTGGATTTTGGGTAGAAGATAAAATCTACCTGCTCTTGGGTTTTCTGGGCTTAAGTAGTTTTTGGTTTGCTGGTCTATGTGTCCGCTTTGGTACGCCTCGTCAATAACATTAGTGATGATTTTTGCATATTCCAGCGTTGGATCATGGTCCAGTTTTTGGTAGAACCTAGCGTCACTTAGTTGTCTACTTGCTTCACTAATGTAGTCTTCCCTATTCATAACGACAACAGCGGAACCCTTATCTGCAGGCTTAATTATTATGTCTGTTCTGCTTTTCAGTGAGTGCAGGGCATCTGTTTCTTCTTTTGTCAAATTAGAATATTTGTTAGTATGGTTGATATGTCTGGAAATATCGTTTTCAACCGAGTTGATAAAGGCTTCCAGATTCGGAATTGAACTTTTTGGTGGGGTCCAGTTACTTTTCTTTCTAAATGTGGGTTGGTCGCAGCTTATATTTTCCTTTGATTTGTTTGGTGGTTGCAAGGCAAAATGGGCTTTGAGTCTTAGTCGGCGGATGAATTCTTCGGTGTCATTCTTAAGCTTCCCTCTGTCGTATGTTTTAGGACGGGGACAGAAACTCAAACCTTTCGATAAAAGTTTTATTTCTGCATCAGTAAGTTCTAAATTGGAGATGTTGACTACTGTGTTAGTAACAGTTGCATTAGTGTTTGTTACAGAGTGCTTGCGATTCTTCCTTTTGCGGCGATTTTTCTTCTTACGGTTGTTTTTAGAAGAAATTTCGTCAATTGAAGTTTCTTCACAACAGTCCATTGGTTGTAGATCATGACTTCTAAATTTTCTCTCTCTGACTTTGTATAGTTTCGAAGAGAGTCTTTTTTCATCTTTATTTAATTTGGAGTAAAACGTTTTCAATTGTTCTTCTGTTGAGACGGAATTGAGCTGATGTTTTAGTTCTTCAATGGTTGCTGATTTGGCTAGATATTGATGATTTACGTTTTTACTAAGTAGGGCTGTGAGTTTCATGGAAGCGTCGTGAGTTATTTTATTCCATCTTTTGTTGAATCTGTTTGAACTCTTGCCAATAATTTGCGGTTTCACATGAATTTGAAGACCTTTAGTGACTGTATTTGTTTCGAGGAAATGATGCAAGAAAGTGCAATGATGCTTTAGGCGAATTAAAGCATCAGTTTCATTGCGTAAAGTTTTGAATGTTTTCTGTATTTGTTGAGACATCGTCTCCATTCTAAGAGATACGGCAACAATTTAAGTATAAGAAGGAAACAATGGAACGGATACAGTAGCACTACATAAATACAAGACAGAAAAGGGTGTTCCGCAACTAGTCTATACAAGCTGGTTGTATTTATAGTTTTAGCACATGTGAAGATAGAAATGTAGAGGTTTACAAACGCAACGTTTTTGTGTTTATTTGTTTGTCGTAACTATGTTTTGTATTTGCCTTTGAAAAAGACTCATTAAGAGTCGAAAGCGCTTAGGCTAGTTAGTTACTAGTTTCGTACTGTTCGTCGTCAGTTTATTGCATCTATCTATCTATATATATATATATATATATATATATATATATATATATATATATATATATATATATATATATATATATATATATTGAAGCTGTCGTAATACACGCTTTCCAGAAATCAATTATTGTATGCCAGCATATACTTCTTACAGCAGTGTTATTGTAAAACAATACAGGTCACTGTTCTTACAAAACAGGGATAAAATATCGATGGAATATTCTCTTTACAACAACTACTGATCAGTCTAGTATATTGTTGAAAGAAAACCAATTTTGTCAATCATAATTATTGCCAATATATCAAAACATAAGTAAAGGGTAATTCATGACACCAAACTATTGTTTTCATTCTGATCTGTTGCCCTTTCTATAAAGCTTGACGTTTACCAGTTTAGTGCAATAATAATATAGGAATATTGAGCTGCATTAGTTAAGGAAGAGTAGCCGATGGTCTACACCTGTGAGCTCGTCCTATACAGACGAAATAGCTGTTTGTACGTGACACCAAGATCAGTCATTTTGGAAGTGACAACTTGCGTTCAGCACAATGCTCTAGCAGTTGACACCTATTTCTTTCTAAAAATGAAATCCTACAGTACTTCAGCTTTGAAATTTCGAAGAATTTCGGATAAAATATTCATTTTTAGGCGTTCTGAATGTTGCAAAGCAAAACACAACACTCCTTTCTGTTAACAAATAATTCACATCTGATTAGTGATTAGTTGCAAGTGATTGATGCCTATCTATCCCAGGCATGCGCAAACAAAAACCCCGCCCCATCAGACATTAATGTAACAAATTAATTTCCCCATGAGACACGAATGGTTTTCCTTCACAGTAACATCAAGTCAGAACTTAAGCGGACGAACCGACAGACGACGTTAATACTGTTCCTTCCATATGGATGAGGGGGCATACAAAATATTTCTCGATCTAATATTTATTCTTTGAGTCTAAAGTGGTTTAAAAATTAGGCTAGTAATTGGAAATGGTTTATTCATGAGGTAAAATCTACTTTTAAAAATGTCACATGGGATAATATATGTTTTTAATTTTTTATATTATGAACTTAATATTGTAACAAACCTAAGTACTTACATCTTAGTTTATGGTTTTTAAGATTTTAGTTAATATTTTTTTGATGATGGGGAGTTAGTGGGTAGTTGATTAGTTCCTAAAAGCAGCCACCATGCTATCTTGTATTCCCGACAGTAGCATGGATTTGTTTTACAAGGTCACTATGCAATAATTCTAAGTTCACACGTATAGATTGGTCACTCAAAGTTTGGAAATAAACATAATTCATTCGACAATTTGGCGAGTTCTAATTTCAAGCAAACACTATTCAAAGTCGTTCATTTATCCCTTTAAAGAAGTCTCACATCGAGCAATGAAGGTGCTAGTTTACATCGATGGAATGCAGAGGGTACTGGGTTCGAACTGCAAGAAGAGGTCAGAAGCATTGAAGCCACAATGGCGTAGTATTTTATTATCAAGATCAAACAATACTAGAGACATTCAATGACACATACAATTATTAGATTTACAGATAAATGTATAGTACTTACCCTACTCTTAGCAACTTCATATCATTCTAAAATATCTGTCCTTTTGAGCTTAGCGTAAATAATTAATTATCAAATGAACCAAAGACAGATAAATTATACTTAAAATAAAGTAACAATTCTATATTTCTACCTGAATCGTGCTGTTGTAAGAAAAATGAATAAATGTTGGGTCTTTAATATAGAAATACTATGTTTTCTATCCTCTAGGGTGTTTCATTTCTAAATCAATTAATATTGAGCATGAAATTGCCAGCTGACCATTCTTCCAGTAATATATAGCACAATTACCATACACACAAATCAGAGTAAATTAAAATAATTGTAATACATATAATTCACAGTAAATTAAAATAATTACAATACATATAATTCAAAGCAATGCAGGCAATTGCAATACATATTATTGACAGTAATTCAAACAATTAATATACATATATTTTACAATAATTCAAACAATTACAATACGGATAATTCACATTAATTCAAACAACTACAATACAAATATTTCACAGCAATTTAAATAATTGTAATTCACATAATTCACGGTAATTCAAACAATTACAATACGTATAATTCACAGTTATTCAAACAATTACAATACATATAATTCCCGGTATTTCAAACAATTACAACACATATAATTCACAGTAATTCAAACAATTAAAATAATATAATTCACTATAATTCAAACAATTACATTACATGTAATTCACTGTAATTCAAACAATTACAATACATATAACTTACGGTAATTCAAACAAAATTCAATACATCATTTACGGTATTTCCAAAAATAACAATACATATAATTCATAGTAATTCCAAACAATTACTATACATATAATTCACTGTAATTAAAACAATTACCATAAATATCAGTCACAGTAATTCAAACAATTAATATCATTTACAATAATTCCAAGCAATTACAGTACATATAATTCACAGTAACTAAAGCAATAACAATACGTATAATTCACAGTAAATCACACAATAACAATACGTATAATTCACAGTAAATCACACAATAACAATACGTATAATTCATAGTAAATCAAACAATAACAATACGTATAATTCACATTAAATCAAACAATTATATTACAATAATGCAGAGTAAATTTAAACAATCCAAAGACATAATTCATAGTCAATATTATCAAACAAAATAATAAAGAAGAAAAGAATACAAGATGTATGAAAGGAAACCTAACTTACTTTCCATACATTTTTTTTGAATGATGGAGGTCATAATAAAGTCTTGGACTAAAATAACATTCATTGTTCTTAGTTGCAAAAGGCCAGAAGTCTTGAAGTCTGCATGTTTAATAATGTTTGTAATGTTTAATCAACTATTGGCGCTACGTATTTATCCATTTTATGAACACACATCTGTGTTTCTTAAAGGGCAAATCTTGTTGCATACTCTTTTCATTCTCATAACTGATTTGTCAGTTACATAAATATCACACAAACGGACTTCAGAACTCTCTCTCTCTCTCTCTCTCTCTCTCTCTCTCTCTCTCTCTCTCTCTCTCTCTCTCTCTCTCTCTCTCTCTCTCTCTCTCTCTCTCTCTCTCTCTCTCTCTCTCTCTTTTGTATACATTTACAGCCCACGTATGGTGTGAATATAACTGCTGACATTTTCAATTCTATGATTTTGGTAAATATCAAAGCCACGTATTAAATGAATATAGTTGCTAATACGTGCAAATTATTCACATTGTTATTTATTATAGCCTTATATGGTGTGACTATAATTGCTGACACGTGCAATTTTTCCTGAACCAAAATGTCGTTTACCAAGCGTGACATAGGATGGATCCGTAATAGTTTCTACAATGTGAATCACTATATTATTTATTGAGAATAAAAATCAGTCTAATTTGATGGAAATACAAATTTAAATTATAGAGATATTAATTTCATTTTTTTTACAAATTCTTTGAAATTGCAATCGTAACATATGCATGGATGCAACAAAATTCAAAATGTCGTAATTAAAAACTTTAGAAATAGAATATATGGACATATAAATTAAAAACAAAAATATCTAAAGGTAAAATACGAGAAATTAAAATACCCACAATATGTGAAAGTGTACCCAGTTATTCAATTCCCTGACGACCAAAATGTCTTAGAAGGGACAAAAAAAGACATTCGAAGGGATTGAAGTTCTACTGGCCATAAAAAAAAATTTTCAGGGATTTAGAATAAATCCGTTTTTTCTTCATAACTGCTGAGTACTGAACCCCATTTATGATATACCTGGGGAACTCTAACATACCAAATTTGGCATACATTTTTTTAAAAACCCAATCTCTGATATTCTTGCGAAACTTCGACATACCAAATTTAAAAACACATTATTTTTTTAACCCAATATCTGATATTCTTCCGAAACTCCAACATTCCAAATTTAGTAACGACTGAGTCCACTTGTTCGCACGTGCAGTACATCATTCTTTGTCACGGCATTTAACTTAAACCTGATAGAATCAATATAATATTACTAAACTTGTCTCTGACAATATAGAAATATAACTTGATGCAATGTTTGGTTAAATTATTGGGTAACATATTTTTATTTTTAAAAAGGCAACCAAACAACTTAATGAAATGGTATCGTTGCGGATTAGAGATTGACTTGCATTATGGCTGAAACAATTATTAATCACCTAAATTAGATACCCATAAAATATTAAATGTACCGTAACGTCAGGGCCGCGGGCATGGCATATTCGCTAGCCATGGAGCCGATGTCATAGTTATTTTGTACGAAAACGGACCACCACTAGAAAATTGCTTATTTATCAGGCCATTCTAGTTGTGTGCTCCACTTCTCTCGATCATGTAGGAACAGTATTCAAATTTGAACAACTTAATTTTGATTTGATGAAGGTGGCTTCTTTTTGCATGAGGTCTTGGTATATTTTCCATCTTTAATTATATTGTCGTATATGCTATCATTTCATCAGATGGCAGATCAGGGTATAGTCCTTCAATCATGCAATGCTAGAGACTCGACCTATATTCTTTTATACCAAACCTGTCTTAACGGACGCCAGATGTTGGACTATAGGACTATATAAACCGTTCACTTCTATAGCCAACAGTGGTAAAAAAAAATATCAGTTTACACTATGTTGATATCACGGGATCGCGCGTAACTGGCTAAGTGATTCAGCACGTCTGGAGTGCAATAACGGTGCAATATATGTCCTGCACAGATTAAGGTGAAGAGAGTAGTTATATGCACAGAAGTATAATCAATTTCAGGTTGCATAATGCCAAGAAAATGTAATCAGATAAAGCTACCAGTACCTAATGCTGTTAACTTTGTGAGCAGCAGGGAGGGTGAACCCTACAAAATTTTTGCTCGTGAAGTTAACCTAAAATAAGGGTTCCTACAGAGGCTGAAAAAAAGGGTCAATAACCCTAAACCAAAATCTCTAACTTTTATATTACCGTACGGACGGTTAAAAACCGCATGATGTTAGCTCAGTTTTGTTATACTATTATTGACTTTTTTTAACCCTGATTTTATTGAAATATTTTTTTCGTTAAAAACTTGAGCAAAAATTTTGTAGAGGTTCACCCTCCCTACTGCTTAGCATTAATATCGTGATTTTTAATAATAGATTTGGGTTTTTAAACAGACATACAGTTCACTAACAGATAGTCAAAGGGGAACTAACCAAATATTTTATCCAGACCAATCTAGGATCGTATGTATAAATTAATATATAGAGTTTCGTTTCTTAAATCAATTATATTTCCATCCTGATGTGTGAGTTTGAAATTCATTCTCGACAATAATGGATTATGTACACGCAGGTAGACTTGATTTATTGGCTCAGATACAATCAGCCACCCTGGCTGTGTTTGAATACTGGATGAATATAATATATATCCCTGTTGAGCCTGATTAGATTTAGAGAGGTCAAAATGGTAGCTATTATCAATTATATCGCAAACTAAATTCAGTGCGATGGTGGATGTTATATTAGCAATATTAGGTGAGATATGTCGTCCTGTTCCATATGGATCATTATTATATTAAAGTATGTTTGGTGGTGGGGCTTTTTTTTTCCCACGATTTAATTACTTCCGGATAATATTCTTCAATAAGATCATTTAATGATTTCTTCATCTGAGCATTATTTAAATCCGGTATAATAAATGTTTGTAAGTCCCCTTCTCTTATTTTATAATGATCGAGAAATAATTGTTTACGTTCTCGATTAGTTAAAAAATATTCATTAAGATTAGTTGCGACGTATATAATACTTCGATTGGCGATGTATAAATCGAGTAGGATCCCATTTAAGAGTTTTATTGAATCGATTATTTGCTGCTTTACACTATAATCATAACGATATGATAATGAAATAAGTAAATTTCTTAAATCATTAAACGTTTTATCGTATTCAGGCTTAAGATTATTCAGAAATTCTTTTATAAATTTTTCATCAACAATCTGCCGATTCTTCGTCCTGGTTTCTACGGCGAAATCAAATGCTGATCTATATATCTTGGGGATCCTTTTACCGTCAAAATCTGTAAAATAATATCTATCGTTATTTGGATCAAATTTAAATTTTAATAAATTCCATGGATGTTATTCTCATATTGTGGATCTTTAGTGAATTTTTTTCGCTCGTTTTAAACTCATCTTTATTTGGTTTTAAAACTCCATTATAAACAGGTTCAACTTCAAGCCAATCTAGTACTGATCTAATCGAACTCTGATAAATATCTACAGCATAATCAGGAGAATATATTTCAATCACCGACGATAATGTTGGTTCGTAAACAGTAATTGCTATTTTAGACTCTTTCCCGGTTAAAGACTTAATTCTGCGCTGGAATTCCTCATCAATCTGTTCTAACTGATAACTGCCAGTTGGAATACTAACAACTTGCCAATCGGGAGTTCCATCAGATTTTTTTTATTTGCGAATACTAATGAATTATTTGGTTGTTGTCCACCAAATGGTTTTGATCTAATATTAGGCCTGCTATAATAAACACGTAACTGAGCTAATGCTATCTCTTTTACTGGAATTGCAGTTGGAAAGTTAACGCTAAATTCAGGATTGGTCAAACTTATCGATATCATAGTAGTTTTTGAAGGAGTTGTATTAGTGACGATCTGCTGTAATAACTCTCTTGACGTTGTCAAGGACTCAATATCTGAACGATGTTCAGACGCTGACATTATTTTTATTATTATTGTTTAATTCTCCATTTATTTTGCCAGCAGAATCATTATCGATTCTGAATGCTTCATCATAGGTTTTAATTATCGTTGCAAACTCCTCGTCAGATATTTTACCATCACTGAGATAAGTGGAAATATATCCAGATAGTTTAGAATATGTTGCTGTTGCTGTGTGCAATTTTATCATATACTCACGCAATTTATCATTTGCACATGTAGCTATCTTTTTAGCAATAATACTAAGAATACCCGCTATAGTGGTAGAAGTTGAAACAATAATTGTTTTAATTGCTGGAGCTGTCATCGTTAATGTTGATAATATTAATCCGGATCCAGCAACAATAGCAGAAACTGAATACACAATTATATCAATAACGACCATACGTATACGATATTTTTTTACTTTTACTCTATAATGGTCGATGGTATTTTTTAGTTTGGCCAGACATTCACACGCTTGATTATATCTATGACATTGAATGTCGATAGATCACGTAGTTATTTGATCCATTATACTATGATGTTAAGTAGTTAATTGAGTTACAAATTCCAAACACTACCAGTAAGCTTGGGGTAAATTTCTACTCGATGATGCCAGCGCAAATGTTTCTTCAGAATCTTTATCTAACAACACATATATAGTTTTAAATGAATTATCAGTCGATGGATTTGTAGTGGATATTCTAAAATCTGCAACGCTAAGTACAGACATCCTATATATACCAGTAATCTCTGCAGTATATTTAATGGTATTATTTACTGGAGTCCACGATCCAAACCCATATGCAACTGTATACACAATATTTCTTATCTGATTGTGAGGAATTTTAATCAGGTTTGTTTTTTGAATAATATCATTAAGTTTTGTGTTAATATTAGCGAGTGTAATATCAACATTAGATGGATTTCCCAAAAACTTCATTTTTGAGTGTGTTTATGTTTCTACGAAAACTTAAAAACGTGTTCAAGTGACCGGTAAATTCAGTTTCGATTTTGGCTATTTCATTAATGATTGGAGTGTGCTTATCATCGACGTATTTTTTTTTGTTGTAGCATCATCATCTGCAGTTGGATTTCCAAAATCTGTAATTTTATTTTTGTTCACAATAACGTCTCCATTAAATTCATCGCCAGTTTTTTTTAACAAAATCATTAAATGATTTACCGGAATCCTGTATTTTAACCTGATCAGTAAAAGTAACGATATTATCATCAACTGCATTATAAATTCGTGTAAGTACGTCTGGTAGTCGTATATTGCTTGTCTTTAATCGTCCTTGTTTGTCCTGAAAAATAACTACTTCATTTTGATCCACATTTGTAATATTTAATAAATTATCAATCTCATTTCTAAGTTGATCGAGGGTTGCATATTTAGATAAATCACCTTGCTGTTGAATTTTACCACGAGCAGATCTTCCGTAAATATCTACCATTATATTTTAATAATGTTTGTTTAAATGTGACAATGTGGTATATTCATGCACGACTTTATGAGGTGGTTTTCCTTGCGGTGCCATGGATATATCATCAAGTACACTAAGTACTTCTCGACCACATATTGGTGGATCGGTTAATGTTTGTGTTGTTAATGTAGAATACCAGATTGGGGCAGTATTATTACTGACATAAGGAATAAATTCTTTTGGTGGCGCTAATCCATATGAATCATAATAAATAATTCCACGTGGATCAATTGCATACGCCACCCAATGGGTACCTGGCCCAGAGTTTTTATCGAGATTTATAATACCTGTTTCAGTATTGTTTGGTTGTTTTGGTAATTGATCGCGCATGAAAACACCTCTAAAGTTTTTTATTTTTAATTTTTAACAGCATCGAGTAAATCAAAATTAGACATAGGCGATATCAGTAAACTGTCCCTGGAAGTGTTAGACCTTTTCCGTACCACGAAGGCGGGGTCCCTGGTAATCTGTGACCTTTTCCCTTTTCTTTTGATGTTCGTTTTATTCCCTGTCCGGTCGCTTTCTTTAATGCCATTCCAGCGGCTGTTCCAACAGCGCCTAATGCAGCTGCTTTTGCAACAGCTGGGGCTGCAGCGGCTATTAATGCTGGTATAGCTGCGAGAAGGGGAAATATACCACCAGTTTTAAAAGTATTCTTAATAGCTGCAGCAAAAAGATCAAATTTGACACCTTTATTTGATTTGTTTGCTTTATTAAAGTTTTTGAATTGACGATCGGTTAACAATAATTTATTTGAACCACTCATGTGTTCCTTTTTTTAATGATATTGTTATTCCACAGTTATTATTTGATGCTGATTGTAGTCTTTTGACCTGACCAGGAGTCAGGGTAACATTAACGTGATTATATGACATTTATAATACTGATAAATAATCTAATTACACATTACATATTTTCTACTGGAGCATCAACGACTCTCATTCGTCCACCAACACCTTCTATGAGCATTGATTTATCGCTAAGTATAATAGCAATTGCTCTGTAATTATCAATAGTTCCTCTATTAACACTAGCTCGAAAATGTATATCGACTACTGATTGTCTGGTCAAATCTAAATGTTCGAGCGAAAAGTAATAAATAGGATATAAGCTTGTAAAATCTAGTTGTGATATTTGTAATCCAGTATCAATATTTTGATCACGGCCCATGAACGACATAAGACGATGATATGCACGTGCTACATGATTTTGATCAAAATTAAGCAATATATCCTTGGATGGTTCTTGATGTCCATTTATCCTTAACGAAACTTCAGAAACACCGAGTTTATCAAATATCATAATACTACGCGTTTGATCATTTACTCGTGCAGCATTTTGTAATACAATAAATATATGTCTTGGTGCAGAAACACCTTGCTGAGAGGCTATCTGCCAGGTAAATAAACCGTTAATATTACTCTGGATAGCATCCGTAGTCATTGTCAGCCATGATAGCATTGATTTACCACCTTGATTCATAAAAGTTAATAATCGTTGTTCTTCAGATATTGATGGGGTCATTACTAGCATCCGGAGACTAAGTTTTTTAAGAATTACCATACCAGCATCACCGGTGGGTCTGCATATTGCATCATCATCTGCAGCCTTTCGTACTAGTACAACTGTATGTTTGGTTTCGAAAATGACTTTTCTGACATTTCTACAAAATCCAAAAATATGTGATAGTGGAATTGCACATGAAAATATTCTTCTATTTCCTTTTAACATCGCTCGACGTGATCTAAATCCTAAGTTGAAATCTGAATCTACATTAATAATCATACTTTGTAGATCTGATAGGGCGTTTCTAGCATAATTTTATGGTCGTCCTATTTCATATTGTTGATATTCTGGAGAATCAGATGTATCTTTTACAAACAACATTGTCGGACCAGCTGATCTTGAATAATCGTCGCTGTATCTTGCAAGACCAAGTATGGTTGTAGCTACGTCAACATCTTTTTGAATTGATTCAATATTGTTTCTGTCAATTATGTACGTAGCGCTATCAAACAACGTCATAATACCATTATTAACAAAAACAACACTAATTTCGGCTGCATATTCAGTATTATCGGTTTTTAATATTTCACCTTCGACTTCAATAAAAGCTTCTGAGGGCAGAAAATATCTACTTGTATCATGAACCTGAAGTTCAATTCTTCCTCGTTGATTTGGAATTCGTGCTTCATAAGAATAATACTGATAATCGTGTATAGACTCATCTTTGAGATTTGGTGCGTCCATGTCAAACGCGGGGTCACTCATACGCTTGAACATATTTATTATAATTATTATTGTCTAAAACGAAGACCATTTCGGGAAGTGAGACCACTTTCCGCTATCAGACTAGTGGTTATGTTTTTCTCTTTTTCTGATAAAGGTATATCAGCCATAGATGGCATCGCCATTGCTGCTAGTTTTTGATTAGCGGCTTGATTTATTATTTTACTTACACTTGCGGGCATCACTTCAGAACTGGGTAATTTCACCGACTGAGATCGGACAGGTTGTGGTCTGTGTATTAATCGTGTTAGTCTATCTTTAATCGCTGAGAATGCTTTACTGGCAATGTTAGCAGCAACACCTATACCTTTTTTCACGAACAACATCAATAGCTTTCATACCCAGCTGCTTTGCAATTGGTATTGCTTTTGGGGTTAGTCTTTTAAACAAACCCTGAACAATATCTCCTAACCCATCTCAGTAGGTTGCCCTGTAAATCGGTATTCGAGAATTAATTACCCTGACCATTGTTGGTCCACGTTGAGAACTGTGTATTATCATTTTATTATTAATTACCTTTATCACTAATTGCATCTAATCACTGTGACTTAGTCACTATAATAGTCATCGGCAATTTCATTAATGAGAGACTGATACACATTAATATCCATAATACCGCCACTAAATAATCGTTTACAAATATCTGCTGCTTCGTTAATGATTTCTGGGTAATTATTACTAGCTCGGTTTCCTCCAATCTGAATTTCTAGTCGTTCAACATCAGCAAGGACGTTGTTAGGACACTGAGTAATAAGACCACTTCCGAAAGAGGTATCCGACCCCGGCCCTTCTTCACTTTTTATTTGTGTTAGTAGTGAGTTTGGTTGTAATAATATATTATGTAATGGTTTTACAAATATAATTTTCTTAAGATAGTTATGTGTATGAATCTTACTAAAATATATAAATAAAATTACAAGCATTTATAATTTTATGTGTATGAATCTTATTAAAATATATAAATAAAATTACAAGCTTAAAATGGGAAATAACCCATACCGGAAATCGATTAACGTGTTTGAATAACCCAGATGTGTATACAATGAGAGAGTGTAATTCATTAAATTGGAGTATTTTGCAGTCTGCAGCTAAAATACATCAGCCGACTATATGAATTGTATTGAAAATAACGCAGGAATGCTTTTGTCATGGATCGATAAACACAAGTAAGTCTTGGCTTGTTTGTAAAGGTAACTGTTTAAACCTGTCTGCTTCAAGCTATTTAATTCACCAGACCAATGCATCACACTTTGCGGTAGATTACGATATCAGTTACCATACTATACAAAAAGGATTCAATTACGTCTGTATACACTGTTAATATTACGTCATCCAAGGTCAGTAGGTATATAAACAACCGCTGGGGAACTAACTAGGCTTATAAACAGACAAATAAACACTAAAAAATTGTAGATTTCTGAAATAATCTTAGAAAATCTACAGATTTCTGAAATAAGTCGTGCATTTACAGATTTTAATATAAATAATAATTTATTTTAATTTTTTTTTGTTAGTGTAATAATAATAATAATAATAATAAAAATAATAATAATAATAATAAGAAGAAGAAGAAGAAGAATAAGAATAAGAATAATAATAAAAATAATAATAATAATAATAATAATAATAATAATAATAATAATAATAATAATAATAATAATAATAATAATAATATTTTATTTTGTTTTTAGGCCTAATTTCAGATATTTTATAAATAATTCATGCAAACATATGACTCATGTTTACAAAATCTATAGATTTCTGAAATAATTCATGCAAGCATATGACTCAATTTTACAAAATCTACAGATTTCTGAAATAATTCATGCAAACATATGACTCAATTTTACAAAATCTATAGATTTTTGAAATAATTCATGCAAACATATGACTCAATTTTACAAAATCTATAGATTTCTGAAATAATTCATGCAAACATATGACTCCATTTTATAAAATCTACATGTTTCTGAAAGAAGTCGTGTAAACATATGACTCATTTTTACAAAATCTGTAGATTTCTGAAATAATTCATGCAAATGCAAACATATGACTCGATTTTACAAAATCTATAGATTTCTGAAATAAATCATAAATTTTCTCACATTTAACAGATTTTAATATAAATAATATCAATTTTATTTTAATTTTTGTTTGTTAGCGAAAATAATATCAATTTTATTTTGTTTTTGGGCCTAATATCAGATTTTTTATAAATAAATCATGTGAATCTTAGAAAATCTACAGATTTCTGAAAGAATATGACTTTTATTATCTTAGGTTAAATCAATTTAATATTAATTTTTTTATTTTAAACAAATAAATATTTATATAATGAACAATGAAAATATTAATGATATTATTTCTGATATTAAAAAATTAAAACATAAAGGAATTCAGATATCTAATAATCTCGACTCTGAAAAAATTATATATGAGTTTGAATTGTTGCAGCAAAAACAATTTCAAAATAAATTCACATTACCATCTGATTGTAGGTTTATCAAATCCATTTATAATTCTATGTTAGAATCTTTAGCTGTCGTGCATGAAATACACATAAAGCTATTCATACCTCTTGCACGCTCAATCGAAAAGATCAAAAATGCACTGTCTCATGAATACGAAATTAAAAAACTCACAGACAGCCGAATAATGCAACTGAGAAAGCTTATGCTTTTTGATTCTGCGATAAATGACACTAAAAGCGAAGACTGTAATAGTCAGGAAAAATAATTGTAGCTAAGCAGGACTCTTGGCAAGATTGATAGTCAAATTTTATATAAAAAAATGATATTTTTCTGAGTAAGGGTACACAATTATACACATTCAAATATAATCCTTTGGTCATATTTTATTGAATATGCAGACTTGCATATATGATCAGCCACACGTTTTACTGAAGGCACGCAAATATCAAAATATCTGGCAGCTGCATACATAGAATTAAAAACTATTTTTTCACCAGTATCTGTGTTGGTAGAAATAACTGTCTTAGGAGTCTTAGGATAAATGCCAGTATTTCCTACCTTACAACTTTGACTTTGTGTAATTGATTCTAAATTATGTAACTGGTTATTTTGGGGATTTTCATCTAAATGATGTACAACAAGTCCATCTTTAACAAAATGACATTCGAATATAAATTTATGACAACAATATTTTTTCCACCAATACTAAATGTAAAATAACCATTATTATTAAGATTACCGAGTGGTTTCTTTAGTCTACAATGTCTAATAACACCATCTCTGGATGCTTCGTAATTGGTATATATTGGATGTCTCAAATTCTTTTTGTTCCATTTGTATATAATATTTATTTGTTTAAATCATTATTTTTGAAATCTGGTTAGATAATCATTTTCTGTCTTTATAGGAGATTTACCTGTCGATGTATCTTTTTTTTTGGTCATAATATCGTTTAAGTTCCCTATATTTTTTACCCCCGCAATTTTCACATAAATGTGTGCTGCCTCTAACTACAATACCACATTGAATGCATGGTTTTGGTCCAGTACTTCCATGTCTGATACTTTGCATATGGTGACCGCAGTATTTGTTTACACATGATTTATTACAATAAGAAATATGTCCAATTTTTAACCATACACATTTATTTTCTGTTTGAATCATTATATATATATATATATATATATATATATATATATATATATATATATATATATATATATATATATATATATATACACTAAATTTCAATTTGATTATTTGTCTTAATTATAATAATGGGAAAATTATCAGCAATTGAACCATCTGCTACTAGATTTGATCTTGACAGACTATTAGGATATAAATTTAGTGTTTCGATGAAAAATCTAGCTTTAACGTATGTAGATATAACTAAACGTATCCGTGAGGCCAAAATGGAATTTCGAGAAGATGGTGCTGTGTATGTTTGGTCAACTTTTAGAGTTGAAAAAGTTATTAACGTGATGAACGACAAACGAGCAGAAGTAATTATTAACCACCTTGATAATCAAAAATATCTTATTTTAATAAAATTTATTGTGAATACAGACGATAATATTTGGATATTTCGTGACAAGAGAACTCCTATTCATATACAGTCTGGAAATAATAAAATGATATTATTAAGTAACAAATCCAAACCTGGTATATTGACTGGTATTGATAGACCGTATTTTGAGCGAGGGTATCCAGTTACTGCTGTGGTATATGGATTGTTTTTACTGAATGATAAACCTAATATTGAAGATCTCAAACCGATGAAACTGTCAGAATTAAAAATAAATTGCGTGGCTTAACGCATTACTGAACATTTTACAAATGCGATGTGTGGTAATGGCTTAACAGGTTTAAGCCGCAAAAAAAAATATGTGAATGGGGAGAGACCGTTAAAAATTCGGGGGCATCTATTAAAGATGTTGCTAAGCTATAAAAGTTATTTAGATTTCCAATAACGGTAAAAACACTAACAGAAGAGATATTATACAAACCAAAATATATAAGAAATGGAAGCCCTATAACGATTATTGATCATAATGCACATGCATGGACTGATGCAGTAACTGTATTTCCAAGAGACAGAATGATTAAATTTTATAATGGTCATATATTTGATTTTATTAAAAATATCAGTAAAAATGATCCTGTATCTATTTGGTTATTTCAGAGTTCGGAACACGATTTTCATGATCAATTTGTACGACTGAATGGTGATATTTATCGTACAGAATCTGTTTATGAAGAAATGAGAAATCTTGCACTAAAATATACTTCTGACGAGGTCAAAGTTACACAACTACTAAATAATTGTTTTACCGTACCAGCGGTAGCGGCCCATTTCGCTCAGGAAAAAAAATTCATGGAAACCTACAAGATCAGAATTTATTGAGGATATACAAAAAAGTTGCATAGAATATGGGCACGGTGGATTATGGAATACTAAATACGAGTATGATGATGTTCTATCAGTCGATATGGCTGCATGTTACCCTGTGAGTTTTCTTGGATATGGTGAGTTTTCTAAATATTTTAACAGATTCGGACACCCCACATATGACACGACCAGAGTTTCAATAAATGGACCCTTACCAGATTTTGACCTAACAGGATTTGCATATGTAGAATCATTCGAGTTCGCAAAAGATCTCCCTCCTATTACTTATGTTTGGTTTGGTAAACACCTTTCAGAAAAATGTTGGGCTCCAATAGTCTTATTAAGATATATGCTTGATGTTGGAATAATAATATCGTTAAAGATTAATGAAGCGATTATATCCTATAGTGCACAAAGGCAAGTTTGGTTACCAGAACCTGATAGATTTAATATTGATGATGCCAGAAGGGATCTTCCTGATCTTACCGCAGATGATATTTTTAAAATTACTAATAATATACGTAAATGTAGAGATGAACATGATGAGAAGCGTGAAAAAGATCTTGGTAGAAAGATAATTAGTAAATTTACTCAGGGTAGTTCATACGGTCATAAACGACACTGTACAAGATTGATTATGGACGATACTGAGTTAGATTTTATAATTAATGATACAACGGAGTAAAACAAATTTATAAACCGAAGTAATGCTTACTTATCGGATGGGACCAAACTAGGTACCATTGTTAGCAATACTGAGGGCGATTCACCTCAGTTTACTCATTTAAGATCTTTAATGTTAGCCTATGTTTCTATAAATCTACTGTCAATAATAAATAGATTTCCTGGTCACGCTGTTAGAGTCGCTACGGATTCATTTTATATAAACAACAAATATAAGGATTTATTAAATCCGCTACTTGGTAATGGTGAGTGGGGAACATGGAGGATAAAGCAAGAAAATATACTTAGTTATTCTGAATTTTCTGACGTTGAAATTAAGGAAATATATTACAGAAATAATAATCAAATATTAGAATCATTTGCACCATATGTGTATGATCCTGTGGCTAGACATAAGACCGTTTATCGTAATGGGTGTGGAGGGTCAGGTAAAACAACTCGTGTGATTAAATTATTTATGAACAATAATTCAGATATGATTGTTTTGACACCTACACATAAACTAGCCAGAGAGATAAAAGAACGAGGTGTGAAAACTTCCACATATCATAGGTGTTCTTTAGATGTTGTGTAGATACGTGGACTCCTGAGCGAATGGGTGAGAAATATATACCTAAGTATATTATATGGGACGAAATATGTACAGTGTCGTTAGAAACACTAAACATATTCCTTGAATGGTTATTAACAAAAAATACTGCTGTGATTATGTGTGGTGATCATGGTCAACCACCACCTTTTGTTGGACAGTCTCCACATGAATGGCTAAAGAATAATATAGATTATTATGAAGAAATATATGATGACCATAGAGCTATTGATGAACCGCTGAAAGAACTTAAAAGATTAATCAGACTACAGCCAGATAAAATACAATGTGAAATAATGCGTGAGATAATTCCAGAAACTACCATGAATGATTTTTGGACTTTATTTGGACTGATTTGATAGTCGCAAGTAGAAAGATAGTTCGTGATGAATTACAAATGAAATTATTTACGCTACATAAAGAAAAGTTTTCACATCTACCTGTACCATTGTGTTATCGCCCAGCAGATACTCGACGACAGAATGTTGATGTTGAAATTCCTGGTGGAGATACTGAAAGTATCCGAGTACAAAATCTAGTATTGAATGATATTATTTTGAAAGATATCAATTCTGTTGAGAGCGCCTTGAGTATGGAAAAATCACCGTGGACGTTAGGATACGCTATAGCGATTCATTCGTCACAGGGATTAACTATATCTGATACAAATATCTGGATTGTAGATGATCGAATCGAATGGTCAAACTTAGTCTATCTCGCAGTATCTCGCGTCAGAAGAATAACTCAACTACATAGAATTGTCATAGATTATGTGATAACGGAGGAGATTACTAATGACGCTGATGTAATAAAGAAAAAATTAGCGTCTTATAAACAATGCGACAAAAAAAATAAACGTTACTTTGATATTGATACTGAATTTATTATAAAACTAAAACAACTACAGAATAATCACTGTACAAGTTGTAACACAATAATGTTATGGCAATATTCGAATAATAATCCAAGACAATTTACCGTAGACAGAATAAATAGTGATCTTGGTCACACACGTGAAAATGTGATGTTGACCTGTCTTGAATGTAATCGACGTCGGGGCGCTGGACTCCCTGGTGCTAATTTACATAAGTGAACGCGGTGGTAATTGTGTATCCGCAGGAATTACTTGCAATTGTTCACGCACAAATCCACGTTGAGGGGCAGTAGAATCTATTCTGTATATGGGTGGTCTTCCAGTAGATCTAACTACGCTAGAAATTTTATGTGTGGTTACACTCCAGATAGGGTCAGTAGCTCGTCTTTTGCCACCCTCCAACTCCCCTGGTTCATATAAATATCTCACAATCACATTACCTAATACTGGTTGTTGACCTCGTTGTCCGTATTCATAGCTACGTGGTATATATTTTTTTGTTATTGCTTTAGAAGGTTTCATGGAAGTTGCACGAGTAATTTCATTATTTAATGCAGATATCACACTTGGTAACCTTGCAACCCATTCACAAGATCTCTCACCGGACTTAAAGTCAGCAGATATTTCCTTCGCATATTGATATCCAAATAAACGCTCAGCAAGTGTTCGATTAAACCGTTCAACAATTGCTTGATCACGATGAATTTCAGTATGCCCTCGTCTGATTTTGACGTTATGTTTTTTCATCAAAGACAATACTGCACAAAGAAATTCTTTGCCAGGATCTACTTGAATTAACTGGCCATTGTAGACCACCACGTTGATAAATTCGCTCAAACGTAGATGCAACTTCAAATGATGTTTTTGTTAATAATGGCTCAGCTTCTTTATATCTACTTGCAATATCAACAACAGTCAATGCGTATTTGTATGTGCGTGACTTTCGTCCACGTGTTTTAATAGTATCATGTGGTAAAAACAAAATATCTGCTTGATGAACTTCATTAGGAACACTGACATCAAAATGTGCATATTGAATTGTTTTTGGTGGTGGTAGATAAATTTGCCATATTGCCTGTCGTGCTAACCACGCTGCAGCAACAGAATGTGAAACTTTTGCTGCTTTAGTAAGTTTAGTGATCGCTGCTTTACCCCTCCAATACCCTCTAGGACTATAATAAATAGATTCCATTATAATAATTATATAATTAATTACCAGCCCCTAACATTATTTTACTTTTCATAGCGGATTTTATTAGAAAACTAGCGAGTTTCTCTCTAACAGATTTATTGGGTATAGAATTTAATGCATGAATCAATTTTACATCTGCAAGATGCCGTTGTTGCAAATCTTTACCTTTATAAGCTACGTCGTGGATATAACATGCTTGATCAATTGTATTTACGGGATGCTCTCCTGGTTTTGGTTGGTCTTGATCATCAAGTCAAATATCAAGTCGAGTTCCAAAACCACAATAATTATATCCAGGGAGGTATTTCTCACCAACATATTTAGCCCATGGTAATACGGGTAATTTTCCTAATGATGCGGCTATATCCCCACCTATCTTTGTTGTCCCTGAGCTAAATTTATATTTTTTTGTACCACATTTTACACATTTACCTGTTAATGCATGTCGTTTATTTTTTGTTATTATTGTTGTCAATCCAACGGTGGGTGTAGATGATCTACATCGAAAGCAATATAGACTCATGTTATTATTAATATGGATACAATAATTGATTTTTCGGCGACACGAAAACAGGAACCAGTGAAGCACCATCCAGCATTACCAAATTCGATAAGAATGATTATAATAGGTCCATCTGGATCAGGTAAAACACAATTATTATTAAATTTAAGAATGAGGTGGTTGAGATGGAACAAATTATATTTAATAGCACCGTCTGTAGATGATCAACATTGTTACGAAGTACTTAAGGATTTTAATGAAAAAGCAAAATCAGTTAATAAAGACGATGAATATATGATTGATTTTATCACAGATATAGATGAAGCCCCATCTGTAGATGACTTGGATGGATTCATTAATAATCTCGTAGTATATGATGATGTGATGTTGGACAAACAATCTAATCCAGCTAGAATATTTTCTCGAGGTCGTCACAAAAACACAGACGTGATTTATGTTACTCAAAGATATACACAGATACCTAGAGTGATCTGAGAAAATTGTAATATTTTGGTTGTGTTTAATGGAGTAGATAATTATACCCTACGAAATATTTATTATATTTGGTGTTCAGTGGACATGAATATGATTAAATTTAAAAATTTCATTTCTAAAGCACAATCTGTTCCATTTGGATTTATAACAATAAATCTACATGACCCAAGATCCAGATATCGTATAGGTCTGGATAAAATATTTGGTTAGTTCCCCTTGACTATCTGTTAATGAACTGTATATCTGTTTAAAAACCCAAATCTATTATTAAAAGTCCCGATATTAATGCTAAGCAGCAGGGAGGGTGAACTTCTACAAAATTTTTGCTCGAGTTTTTAACGAAAATAATAGTTCAATAAAATCAGGGTAAAAAAAAGTCAATAATAGTATAACAAAACTGAGCTAACCTCATGCGGTTTATTATGCGGTTTTTAACCGTCCGTACGGTAATATAAAAGTTAGAGATTTTGGTTTAGGGTTATTGACCCTTTTTTTCAGCCTCTGTAGGAACCCTTATTTTAGGTTAAATTCACGAGCAAAAATTTTGTAGGGTTCACCCTCCCTGCTGCTTTGTGACTTGTGTCATATTGCCCAGTTAAAAAATATTTAGCTTCCTTTTCTGTGTTTTTACAACTTTAAACATTTACAATTTAGCAAATCGATAGCTAAATGGCATTAGCTTTTGAAATTAAGACCGATATTTGCTCATTTTCACCTTCTATTGCACATGATTACATAAGAAAACTGCTTCAATGTTGTGGAACCTCAATACAAAATATAACTGCTGCTCTTGATTTCAGCTTTGGCACATGTAACATTTTCGTTTGACATATTTAATTGTTTGTAGCCTGACTTTCAACGTCACACGGTGCAGACTCTTCAAGTGCAACAGCTACTTGAACCACATCTCCTCTATTTGGTTTGAACTTGTACTCTATCTCCAAGAACCTGAAACATGTACTCTGGCTCCAACAACATGAAATGTGTACTCTGGTTTCAACAATCTGAAACTTGTACTCGGACTCCAAACACCTGAAATGTGTACTCTGGCTTCAACAATCTGAAACTTGTACTCGGACTCCAAACACCTGAAATGTATACTCTGGCTTCAACAATCTGAAACTTGTACTCGGACTCCAAACACCTGAAATGTGTAATCTGGCTTCAACAATCTGAAACTTGTACTCGGACTCCAAACACCTGAAATGTCTACTCTGGCTCCAACAACCTGAAACGTTTTCTCTAGCTACAAGAACCTGAAATTTGTACTCTAGCTACAAGAACCTGAAATTTGTACTCTGGCTCTAAGAACCAGACATTTGTACTCTGGCTCTAAGAACCAGAAATTTGTACTCTGGCTCCAAGAACCTGACACTTGTACTAAGTATCCATCAGACTGAGACGTGTATTCTGACTCTATATACCCGAAACTTGTACTCTAGCTCAAATGACTGGAAAACAATGTTCTGGCTCAAACAATCTGAAACACGTACTCTAATTCAACAATCTGAAACATGTACTCTGTCTCCAACAACCTAAACTTGAAATCTCGCTCCAATAATCTGAAACCAATATTCTCACTCAAATAACAGTAAACGTCAAAATGTCATTAGTAAGGAGTTCAAAATTCGACGTATGTACATGTTAAAAGCTCTGAAAGATCGAAATACCAAAATTATAAATGTATACAAACAGATATCACATTCCTACACAATATTAATCCCCATCCCCACCCACTCTATCTCCAAAATAAATTAAAATTATACTCTGGCTACAATAACCTGAAACTTGTACTCAAGCTCTAACAAACTGAAACTTGTACGTTGGCTCCAACAAACTGAAACCTGTACTCGGTATCCAACAACAAGACTTTGTATCTGGCTCCAACAACCTGAATTTTTACTTTAGCTCCAACAACCTGAAACATGTACTCTGGTTCTAACAAACTGAAACTTGTACTCTAGCTCAAATAACCTGCAACTTATACTCTGGAACCAATGATCTGAAACGTATACTCTAGTTCAAGATCCTGAAACGTGTACTCTAGTTTAAGATCCTGAAAAGTGTACTCTAGTTCAAGATCCTGAAACGTGTACTCTAGCTCAAGATCATGAAAAGTGTACTATAGCTCAACAACCTGAAACTTGTGCTCTGGCTCCAACTTCCTGAAACTTTAACTCTCGTTCCAACACTCAGAAACCGTACTCTCACTCCTAAAACCTTAAACGTCAAAATGCCATTATTAACTAGTTCAAAATTCAAAACATGTTCACTTTACAAATAGGAGAAAAAAGCCAAAAATATAAATGTATAATAACAGATATCACATTTCTACACAAAATTAATCCTCATCCCCACCACACCATTAGAAATTATAATTGTTTATCCCTCATCTAACCTGTAGTCTTTTGTGTCTCTATTTTATCTAATAAGTAGCAGACCAAAGTTGTAGTCAACATTACAGCAAGGATTGTCTGCTGAAAAAATATAATGTAACCAGTATGCTTCCAACTGAACATGTGCACCATATTAGACAGTTCGTGTTACTACTGGTACAGAAAAATGGGATCTAGAAATGTGTGCAGATAATGTAATATATAATGTAAATATAATGTTGCCAGTATGCTTCCAATTAAACATACGCACCATATTAGAGGGCTCGTGGTACTACTGTTACAGAAAAAAGGGAACTAAAAATGTGTGAAGATAATTTATGTAGAAATGTGTGAAGATAATATATGTATATATCACTATTATATCTTACCTGGCTATAATTTGTTGATTTTAAAAATGTTAGCTTTAAGTAAAGAGAATCTTTCAAGAGCTTATACTAGTTGTAATTGAAAAAAAAAAAACAGACATTGTTCTATTATTGGAATTTCAGTCCTTTAACAGTTTTGTGTTCGGAGCACTCATTCCTAAAATTAGCACCTGACTCTTAGGTGCGGAATTACAAAATAGTTTTCAAACACATCTAGATGCAGAAAATGCAGCTGTTCAAATTTCTTTTCTCTATATAGAAGCTGCAATCCAGGATGCATCAATACTGATAAATATAGATATGATCATGAGCTTTAAGAAATTTAAAGTTATTGAATTTTTAATGTCATGATGTTTGCATAGGTTCACTATAGGAACGGAATTAGTAGCGAGAGTCCTTTAGTACAATTCACAACATGCTTGCTAATCCAAAAAATTATATATATATATATATATATATATATATATATATATATATATATATATATATATATATATATATATATATATATATATATATATATATATATCATGCCACTCATGCAATCTAAGAAGTCCATCTTGGAAATAATTTTCTTAACATGGAATATTAAATCAGGATCGGTTCCATTTGAAAATGATCTTTAGCTAACTTTGCTTTTAGAAAATGTCAATAGTTGCTACATACAATTTCTCCATATAAATTTGAGAGATAATCCCTAGCTATACCTAAATGGATTGATATTTAAAGTTTGATCAGAATTCACCTTTTCCTAAAACAAAACAAAAAACTTTCATTATATAATTTAGTGTACGTGTTACTTTATGACATGGTAGAAAATAAAGAACAAAGCATAATAGTCTTTGAGTATTCATACTTGTACATAACATAGCCTATATGAGTACTCGTACTAGAACAAATACAACTTTTCTGAGTGATCAGGCCAGTACGTAACATATCTAAATGAGACATCAGAATTGTACTAAACATAGCTATATGAGTTTTCAGATACTACATTAACATAGATTTATGAGTATTCAGGCCAGTACTTAACATAGCGATAAGAGTATCCAGACAGTACTTAACATAGCTATAAGAGTATCCAGACAGTACTTAACATAGCTATAAGAGTATCCAGACAGTACTTAACATAGCTATAAGAGTATCCAGACAGTACTTAACATAACTATAAGAGTATCCAGACAGTACTTAACATAGCTATAAGAGTATCCAGACAGTACTTAACATAGCTATAAGAGTATCCAGACAGTACTTAACATAGCTATAAGAGTATCCAGACAGTACTTAACATAGCTATAAGAGTATCCAGACAGTACTTAACATTGCGTTAAAAGTATCTAGACAGAACTTAACATTGCTATAAAAGTATTCAGACCAGTACGTAACATTGCTATATGAGTATTCAGACCAATATTTAATATAGCTATATGAGCATTGAGACCAGTACTTAACATAGGTTTACGAGTATTCAGACAGTACTTAACATAGCTATATGAGTATTCAGACAATACTTAACATTGCTATAAGAGTATTCATACCAGTACGTAACATAGCTATATGAGTATTCAGACCAGTATTTAACATAGTTATATGAGCATTCAGACCAGTACTTAACATAGCTATACGAGTATTCAGACAGTACTTAACATATCTATATGAGCATTAAGACCAGTACTTAACATAGCTATATGAGTATTCAGACCATTACTTAACATAGCTGTATGAGTATTCAGGCAGTACTTAAGATAGATATATGAACCTTCAGACCAGTACTTAACATAGCTATACGAGTATTCAGACAGTACCTAACATATCTATATGAGCATTAAGACCAGTACTTAACATAGCTATATGAGCATTCAGACCAGTACTTAACTTAGCTGTATGAGTATCCAGACCATTACGTAACATTTCTATCAGACGGCACATATCAGTACATAGCATAGCTTATTCGAGTATTTATAATTGTCCACTGCCTAACTGTTTCTCAATGATTGTAATCGTACGTGGTTTGCTTACAACATAGTTTCTAAATACACCGTACTATTTTTAGACACACGTGTCGTGCAGTCTAAAAATGTTTAGTATAAAAAATACTGCACAATTCTGATAATGCAAAATTACAGAGAAAAAAGAATATAACAATTGATCATTCATAATTGTGGCTGTGGGTTTAACGCAAATTTTCAGCACAAAGCAGGCTATATATTGTGAACATTAGAACTGGTATAGGAAAAACATGCAAAATCCCAGTAAGAAACGACCCACGGGATCCTACAGGTCGATTTTAATCTGTGGCTTGTCATTTTTTATCGGAAAGCAAAGGATTGGATGGGTGTGTACCTGTTGTTGTTATTATTAAGGTGTAAGGCGTTCATATAGATAAAACTTCACATCAAATGGTCTGGAAACAGGGAACCAAAGTAGTCCGCAGATTTTATCGATATGTAAAAAAATTCCAGATCAGTATCAGGTGACCATTTTCATCCCGTCAAAGCGTAGGAACCGCAGTCAATTCATAAAAATTAGAATATACATACATATTTACATACATACATACATACATGCATACATACATACATACATACATACATACATACATACATACATACATGCATGCATGCATGCATGCATGCATGCATGCATGCATGCATGCATGCATGCATGCATGCATACATACATACATACATACATACATACATACATACATACATACATACATACATACATACATACATACATACATACATACATACATACATACATACATACATACATACATAGACAGACAGACAGACAGACAGATAGATACATAGATACATGCGTATCTAGGCTCGTGCAAAAGTAACAACAAAAGATAGAAGACAAAACGCGTTTTAAGATTTAACAAATATTTCTTATTTCCCTAGAAAACCAAGGTAAAATGAGAAAAATATCTTACGGATTTAAGAATCAAATCCAAAAAAAATATAAGAATCCAAAACAGAAGTCATATCAATAAAAATTCCTAAACAAATCACCGATGACACTAAAATTGAGGGCGATGACGTATGTCGAGACTTTCAAGGTGTTGCTGTGTCAACAGTTCCTTCTTGAATCACAGAAAATAACATCCCAGTTTAGAATTTCTGACTATATTTCGATACATTTTCAAGAATTTATGTACGAGCACTGGTATTTCCAGGATAAAAATTTATAATAATTCCATAAAATAAAAATTCAACTCAAGCTGGTCACAACAAGAAACCTTTAGGTGTCAAAGATTTAAAACCGAGCTGGCTAGTTCTTCTCAAGAAATCGGTTATACAGTAAGTTAAGACCTAAAACAGATTCCCGTATGAGGGTAACATGGTCACCTTTTAGAGCAAAGTATACTATTTTTTACATGTTAATTATCAGGTACTCTAGATATGACCTTGATTCCACTGAATGGATATTTTTCTTAGAATGAATAAAACAATTTTAAAACGTTTTTTACTTTGAACTCTGATTTCTGAATCATGGTCACAAACTAAATACAATGTATCAACTACGGGTTGTATATCAGGTCAAACAGAAATGAAGTGAATTTTTAAACACATTATCAAATCCAATAGATAAAGTACAGTATCTACGCTGTCTAAATGTTATACCACGAATTGTATACATTTTTCATTAAAATGAAATGAGGCTTGCCGAGCTTCCTTTTCATGAAAACATTATTCAACAAGTGGTATATCATTGATATAGCATACATACTATACATATATTTTATTATATTACATACTAATACATATATTTGACATTTGAACGGAATTAAATTGACGATAGAGAGCTGTGTATCGATTGGGTGAATGAACTCTCATCTCTGCCGAGTGTGTCCGCTACAAAATGTAGTTCTTTCTTTTTGTGCTTATTCATGATCATTTTTTTCATATTGATAAGCCTAAGGTTTTCATTTTTTAGCTTCTATTTTTATTCACACTGATTAAGTCTATATAAATTTCACTTATGATATATACATGGAAGATTGTTTTAATTAAGAAAGTAGAGCACTATGTTTGCAAAGATTCTTGAATCAGTGCATTGACGTACATACGCAAGGAAAATAGAGTGGAATAGAATATAAGCGAAACGACGAAATAACAAGAGGTAATTAAAATATTTTAATACATTGCAATTTTATATAAAGCATTATTTTGCTTTAATTCACATTAACATTACTACCGACCAAATCTCTCTCTCTCTCTCTCTCTCTCTCTCTCTCTCTCTCTCTCTCTCTCTCTCTCTCTCTCTCTCTCTCTCTCTCTCTCTCTCTCTCTCTCTCTCTCTCTCTCGGGGCCCCGAGTGGCCGAGTGGTCTAAAGCGCTGTCCGTTACGGATCACTGCCATCTCACCTCTGTCTGCGTGGGTTCGAGTCTAAGATTCGGCGAATGTGGATATGTGAGAGAGCTTGCCAGTAGCTTCTCGTGGGTCGGTGGTTCTTTCCGGTGATTTCCCGGTTTCTTCCTCCACCATTAATACTGGCCGCCATGTATAGCCTTTCCTGTGCTGAAAAATGGCGTTAAACCCCACAACAACAACAACAACAACAACTCTCTCTCTCTCTCTCTCTCTCTCTCTCTCTCTCTCTCTCTCTCTCTCTCTCTCTCTCTCTCTCTCTCTCTCTCTCTCTCTCTCTCTCTCTCTCTCTCTCTCTCTCTCTCTTGATCGGTTTGACTTAGCGTTTACCGTCATTCTTCATTGTTCCAGATACCTTGTGACATAAGCGAAAATCCGCTAGTTTCATCTTTTCCTGGATTTTCGCCCTTACCTTGATACGATGGTCAATCGATCGATCAATCGATTGATCAATTAATTGAGAGAGAGAGAGACCTTTGGGTATTTTCGTATTTAATTAATATTAATCTAATTTTAAAAACTATAATATGGTTAAAAAACATCAACAACATCAACAAAAGCTTAAATATACTTCATGTATGTGCCCCGTGACATTTACTGTCCTGTTTCGACCGGCAATTGCAATGTTGTATCATAGATAACACAACACTTTTACGGGAAGTGTAAACATACCATTATGAAGTAAGATATTGAATGTTACTGGATGCAGTTTCAGTTTCACAGTTTTTTATCTAGACCAATTTCTTTTCTCTCTCACTCAAGATTCAGTATATTTTGTCCCTTGGACATGAGAGGGGAGGGGGAACGAAATAAAGAAAGAATTGCGATTAAATTGTGTACTATGATAAATTCATTTAGAAAAACGGGGATTATTATTAATTTTATCGTTATTTTCATACGTTACTAATGATTAATGAGTGGAAACTCATCATTGATCTATAGGAACAAAACACAGTACCATGAATGTTTATATATGCGTGTTATTGTGCCATAGGAGGATCACAATTTGATACCCTAGTTGTATTGGTATATCAAAATGCTTTATAACAACACTTTAAAACCCATGTTTTATATATATATATATATATATATATATATATATATATATATATATATATATATATATATATATAGATATATATATAGATATATATATATATACATATATATACACATATATAGATATATATATATATATAGATATATATATATATATATATATATATATATATGTGTGTGTGTGTGTGTGTGTGTGTCTACATATACATCATAACTCTAAAAGTAATCTTACTAGTATAGGCCATAGCTGTATCAAAGCACTCGTACTTTTTAATACTCATAATTCTCCTATTCAGAGAAAGAGTTGCTGTCAGTGTTACTGAACTTGCAAATAGAATAAAATCAATGTACCTGACACGTGATGATACAAAAAGGCACTAATTCTCATCCGTATCACAGCAAAGTATTAAACATAGTTATTAAATGTTGATATAATTCTTCAAATTAATCACAAACCTTAATTTTACGTCATAATAAAATAGATCTTAAAAAGTTCACATAATGCCCAGGAGCATGGTACACTGTATGCACTATCTGCGTACACTTTGTTCTCAGACATGGGTACGATGATAACCTGCACATGAAACATGAAGTACTCATAGCTTTTTATTTTAATGTAGCAGGATTCGTATCTATCTATCTATCTATCTATCTATCTATCTATCTATCTATCTATCTATCTATCTATCTATATATATATATATATATATATATATATATATATATATATATATATATATATATATATATAGTTTAATACTAACAATACTATAATACAGGTTAGATAAATAATTAAATTCGTACTCTACCGTGTTTCGAACCCAGGTCCGCGAGTAAATGGCACCCATATATAAATGGCACCTCCCTGCAAACAATCCCGCTTGCGCCCATGGACATGTAGCTCATGTCCTACATGTCACATTATTTTGACTCCAGGCCAACCAGTCCTAATAGTAACATGTTAATGCTGAGTGCATAGCGAGGCAGCTGCATATATTATTTCTTACAAGTCTTTGGTATGACTCGGCCGTGGTTGGAAACTGCGACCTCCCTCATCTATCCGATGTGGCCGCTCTAACTACTCAGGCCAACTGACCGCTTCTTATCAAATGCACAAAATATTACCAAAGGCATGAGAAACTCTAACTGAACAACTATTCCAATAGTATAAATATAGCCATGGTGAGTCACTACATTGTCGAATATAATCGAGAGTCGAAGTAATGCTTTATGACTTAGTGACCAGAAACTAGTCTAACTTTTTAACTTAGTAGAATCTGAAATCTATCGTCGAATGTGAAACTACCACCCTAACAACCTCACACTCCACCTGAAAAAAAATATAATGCAAGTACACTCTAATTTATCAGCCAAAAATACAATCTAGAAAGCTGTGAGATAAAGTATACAACAATAATTACTCTGAATCATTCGAAAGAGGA
Source organism: Potamilus streckersoni (assembly GCA_016746295.1). Classification (NCBI taxonomy): domain Eukaryota; kingdom Metazoa; phylum Mollusca; class Bivalvia; order Unionida; family Unionidae; genus Potamilus; species Potamilus streckersoni. The sequence continues at coordinate 352,969 of JAEAOA010001017.1, forward strand.
TAGGATTTCATGTATTACTAACAAGGGCGTGAAGCGACAAAAGCTGTCCTTGATTATTTACGGCTAGAGGCATTACACCACAATGCAATACAAGAATGACATGTTGTTTGTTTTTTTTTAAATTGCTAAGGTTACAGTTCTGTTCCCGGTAAAAATAAAGATTATTTGTACTAAAAAAAAATTCCAGAGAAATTGCACATAATACTGTGTTACAATTATAGGTTAGTAAGGAAGACACGTTTATGCCTTGTCACTTGCATGTCATTTTTAGTGACCCATCAAATTTATAACCTGTCTGGCGATAATAGCCAACCTAAATCCGAAACATTGTATCAAAAATGTTAACGAGGATGTGGCAAAGCAGCTGGTATGTGGCGAAACATCTGCTTTAGTTCATTCGAAAACAAATTTCATCAATCAAACAGGAAAGAGTCTACTACACGAGTGTACATGATTTGCTTACAAAGTAGTTCATAATACACTACTGTGTACACATGTCGTGCACTTGAGTGCAATATCGTAAAATATCGCATGATTCTGACGACGAAAAGTTAACAGAGACAAAATTAGTATACAACAATACCATTTATGACACTTACTTCCTTGGTAGTCAAAATTAACGTAGTTTAAAAATTATATATCTTATGAACGGTGACGAAGCGATGGGGATAGACGCTGTGTAAGCCAACTCTAACAAAAAAAGAAGAAACGAAAAAGATATAATGGATCAACAACAGATTAATATTAGGTAGATTTGTGATTGGTTCATACCGATATAAAATTCAGGAAGATTTAATGGGTAGGGTAAAACAATATAAATTTAACGTATTTTAAAATTTTAAAAAAGTATAATAAAATTTGCCATAATATGTATTTGGTCTGCTTTGTTTTTTTTACGACATAGCAATAGAACCACATTATTTCTTCATTGTATGATTCGAACCAACAACTTTCCATCTCGAGTCCGTAGAACAGCAGCTCCCTGTCAGCTGTTTCTATGGCTATGTAAAAAAGTAATTAATGACAAATGGTCTCTTTACTCTTACATACCTACCTGTAAGGACACATGCCCAGCTCGAACATCGTTAGAACTAGATATGTTCAGAATACAAAGGTATTAGGAATACACAAGTGAATTCAACGGATCTGACTGTTTTACTTGTGTAAGTAAGGATCAGTGAATAGAAATACATTGTCAGACAAATGTATATTCTGGAAATTCTTCCGAATGCTTCAGGTCGGCAGAGGAGGGGCATAAATGATAAAATACGGTAAATAACCTCTGACGCGATCAATCCTCATTTCCACGTAATATACAACCACAGCGATGCATGCACGTACATGGACTACATTCAGCAATCAATACCAACAGCCGACATAATATTTCGCACCAAGACTGGTATACTTCGCGTGGGCATTTAACCGAATTGTACACGGTCGACACCGTTTTGTTTGCTGAAGATTTATAAAGATTCAATACGATTGTATTTTTGGAATGTAATTGTTGCAGGGGAAAATTGATAGCGGTTACGCTTGAATATCATCTTCAAACGCTTAAAAGAAGAGTTTAAAGCGACAGTACATGCTCCTCTGTTTCAACGAACTTTTCCTACCACAATGGAAAAAAACGACTTTACGGATATCTTCGATTATAAGGTAAACATGCATGTCAATATTATAACACACACACACATTCATACGCGAGCAATCGATTTTATCTTGTGTAAGAAAAAAAGCTATAACCTTTAAAAACGAAACATACTTTTTCCCTTTCTTACCTTATGTTTTCTTACTTCCCCGTCTCATAAGTCGTATCCACATTTGACATGTCAAGTCGCTTTACAATCTCAGTAGAAACTAATGCCAGAGGAAACCAGCAACACTATTAAGATAAAACTGGACACCGACAGATGTAGGTGGATGTGGGTGGACGGGGCAGTAATAAAAATCATAAACAAAAGTTTACCAGGTATATCCTCATTGATATCCAGTCCACTATATACCAAGCTCTAATATATATATATATATATATATATATATATATATATATATATATATATATATATATATATATATATATATATATATATATATATATATAAAGAGAGAGAGAGAGAGAGAGAGAGAGAGAGAGAGAGAGATGTGTACGAAGGCACAGTTTTATATCTGATTAAAATCGGATCTCTAATCCTGCGTGAAGATCTGACAGCGACTGTTTAAGAGTCATGATCTGAAGTCTTTTAAATTAACCAACGGAAATGTTGCTTTTAGAAATTTAAAAGTGAATAAAACACTTCGGCACATGTTGATACCCTTCATCCATACTGCGCAGAATCCTCAACGCGACGATAGAAGACTTTATTTGATTGGCTGATAAAATTAGAGATTATGGTAATAACATAGGTCACCAGAATATGTTCTCTAAGCGGTCACTGTCAGATCTTCACGTGGTACACAGATTTGATTTCAATCAGATTGCTGAAAGTGCCTTAATATGTACCACACCAACTAGCTTGAACAGTAATTAGTTATCTTCAAAGATTTTATGCAAAATTTAAACAATTTATTACAAAGTAACATTTTGTTTATAGTAACCATTTCATGAACATTAGTTGAAAGAGAGTAAGGTTGTAACATTGTGATTTTATCCACTTGACAGACCATTATGCCTGACGTGGTGTTACGTATCCATTTCAACCAACTTATCTCGTGTCTGCCTGAAGCACAGTTTCGTTGACAATTGAGGCACTCTACTCCTGTCCATGAAACCAAAGACAGCATGCATCCTCCATCTTTCAAACAAACCCATTATCCTTTTTTTCGTATTATGCACCGGTCTGTTTAGTCTGGTTCCCTGATTCGTATGTCCCTAGGTGATCGGAATTTCGCTCGACCATTACCGCCATATGAAAATATAGATAAATTTTGATGCATTTGGTCACTTGCCTTTGTCTGAGTAATACCACAACAAATATCAATATTCCTAATATGAGGTTATTTCCTTCCTCCTTGATATTGTTTCATAGGAATGTTAGTTCAGAGTTAGCACTCAGCACCATCGCCGCTAAGTATGCGTTTCCTCTCTACTTAATTTCATATCCCGATGCTGAACAACTCAGACGACACTTCCGTGTGTTAACAGAAACACAATTGTTTCAAATACTTAGGCGCATTACTTTGTTTATGTCCTGACTGCATTTAAATAAGTACAATTTTTCATGACCGATGTTTTGAAATGTCTATGAAAAATGGAAAATTACCCATGGTTATTAAAGTACAACAGTTGTAAAATCTTTGATTTCAAAGATGCGTAGTTGTGCACTTTGTCAAGCTCTTTAGTTTAGGAGGTAATTTGAAATTTCATTATGTCCGTAATCCCATATAGCCTAAGGTTGCGCTCTACAGTTTCGTATTTTGCGTTGGAATTGTAAAGAAAACGATTTTCCCGGTTTTCTTCCCTGCTTTTACTGACTTTTTAATGACGACGTTGTATATCTTAAATCTTGTTAACAGATATTTTAATTCCTTTTGTTTTGTTGATTTATTGGAGTAATATGGGTTAGAGAGTTAACAGTTTGGTCTTCCTTCAAAAGTACACCTACAATAAAAACTGCTTTCACCGCTTGGCAGTTTTTATTTTTTGGATTTCAGCGGTCAGTTGCAAAATGGAGAGTTTATAACTCTCTTTATATTCTATATATTTTATAATTCATTCATTGCACTTTCAGAAGCTGAACTGTCTATTCTGACACAATCATCTATCTTTATTTTAAAATCTGCTAAAGATAGTGTACCTTTGACTAAATCAGGCTGACTTTTCGAGCACTTGGGATCAGTCATTTTGGTTTGCTGTGTGCTTAGATTATGTACAGTTTCCATATTTACAATATCCAAAAAGTTTCAGTCACAGTACATGAAACTAACAAGGAGGTATGACAACATTCTCTCCATTGTGCAAAGAATTTCACCTTGCACCCATTCTCTTAGAAGTTCGTAATATCTGTAGAGCGCCTCCTAAGTGGACTAAGTTTTGCAGAATGTAGTTCTTAATTATTTTCAATGCTTCATTTTCGACTTGACGGAAAAAGTAGGATGATTAATCACTTCAGTGCATACCACTTCCAACGTAACTAATGGGATAAGCATAGTGTGCTACTGGTCCATGATATTGGCATGCCAATTTTAGCCTGGAAAAATGCTAGAAAATGCGTGGTCTGCTAGTACCAAGTGGCAAGAAAAAGGGCAGTTACAAAATAGTCTGCGATTTTTTACTCTTAAGTTTAAATTCTATCCTTTTGTCTAAATCAATAATTCTCAGGTGTGTATGTTATGTGCCACACCTATTATTGAGTTCAATAGTTAAAAACAAAGTTTGCTTTTCACCTGCTTAAATGAAAGTTATAATTGTAGTGTAATAAGAATTTTTAAAAAGTTTTGACGGTTTTTCCATACTGACCAAACAATTCTTTATTCTCGGTTATAGCTAAACTGGACGGGAAAAAAAACAACAGCAAAAAACCCCCTATACTTTACCAAGAAATTCTGATAGCACATTGAAAGAACGTTTCACGTAGGGTCGAATTTGGCTTGCTAAAACGGAATGAGACTTTTGTCAAATAAAACTGGGTAAACTTTCGGGATTTCACCACGGATGGCTGGACTAAGTCTTGTACGGTGTGTTAATGCGCTTCTCGATTTGTTTTTAGTATAACATCATGCTGCTTTCCAGCCTAAAGTTCGTTGGTGCACTGCTTTGCGAAGTTCATTGACCAGATGTATACTTCTCGCGGACCCGATTATATTTCTTATGGACTAGATGTATGTATTTCATTGACTTGATGTATGCTTCGCGAATTTCTCACGGACTAGACGTATGCTTCTCATTCCTGGTTCCGTGAGAGGTTTTAGGCTTTCTTTGTTTTCATCTTGTTACCAGGGAGCTCGTTGTAGCATTCATGGATGATAGTTTTGTCTCCGCGTAGACTTATGCACAGTCTCGACCACACAATAGCCTGAAGACCCTTCCAACATCTACTTATAAGCCAGTAAATGCGGTTGACTTAGTTCTCCATTTCCTTCCGTCCCAGCATTGTCGTCTTAACAATATTGTGGGCTCTGGGCAAAGCAATGCTCTGGGGTCCCCTACCGGCCCTACTATTCATGAACAATATGGGCAGTATTATGCCCCTAGAAGCGTGAGGACCTGGACAACTTCCCAGTGTGCCCATGCTTTAAGACGGCAATGCGTCCAAGTCGGTTCTCATCCCTTCTGATTTAATGAGACAGATTTCATTGGGATCGCTTTTTTTTGGCAGAGGTATCTCCATCCTTCCTTATGTTCTGGACTTCGTGCACTCTCTTTTAAGGTAGTTGAACTTGAGTAGTGGTGGCAGGCTGGGATCCCGGATTCTTGTTTTCACATTTCTCTTGAACTCAACGCCTATTCCACACTGTCCTACGTGTAAGTTTTCGTAGGTCGTGTTTTCGTTCTTGTCTTTCCTTTAATAGAAGAAAGAGCGTAGTTCGTTTCTGCTGAACCATTAGCCATCCATAAGCTGTTTTAGGTCCCATCCTTGTAGGGCTTTCAAAGATTGTGGTAGAATAAATTCCGGTCGGTCCTGGGAGCTGACGTCTACCTCCAGAGTTGATCTTTGCTCTGCAACAATCTAGGTATATGAGACAACTTGCTAACCAGATTAACTCGCCACAGCCTTTAAATCTAGTGGTACGTGCGCCCGAATTTGAGACGTACGAACGAGGTTCAGTTTCCGATCGCAACAGTTAGACTTAATATCCCTCCAGTGATAGTTCTGTCTCGTCTTATTCCATGGTTTGTTTCCCGGTTGAGATTATATTTCGATTGCTGTTAGAGGTGACTAAGTTTGACATTAGAAGACGTATATAAAAGTGGGGAAGTAGGGGGGGGTGTTTGTGTTGGGGTGGGTGTAGCTCTCTAAGTATAAGAGGATACTTACACATCAGTCTGGTTCTTCCGAACAGTTTTGTCTACCTGTTCTGCGCCTGGCAGAGGTGCAGACGAAGTGGGTTCGATTCTCGACCACAACAGTTAGACCTTGTGTAACCCCTCCCGTTAAATCTGTCTTCCTTGAGACTTATGGACCATCGCTTAGCCAGACTTCTTCTGACTTGTAAAAGGCCTCTTGATTTGTTTGTTCTAATACATCGTCTGCACATGACATTTCGGTTATAAAAACCATAATTCTTATTAGAACTGTTACCGTAAATTAACGTCTTAGTCTTAATGTCACGTTAGAGAACATAAATGAAACAATCTAGTGAAAATTAACAATGTTACTTTTTAAGAGTTCGTAACCCAAGATGTTCATCATACTAGTAGTTAGATTTTAGTTAGATCAAAGCTCATCGCACTCGTCGGATGTTAAATCAAAACTCGTCGTACTGGTTAGATTTTAGTTATTTATGCAGACCTTAATTTACGACTTGAAAAAGAAAATTGCCTAGTCATCATTTCCTAGTTGAAGATTAAGGTAACTATACAATGTAGATCACATTTAAATCTATGCGATATTTATTCCGTGTGGGCGCTATTATGACAGACACTGTGATAACAGTCCTATGCTAAGTGGGCAGGGGCCAGTTTACATGTACAAATTTAATGCCGCAATCAACGACCTAGTACCAAAAAAATCATAAAAAATCAAATACACATGTGAGATCAAGAAGGTCCATATTTTGAGATACCTATATTAAAACAAAGCATAAAAATATTATCCACTTGACCAGAGAAGTCAGTGGCAGTTCATAGCAGAAGAAGTTTATACACCCCAACTCCAAATTTATACTTGCAATTTTAATGTCCGAAGGTCATTTTTGACACAATATGGTGCTCACAGTGCAAACATGAACCCTTTTTCTAGATGACAATTCTGCAAAACAGTGTGTACTAAACAGGCTGATGCAGTTGACAATAGTTGTCATCCAAGCCTTTTATTAAATATTCTCCTTTCCCAAAACCCACATGTTTACTGCTATGGGAGGCTAGCTCTTCTTCCTTGCCAACTATTGGTATTTCACTATCGACACAATGCAGAGGAAATATGGAAGGTGTACATGCCTGATATCAATTTCAAGAACAGAACAAGCCCGAAACACCTAATTCACAAATGTATCCAATTCTTTAATTAGTAAACAATAATAGCTGAAAAAGTCATACCATAGCCTTAAGTTAAGAAATTTGCCAGGGGCCAAATTACGAAATTGGATCCAGCCACATAAATCAAACAATTCTTTGGAGCAAGGTTATACGGAAACTTTAGTTATTGCAAACAAGCGTGTGTGTCTGAAAGTGAGAGAGAAAAAAGCATTAATACACATGAACAAGGGCGCGTGGCATATGCATCGTTGTTGCTATCTCATTTCTTTTGCTAATTTAAGTGTCAGCAAAGAATTCTAAATGCGCAGGTCTTAAAGATGTGGCTTTTGTGTTTAACAGTTGTTCCATTTCAGAACCGATGTACATGATGGAATCGTTATTTTTAGCATTGTCATATAAAAGGGTAAAAGACTGTCAGGTAGAACGAAGGTTCGCATTTTGATCATTCCTCCGTCAAATTATCGACTGCATTTCTCTGGCAAGACAATGACCTTCAAGAAGGTCATATTATTTCACCTTGTGTCATTATCGGGGAACTGATGTTGATGTACAGATACTTAGAAATGTATCTAGTACTAATTTTGGTGCAAAGTTAGACCTGCTGCTCTCTATATCATGGGAAAATTATTTGGGCGATGAAAGGAAATTTCAGTTATTGGATAATTTAAAGTTTTAAAGTGAGTAGTTTCAACAAATATACGCAGTCCAGCTAAACACTGACTCCATAACAGCTATGTTTATTATATAGGAAAGCAGCGTCATAGTTAACAAAAATAAAATAAAACGGTTGTCAGTCACAGAAAAAAGAGTGCAGTTCGTTTCGCAAACCATGCTGAACATAGAGAGCAAAGTAAATTTTTGCTTAATATTTTCAAGAAAAAAATGGATTTATTGCACACCCTCTAATATTTTGCTTTTAAAACCGATTAGTTAGTAATAGTGGAGTAAAATACAGGTTTGTGGCTTGGACCTTTTTTGTTCTGCCAAAAAGATCGACCTTTGTGCATCCGTCTGTCCGTTCATCTGTGAAAAGTGTGTGTGTGTGTGTTTGTGTGTGTGTGTGTGAGGATGGCCATAGCCTCTGTTGCGGCTTTTATTTTGTACCTAAAATATTTTGATTATTTTAATTTTGATATTTATATCAAAATTTGCTTAATAAAACTGAAGAATGTTAAAAAAAGACCATTATATGTAACCTTTACTCTCCACAAAACAAACTCCGCCTCTCACTCTTTTTATATCCTCTATTCACTTCTTCGTATTTACGTATTCTAGATGTTTGCACAATGATGAGGATGACTTTTTCCAATATTGTCACTAGTATTTTCATTTCCTCCAGCATTGCGGCTCTCAAATGTATGCATGTATGTATGTATGTATGTATGTATGTATGTATGTATGTATGTATGTATGTATGTATGTATGTATGTATGTATGTATGTATGTATGTATGTATGTATGTATGTACGTATGTACGTACGTACGTACGTACGTACGTACGTACGTACGTACGTACGTACGTATGTATGTATGTATGTATGTATGTATGTATGTATGTATGTATGTATGTATGTATGTATGTATGTATATGTTCCTACCACAGGGGAATATTACTATGACAGTGTTTAGCAAGTTAAAAATGCAAAGTTTAAATGATTATATAAAGAAGAAAGCACTTAATGTCATTTCTAAAAATTATGCTATTATAACATTCTTTTTCTTCTTCTTCTTCTTCTTCTTCTTCTTCTTCTTCTTCTTCTTCTTCTTCTTCTTCTTCTTCTTCTTCAAACGTTTTGTACAAATATTGCACGTAAAGCATGACAAACATGAATTACTTTAAATGTTAATTGCAATTAATGTCGCACTCTACCTGCATGATTCCAGATCGAGTTACATGTCCACCTTGATGGGTCAGTTAGGTCAGAGACGGTCCTGGACATTGCCAAGTAAGTCAGCTGGAACATACTGTTTACCGTCACAGGGAATATATTCAGATTGCAGTCGTCAAGATCAGATACAATTAGAAGATACTGATTTAAAACATATAACCTAAAATCAACCAAACAATTCCAATCACATTTCTGTTTATGCCATGTCCAGGGATGGAGAGGAACCGTAATGGAAATATGTAGACTTTCAGCGATATCAACTGTACAAAGTCTTGATAGCTTTAAAATATTTTTTTAAAAAGATGAAAATATATCCTTACCGAAAAACATAAATCACAAAATATTTTTCGTTAGAATGTATTATTTGCACAGGTGTGGAGACCTTTCTTGCTGGCATCTATTACTTCGTTCGTTTTTATATATCTTTCCATCTTTTATATCTTTCCATCTATCAATGAATTCGCCTCTAATAATAATAATAATAATAATAATAATAATAATAATAATAATAATAATAATAATAATAATAATAATAATAATAATAATAATAATAATAATGAACGATAATAATAATATCAATAACGATTTCATTTAAAACGGGTGACATTTGCAGGAAACTAATTCTCCTTTCGACCCTATTATATGTATATTTACTTACATAATACATAATTATACACACATAATGCATAGTTAATCACACAAAATACAGAGTTACAAACACAATAAAACAAATATAAATGACCATAAACTACACTCACACACACACACACATACATATATATATATATATATATATATATATATATATATATATATATATATATATATATATATATATATATATATATATATATATATATATATATATATATATATATGTTTCATATTATAAAATATGTATTGCTGTATAGAAAGTTACATAACCTTTCCAATAATTCTAACTAGAAATTTGGCAAATCCTTTTCAATAATGTGCAAGAAAAGCTTTACTAAATCAAACATTAGTTTCTTTGCTGTATGCATGTAAGAGATGGAGACCTGAGGTACCGAGAAACAGGTAAAGATGGTTTTATATATGGACTGGCTGTGCTTGTCTGATACAATTTATTGTATATGTATACGTTGGTATGTGCACATTTGAGGCACTTGTCAAATACAATTCATTGTAAATACGTAAACGTCAGGGGCGCCGCAAAATTATCTGGAGGTGAGGGAACTTGGTGGTCGGCTGTTAAGTTTAACTGACGTAGGTCAAAACTTGTTTAGATCGGGAGGGGGAGGCAAGTTTACCCTCCCATGGTATACGTATTATATGTACTAACTGAATTGTGTTGTCCAGCAATAAGTATGCCACAGCTGTGTGAAGTGTTTCTAATGTACTCAAAGACACTCTATGGAAAGACGCATGCCTATACAACTTGGTTTAGTTATAAGAAAACAACACGTGTATAAGGTCTACTATGCCTACACTTCCATGCTTAAACCATTATAAATCGTAAACCGTAGTCACCAACAGTGTATGCCTATCGCTTGAAAGTGTAAAACTTATCGCCGTGAACTATTTCTAACAGATGTTTATTATTTTAAATTTTCAAAAAAACCTTATAATTTACGTTTTATTTTGTCGACTTGTAGCAACACTCAAAAGGTAAAAAAATTCAAATTACTGATATGTTTGGGCAGACGATAATGTGTTCTTACTTCGTTAAGTGTGCTTCAAAACTGAATTTAATTTTGTTTTAAAAAAGTGCGATTGGTTATATTTACCCAGGATATATTAGTTAATCAGTTCCTCAGAAGTAAAATGCCTAAAATTCCAGTTTTTTTTAAATTTTGAGATCTATATTTTCTGAAAACTTTTGATTATATAACCTTATCTTTAGTACCACTTGGTACAGGTGTTGATACACTCTCCAATGGTGTGATAAGGCAGAAAATCATAATTGTACCATTGGCAATGTCCGTGGAGAAAATTGCATTTTCTAAAAGTATACCCCTGTATTCTATTTTAGTACCAGATTATAAAAAGGTTATGATAAGAACTTGGGTACTTGTGGTAATAGTGAATAAAACAAATATGCATTTCCTGTTTCACCTGGTTACAAACGGAGTATGGTAAAATATAGCTAGGTATTTGTTGCAATAGATAAAGTGGTGTCCTGTCTCAACAACTAATATTGTGTCTGCGTTTACAGGCGTGATGCTAATATAACTTTATGCCAAGACAGGTACCTTTCTCACACTGATTTTTAGTTACATGTCAGGCAGAACAGAACAGAGACGGCAGCCAGAGATGGGAATTTAGAGAGAGAGAGAGAGAGAGAGAGAGAGAGAGAGAGAGAGAGAGAGAGAGAGAGAGAGAGAGAGAGAGAGAGAGAGAGAGAGAGAGAGAGAGAGACTTATAGGACTTTTCATTTGATCAATAAAAAAAGTGAAACATATGCTATGATTATTTTGAGTACTAGGTTGAAATCCCGATTCCGAATTTTGCCAAGGTTAGAAATTGTAAATGTTTACATGATTGGTACTTTTAGGTTATCGTCATTCCTTTTTCAATGGACAATATTCTAGATAATGGCTTAAGTCATCAGAAAGGGTATAGGCTGGCCATATCCATGCCAAAAAGTTCGAAAGGAATACCATACATTTCCATATACATGCATATTTCCGAAAGGCTGGTCATAAATATCCATATCCATGAATGAAGTCAGATAGACTGGCCATACAGATTCGTATCCCTGCATCAAATCCGCATGTTTGACCATGCAATTAAAGGCTGACCATAGCAGTTTAGCGGGGTTTTTTTTCTTTAGCACATTTTTACACTATTTATTTAAAAACAGTGTCAGACACTAAACTGTACATGGAATACACGTTATAACATGGAATACGTAAATGCTCGAAATATTCTTAAGCTTTATAGATTCCCTCTCTGAGAGCTTCAACTTGACTCCAAACTGCATTGCAGTGCAATTATATCAAATGTAAACAAGGACGGTGACCTCGTTCTTCATGGACGGGAACATTTTACGAGTTTATTGCTTTTATCATTATTATATGTATTGTTACCATTTAATCAGATCTTCTACTAAATGGTTAATTTTTATTTCTGCTTCAACTTGAAGACAGATCCTAATAAGCTGGAATTAATTCTCTAAGCTCTAAGCTCTTGTCGCAAACAAAATCCAGCAAAAGCGTCCAACAAGATGCGCCATCAGTTCTGGGACAGTTAAAAGGTTCTTTCTTTTTTTGCAGAATTAATGTGCACTTTATGTCACAAAGTAGAATGTGAGGCAATGAAAATCGAACAGTTTTATAGCTGACATGTAATGATGATATTCTGCTTGTAGCCAGAGAGGTCTGCAGATACACCTACCTCACCGAACTGTGGAAGAGTTGAAGAGGGATATTGTAATTACAAAACCATGTAGTCTCTCCAAGCTACTGGAATCTTTTGGATATTTTATGCCCATCATTGCGTGAGTGTACATTTCACACACACACACACACACACACACACACACACACACACACACACACACACACACACAGAGGCGTAGCTAGGATGGGGCAGAGGGGTACATATGTCTCTGGGCGCCAAGGTACAGGTCGCCAAGGTACAGGGCGCCAAGGTACAGGGCGCCAAAATGAGGCTTACAACGTTACATTATAATAAGTAAAATAGAAAAATGTTATTAAACGGGGAGGGGGCTGGGGCGCCAATTTTATAGTTCGTCCCCGGGCGCAAAATATTATAGCTACGCCTCTGCACACACACACATATGCACGCACGTACTTTTGTTCAAACTACCAGGTGATCATTTCTATAGAGTTTTATTCATTGGTCCTTTTATCCAAGGTTCTCATTCATACGGATAGAAGTTAGTAAATTCGACTGAGGACCTGGTTTATAGTTCTCACTTGGTACCTCTTGTATTTTTCTGCACTGTTATCATCGAACAATTGTCATAATGTTAGGTTAAGTTTGCCTTATAACACATCCACTCACTATCTTCACCCCAACTCATATAGATAATTGTATTTTAAAGTCTTAAATGAAATTAGTACACCTCAGGATATTATAGTCTATTAGCCAGATGACTACACGGTCGTCTAGTCTGGTGAGTGTATTTGCCAGTCAGTTACATAATATAGTTGGCCATAGTACACAATTAATTTCATTATATTGTCTCTACATTTGTTTCTCAGTACTGAACTTTCCACTGTGTGACAATCAATACAAATCATATGTTAATCTAAAAAACCTTCAAAGATGACTTTACGGTTTAGTTCTTGTCAAGGGTTGACCTGCATTTTTTGAGAGGCTGAATTGTAAACAAAACACCAGGCAACGGAACACAGATTTCACTTCCGGATCATCACCATGACCTTATTACTCAATGTGGACTGTCGCCGAAATACACACAGACAACCATACCATAAGCTCACATTTTAAAGAATAATCAATTGCCTTTAAATCCTTACCAAGAATGCCAAAATCTAACTCTAGTATCACCACCAAATTTAGACCAGAAAAAGTGATCTAAAAAAAGACTGGGACTACATTTGTGGGTACTGAACCGGATTTTATTAATTGTGTACTGATTCCTGAAAGGGTCAATGTTTTTGTCAAACTTTTATATTTGCATTTTATTTTGCATGCCACTACTGTTTCAACTTCATACATAAAGTCTTTTGAAATTTCCTTGCAAGCAAGACATGTGACAACTGTCAGAAAGTGTGTAGTGCTGGTGTTCTATAGGGTGCAATTTGAGGTCCAATTGTTCTTAAGCAACCAAAACTAAATTTGCTATATCTTCCTTAATTATAGGAATTTTTCAATGCAGTAAAAACTCAATTGTGATACTTGATAAGGCCTGTCTGAAAATAGTCTTGAAATTAAAAATTATTGATATAATAAATTTTAACGGAAATTTAAATGAATATATATAAATTTTAAAAACTATTTATTTTACAAAAAATAAATTTTCATACAAGTTTTGACATTCAGTTTGACAAATTTAAGGCAGCAAAGTTGATTAATGAATGGTCTTTAAAACAAATGGTAGTTTAGGCCTGTACAACTGATAATATTAATCCCAGGGGTACTGAAACATGATTACTTACAGTGATTTTGACAGCAAATTGCAATATGCCTATCCAGATGCATATAGGTGTACATACTAAAGAAACAATGACAGGTACTACGTTCCACATTTATTGTTTCAGGTACTTGGACAGTTGTTTGTATAACTAATATCCCACTCAAATTTAAAGTTTTGATGGGACCACTACCATGTTTTATAGCAAATATGCATTCCATTTTAATGCCGATAATTACAAAAGTCAACAATGCAATATGAAAATACAGTTTCACCTTACTGAAAAATGATGTGAATCTCTCTCATGAAGATCTAAGCCATGTCTTTGAGATGCTGTATATCAGTGTACTGATATGAACTCATCTTGGTCACTTATAGCAGCACAATGCACATGTCCTTATGAGACCTTGCTATCACCATTGGACTACTGGAGAGCTTCCAAATTGATCCAACTCTAATACTTTGTTCCAGATACCAGACTAGACCTGAAAATATATAACATGTTTCACTTAATTCTAAACAAAGGAAGATGTATGCAAATGAGGTTAAAATGTGTTAGATATGGTGATTTCAAAATAACATTCAGGTTGCAAATATGGTTAAAAAAGGTAAACTTGATAGAGTGACACTCAAAGATGTGAAGCAATGGGCATGTATTAAAGTGACAAATGCATCCTAAAAATAGATGAAGTTTCTACAAGCATATTTAGCCATTTACAGGTTAAATAATTAATCAGGTAGAGTATGAATCATAAAGTTTAAGGCAATGTTGGAACGGTGAGGTTTGATCATTGGTGCAAACATTGATACATACCAGTATAGTGGAAAGTCAAATGACAATGTACCAAATTAAAATTTATTACTATATGCAATTCTATTCATGAAGGAAAAACAATTTTAGATATTGTGAGTGAATATAGCAAAATGTGGCCACACAGATCAATTATAGGTACCAATAGATCCTATATCATCAACTAAATGTGAAATTTTCATCCCGAAAATTTGTAAACAAGGATGGATATTTGCATGTGTGGGACATATGTAATGTACTTGTTAAAATCACATGTGCAAACATGATTCAAATAATCTGTTTGAACATTTTTTTTTGTCTATTTTTAAGAGTCTTGGCTACCAAGTTATTAAAGTCAATGATTCAATGATTCAATGGAATCAAATATCAACTGATGCTGCAATACCGCCCTCTGTCAAAGTATTAAATTGAAATGTGTTACCATACAGAGGCATATTCATGATGAAAATAACATCCTGGGATATTTTAAGTGCACACAGTCAAAACTGAGCCTTACAGATTCACTATAGGTACCATGTCAGCCTAACAATGTCAACTTTTGATTCCAAACATTACAAAATATATGCATATTTGTTCATGTCAGCTATGTAACCATGTTAGGATCAGTTGTAGAAAGTTAAATTCAAATAATCTGTTTGAATATTACTTATGTAATCTTTAAAGTGTCAGATAACAAATATTATTAGTCATTAATAATGCATAAAGCAAAATGGATCATGAGAATTCCCATAATATCATCTGGGCTGCAATGTCGCACTACATCAATCAACATCTTAAAGAAACTGAACAATAAAATGGAATGCATTCTGTGTTCAACTTACATCATTTTGCTGTTTTCTTACATGCAATGGTAAATATACCTGGGTAAAGTATATTTTACCCCTCTGACCTGTATTTCATTCTCTGACAGTTTAATATGATTTTGTAGAGAACTTTAACAGGTTCTAGTATAAAGTCTTCATCGATGTCCTCTCACTAAATACCCTATAACTATGGTTATAAACAATTACTGATAGCTATACAAGCAAATATGTGTTACACAGGAAGTCACCCTATCATAAACACATAAATTAACTGTTTGAACCCCAAATAAATAGTTTCAATGACCTAAAGGTACAAAGCAAAATAGAATTTTGTCTTCATGTATTTTAAATGAGGGTCTCATTTTGACTAATAAAGATATTTTCTCTGATCAAATTTGACAAATATCCATCATTTGAGCTTGTATATGGTGTAGGAGTATATATATGCTGATATCATTTAATATCATTCCAAATAAATATTATATATGTGTATACTTGGTGGAAATTTTTTATTTTTTAATTGGTTTTTTTTAAATTTCATTTAAATTTTTTAAATTAAAATTATTTTTTTACTTTTAATTTCATTTTATATTTTTAAAGTCAATATACATAACATATTAAAATTTCATGTGTATGTCATTAATAATAAAAAAATTTATATCAGTTTCAAGTTTTTACTTACAGGCCATAGTACACAATTAATTTCATTATATTGTCTCTACATTTGTTTCTCAGTACTGAACTTTCCACTGTGTGACAATCAATACAAATCATATGATAATCTAAAATAACTTCAAAGATGACTTTACGGTTTAGTTCTTGTCAAGGGTTGACCTGCATTTTTTTTGAGAGGCTGAATTGTAAACAAAACACCAGGCAACGGAACACAGATTTCACTTCCGGATCATCACCATGACCTTATTACTCAATGTGGACTGTCGCCGAAATACACACAGACAACCATACCATAAGCTCACATTTTAAAGAATAATCAATTGCCTTTAAATCCTTACCAATAATGCCAAAATCTAACTCTAGTATCACCACCAAATTTAGACCAGAAAAAGTGATCTAAAAATGGACTGGGACTACATTTTTGGTTACTGAACCGGATTTTATTAATTGTGTACTGATTCCAGTTTGTGATTCTAGCGTGAAAAAGTTTTACTTTCGTCGGTTTACCATTCAGGTAGACAGATATGTATGCAGCGATACAACAGGTTGATTGTTTGATAATTCATAGGTATGCAATAGAAATGCAGGGAAATGACTGGGTAGGTAGGTAACAGAAATGCAGGAAAATAATTTGGTAGTTAGGTGATCAAAATGCAGGGAAGTAAGGGATATCTAGGTATGAGGTGCCGTAGCGGATAAAGCTGACACACTAAGAAAGTTGCAGTTGAAATTTCGATTTCGTCTGCAGAGAACTCTAATTGTACTTGCTGATTCAAATTGTTTCCTTGAAAGTTGTATTTATATTTCGAAATGTTTCAAAGACCATCGCATTTTTTCAAAACTTGCTCATTGCAACCTCTATAAAATGATAAACCCATTTAGTAGATAAATCATTACATTGTTCCCATACTGAACTGTTTTATTATACTAAATAAATAACTTAAAGATTCTAACTGACTTTTGATTGTTTTTGTCGATTTTTTTACTTGAATTTAAATTAATTTAAACTTAAATTATATTTTCCTTTTTTTTCTAGAAATATACTTTCAGAAATTCCTAATCTTGCAGGTAATGAAAATTTTATGAAATTACTTCAACAAATATTTTGTATTGTACAATTTCAATACCTGTGTAGATGAGGTTGCTAAATGTTATCTCCAAGTAATTTTATGTCTATATAATTAGAATGAGTAAACAAGTAAACATCAGTAGTACTTTGCCAATTTACATATAAATGCTACGATAAATTATACACATTTTCGATATCGTTTCTGCATTTTGCTGTTTATATATATATATATATATATATATATATATATATATATATATATATATATATATATATATATATATATATATATATGAATTCTTTGTCACTTCCATTACCTTTTGCAAGGACCCTTTGAAACTCACAATACGATACGAATGATGCGTATTTTATATCACAACGTTATTATGTACATTCTTACTTTGATGACAACCCAATCACCAAAAGACCATTTTACTAGGTATGGTTTCTCCTTGATCATTACACTTGCTTTATAACTTGTATTTTTTCTCAATCACTCATGAGACTTGTAAGGGTGCAAATTTATGTCGATCCATAAAGAGCACATTAGTTTGGGCAGGTGGACGATTAATTTTATTTATTGGGACCGGTACGTGTTAAGTCGCCATACTGCATGGCTTATTGATGGCTGTGACGTGAGAGGCAGTGATTTTTAATTAAGCATTCGTTTAATAGTCAGACAGACTGGAAGGAAAAATGCCAACAGAGCTAACTTTGATATTTGTATCGAAAATGTCAGATTTGAATCAGTTATTTGTAAATCTAGATTTCAGGCGGACCGCAATTTTGGTGCCTAGTTATAAAAGGCGGGAGATGTTTTTAATCCAGATTGGTTTCGCTAGGTGAGGGGCGTGGTTCCCACACGAAATTGTTTGGTTTTAATATGTCCTGTCGCAAATTTTAGTCAGTATGTGTTTTTCTGCAAGAGAAAACAAATGTAGGAGACTCCAAGTTTGAATTTAGAAAAAAAAATTCTCTCGTAAACAATTATCCAAGGAACCGGTGTCCGGAAAGTCGAAGGTCAAATTTCTGGCGATAGAAGCGAGCAAAACCTTAAAAAGAACAAGGTATTTGCGCCAATTACATGTAATCCGTTGATGATATATAACGATTTGAGTGATTAATTTGCTTATATTTTTTGAACAAATTTATTTATTTAAATTCGTAAATCAATTTTCATGGTATGGGTACAACTGTGATAAGTTCATCTATCACAATCCGTACAATAATCTTCTTTATATAAGTGTGATGATTTGCTTGAAAGCGTAGTCTTGATTTTTATATATGAAAATAGGTATTCTATGAATTTCATACCTTAACTTAGTTGATGTGAGTTACAAAAATCCGTGTGAATTCACCGACTTTAGATGATTTCACGTATGATAAAGACATGAGTGAGTATTAATAAAAATTATCGTTGTTAAACTATGAAATGAGATTTTATATATGCTAAAGACCTAAATGTATGTATTCTCTAGAAATAACGTAATTAGGCCATGTAATGAACTTCGTTCATTCATATGTGTAACTGAAACGAGAACGGAACTGTTATGTTTTGTGTGATGATAATTTGAGTCAGGTTGCAATAGCCGTTAGGAAGTTCATTAATCTTATAAAACTAGGTTAGTGTATGGTCTGCCATGTTTAGCTTGACCAGATGGCCTTTGGTATCTGTTTAAATTCCGATAGTATGATATATGACAAAACCAGAGGAGAGTAATAATCTGTTCCCAGTAGGATATCTGACAGAAAATTTAGGTTGCATCTCTGTTAATTTAAAAGGGAAAATAGCTCCACAGGACGTATCCCCGTAAAAACTTGCCCAAATACCTACGTATCAGGTACTTACGTATCCACCTACCCAAACATAGTTAGAGGGCCGAAAGAGGCGAGACAATGAAAAAATCTAAAGGACCAAGAAGAACAGCCACAGTGAAGTTGAAATGAACCGAAAATAAGCAGGTTATGAAGTTATACAAAGCAATGACTTTCAATGTTAACTCAATTCAATGATGAACCAATTGTATCATTTAAAACAGATCGGCTATTTATATAAGTATATTTGTTTTTGAAATTTGACTAATGATTTTTTTTTAAAAAAAAGAAGTGTATCTTCTTAATGTGATGCATTAGCACTGTTGTTTATGTAATTGATTAAATTGTTTTTTTTTTTCATGTACTGGGGCTCGTGTAATTCTGTCTATATATTAGCTCAAATCTCTATATATTCCACCGATAAGTTTCATTTTTTATGTTATTATTTTTACTCGATCCGGACAATAACAAACCTCTCTAAATAACAATAACCCAATAAGCGGACACCTTGTAAGAAGGTAGTATCCGTCAATCAATTACAGTCAACACCCAACAAAGTAGGGCTCGTGCGGGATTAGAACATTTTATTCGAGCAAAGAGTCTGAGCAAATATAAAATAGAATAAGCATCTAAACATTGATTGTTTCAATAGTACTTTTCAATAAATAGCGATCAGAGTGAATCGAATTATTGTCTGCTTATATGTTTTTCATATTCTACGCATGCAATTTTCTTTCCATTTCTTTTCATATTGTGACAAAAATTTGTAAGAGATTGAGCCACATCCCTTGCTATTCGGGTCGTATTCTGACTTTGCGAAGTGAAAGTGAAGAATTACCTTTGTATTTTTTTGGTAGAAGAGATATTGAGGCCAAACCCACAATAGTAATTACGCCTTGTTTAGTGCGTAAGTGTTACGCAGAATTTGGGCAGACATTTCAGCGGAGTACTGCCAGTTTATTGATTGTTTTTGCAAGGAATAGTCTGTTTTAATTGAGTAGGACCATGCTAGAAGTAGGAAAAATACGTGTGGGGATATATTAGAGTAGGGAAGTAAAAGGTGAGTGTTGGTAATGAACTCAATTTTTGTGTCACCTTACAAGTACACCAGGATGGCGACAGACATATAATTAGAACATTTAAGTTGATTGGTTAAGACAAATTAGGTTAGGAAATGGCACAGATAGCTGAAGCTGTTGAGGGGAAAGTTAGAGAAGACAAGTAGCATCTAGCCGCGGAACGATTGAAAGACAGACAAGCAGCGGAACGACAGAAAGACAGGTAGCAGAACGAAAGAAAGACAGAGAGGTAGCTAGCTAAGTACAAACGAGAGCTTGAACTAGCCAGATTGCGGGCCGAAGAAAAATCTAGAGAACGCGAATATATGTTAGCCGTGGACAGGCTGAGGATAGAAGTCCAGATAGGGTGAAGACCGGAATGAACGTTTAGGACGCACAAGTAGGCGATCTGAAGACAGACAACTAATACAGATCACCATGCCCATATCCAACGACAAGGACAAAATCATTGACAACTTTTTGATACAGTTCGAAAAGCTGGCACTGGTTCATCAGCTTTGATATTTCGGCATTCTTACAGGGATCCATGAAAGACGTCTACCATAATATGACACCGAACGAAATAGACAATTACGACGCTCTGACGAAAGCGCTACTACGGACAGAACTATGAGCGCCGTCACCGGAAACTTTTCGGAAACTCTTTAGAGGATCGTCGAAAAGAGCCATCGAATTGCACGCGCATTTCCATAACTGCGTACGCATAATTTTTGATAAATGGATGAAAATGGCTAGTACCGTGCTAATACATGAAGGCATACTCGATGAAATTTTGAAAGACCACATCTTAAGTAAAAAAGACTTACAGACTTACAGAAAAGACTTAATTATGCTTTTAGCTCCAGGGGAGCGTGAATTCTTAACCTCAGATGATATAAGCGTGTTGGTCGAACTCTATGAGAGCGCGCAGTCTCGTCCAACCACCTAGGGTGAAAGGAGGTGCAAAGGCAAGTTTTTCTCTGCCTTAATTTTGAACTGGAAATCGTCGTATCCCTTAGACAGAAGGACAATGAAGAACAGCCACAGTGAAGTTGGAATGAACCGGCAATAAGCAGGCTAGATAGTTGTACTAAGCAATGACTTCCATTGTTAACTCGATTCTATGATGAACCAATTGCATCATTTAAAACAGATCGGCTATTTATATAAGTACATTTGTGTTTGAAATTCGACGAATGATTTATTTAAAAAAGAAGTATATTTTCCTAATGTGATGCATTAGCACTGTTGTTTATATAATTGATTAAATTGTTATTTTTCATGTACTGGGGCTTGTGTTATTCTGTCTAAATATATATATATATATATATATATATATATATATATATATATATATATATATATATATATATATATATATATATATATATATATATATATATATATATATATATATATATATATATATATATATGTGCTCAGATCTCTATCTATTCCACCTATAAGTTTCACACTTTATATTAATATTTACTCGACCTGGGCAATAAAACCGAAAGCGACCACCCTTTAGATAACCCAATAAAGCGGACACCTTGTAAGAAGGTACAATCCGTCAATCAACCCCACCGCAAGAAGACTCATAGTCTTAACATATGTATGTTGTTATTCTCTTACTGCTTGCCCATCTCCATATGCTTAATTACACCCATCCTTACGTGAGTAATTACAACCTTCATTAAATGCATAATGGCATCGTTCTTTACCTGTTTAATGATACCCTTAATTACGTCAAATAAAATATAAAAATGAAATAGTAGAATTTTACTTAAATGAATGGGGGCCCCGAGTGGCCGAGTGGTCTAAAGCGCTGTCCGTTACGGATCACTGCCATCTCACCTCTGTCTGCGTGTGTTCGAGTCTAGGATTCGGCTAATGTAGATATGTGAGAAAGCTTGCCAGTAGCTTCTCGTGGGTCGGTGGTTCTTTCCGGTGATTTCCCGGTTTCTTCCTCCACCAATAATACTGGCCGCCATGAATAGCCTATCATGTGCTGAAAAATGGCGTTAAGCCCAACAACAACAACAACAACAACTTAAATGAATGTGCTTGTGTTAACTAATCTGAGACATGCATGACTTTTCCAAGAAAAATTAGTAATCGAACGTAAGTGAACACCAAAAATTGGATCAGCTTTATGAATCTAGTGAAGACCTGTACAAAAGAACATACAAATCAAATGTAGACCTAATTACAGTCCTAAAAAACATTTAAATCACGCGAAGTTCTACCTACAGACCCATATGAAAGAACATATTTGTGTTTTGTAAATAACTTTTTATATTTCGGTTTTGTGTCATAGATATATGTGTTTAGTATAAAAAGTCGTGATTAATTAAGAAAAAGACAATTGACGTTCATTTTGTCCTTATTTTTTCATACAACTCCTGCATACACTATATATTTATATAAAACTTTCTATTTAAATACAGAAAACAGTCCTTCTTGTTTATTTTAGTACAAAAAGGAGATTGTTTTGAATATAAGTGGAATGTTTTTAAACTTGTGCGGTGTAGTGTTTTCAAACCGGAAGTGTAGAGTGTTTTCAAACTTGTAGTTTATTGTTTGCAAACGTATACAGTTTATGATATTTTCAAACTTGTACAGTGTAGATTGTTTTCAAAGTTGTACTGTAGAGCGTTTTCAAAAGAACTTGTAGTGTAGAGAGTTTTCAAACTTTTACAGTGTAGAGTGTATTCACACTTGTACAGTGTGCAGTGTAGAGTGCTTACAAACTTGTACAATTTAGAACATTGGTATATTATAACGAATATTTCAATACTGCTAAACCGGAATAAAACATGAAAAGTTTCCTGTTAAAGGTCGAATAATAACAGTATGGTTTAACATGTTTTTATTTTATATAACTTTCATCTTTATCACGTTAATTTTCAGCGAGTTAGATATCGCAAATAAGGTATTTAAAGTTAAAGTTGCTGGCGTTAGTTGTGAAATTTGATGTTGGAATATCACGTTTGTGATATACACAGCCTCTGATATGGTGAGTGAATAGGTAAGTATGATCCTAAAGAATTCATGTTGGCCAGTGCAACAAGGGAACTTATTCCAATGTATTTTCTTATACAATGCATTTTGTCTAATCACATTGTAAATGGTTCGTCTCTTTGATAAAGTGTTTGTCCCATTACACAGAGGTAGCAGAGAAGCTGTTTACCGGATCGCCTACGAATTTTGTGAGGATTCTGCCAAAGAGAAAACTAAATACGTCGAGGTGCGCTATTGCCCGCATCTACTTGCCAACTCTCTCGAGAAGCGCGACTTTGCATTAGAACGCGGAAACTACACCCCACGTGATGTAGTTTTGACTGTAAACGAGGCTTTGGAGGCAGGGTCACGTGACTTCAACATATCTGCCAAATCTATATTGTGCTGCATGACACATCGGCCAGGTAAAAACAGTTTATTTACACTTTGATTACTTTATCTTGAGTTTTACCACAAATGTTTTTCCCTGTTACGGTGATTAAACTTTTAGGTCAACATCTTGGATTTAGAAGCACAGGTGACGATGAATTAATCTTCAGACGAGACCGATGTCTATAATATCACATTATATTTTTAGTTTAACCACAGTTAAAAGCTGCATAGTCCTATGAGTGTAAAATGTTAATCCAGTGTATTATGCGTTGACAAGCAAATCAACACACGCTAATTCTAACTGGTTTCTGTATAATGAGAGAGAGAGAGAGAGAGAGAGAGAGAGAGAGAGAGAGAGAGAGAGAGAGAGAGAGAGAGAGAGAGAGAGAGAG
This sequence comes from Potamilus streckersoni, assembly GCA_016746295.1. Taxonomy (NCBI): domain Eukaryota; kingdom Metazoa; phylum Mollusca; class Bivalvia; order Unionida; family Unionidae; genus Potamilus; species Potamilus streckersoni. Next base: position 377,113 of record JAEAOA010001017.1, read on the forward strand.
AGAGAGAGAGAGAGAGATTTTAAACTCGAAGAATTGTAACTATGTGATATACATTTAGAATCTTGTCGCATATGTTTTGCGTGTTACGTTTTGTTGTAAATATTTGTTAGCAAGGATTTTTTAAATTGTTCCGTGACAGTCGATGATCGACTTCACGGTATGACATACAGCTGTTGTAGTCTATACTTCATGGAATGGTATACACAGCCGTAGTAGTCTATACTTGACGGTATGGCATACAGTCGCTGTAATCTATTCTTAACATTATGGTATACAGCCGTTGACATAAAAGGAGAAATGAAAATAGCAAGACAGCATTTTAATTTGCAGGTGAGAAAAAAAATATGCTACCCGAACTTAGAAATTTAAATGAAAAATCGAGGAGAGTTTAACATTTCATTAATTACGAATGTCGATGTATGCAATCCGAGTACTCTGAGCAAACATAAAAATGTGCGTAATCGGGTATAAACATAAATTTATTTAATCTGGGTATACATTCATATTTTTTTCTGAAGCAAAGATACGAATACGAGCTCAAATAACTAATTTTGTATTCAGAAATGTACTTCGCCACTTGTAGATGCTGCTTAATAACCCTACATCTTGATGATATGGCTTGAACTTGATTGTGTTGTGTAGTAGCATTATTACCACGTAGTCGGTACTCTATGCAGTTTAATATTTTTGATATCACATGTTAACATATCTAATGATGTGATTCTGATTGACAGCCATTTTTCGAAACGAATGCTCAGTGGCCATTGGGAAAAAATTGCGTATTTTGGGATAAGGCCAATTTATCCACAAGGGCTCGTTACAAATAAAACTAAGAGATCTGGCCAATGGATAGAGTACGCGGGGGAGGGGTGAACGGGAGAAGCGCTATACCTGTAACATTTAACTCACCCAGTGACAAGTGTGGTTAGATACTAACTTATATACGTAAATAAATTCACCTGTATTCAGCGACGATTGTGCGCATAATCCAACCATAGCACTTCTATGCGGCAAAATAGTTATAACGAGATAATGTTTCTTATTATGAGATGCAATTCCGACTCTAAATAAAATTTATCATTGTCTTCTGCTGTACAAAATCAAGTTATGCAAATATGTGATCACAAGATACATTGCAGCAAATCTGAAATTTCTGGATTCAGTAATCACTTCGCCACATGAGTATTCAACAACTGGACTATTTAGTAGTGAAACTGGGACATTTTAGGCGGAAACACTGTAAACTGGGACATTTTAGTCGGAAGCACTGTAAAACTGGGACATTTTGGGCGGAAACACTGTAAACTCTCATCGAAATCAATGTATACGGTTCGTCTAACCTAGCCGTAGTCAAAGTATGTGACATCACTCGGAATTTCAATTGGACAGCTTGTGCTGAAATATGATGCTATGTCAAATACATAGTTTATTTGGAAGAACAGTTGCTTCTCGAATAATAATTTGTGAAACAAGTAATCATTTAAATGTTAATGACTATAGAGAAACGCGCATTATTGATTTAATTAGCGTATGGGACTACCTTTTTATGCTCCTTTTTAAACACAACAAATGAAGGGTGCCACGGCTGCGTCAGAAGGAACGAAATTATTTCTTCTTTGTCTTTGAAATATTTCCATCAAACGAAAGCTATGTGATAAACACAAGCTCAGATGGGTATGAATTTAATATCAGATTTTAACTTTTAACTTGCTTCATAAATTCAATAGTATGTCATTACCCATATGAGATCCTGTATTTATTACACTCATAAACCACAATGTCACAAACTGCGTCATGCAAGCAAAGGATTTGATGAACGATGAACATATCTATATTTTAAAGTCATTTGACTACACTGTTTTGAGGTCTTATATGTTGTCAGATGATAAATAAAAATTCACATTTTTGGTAATTTAAATTAAATTTATAAACAATTCGAACAATTAAAATTAATGAAACACAAAATAAAACTTATTCGATTCGTTTTTTAATTTCATTTGAAATTTTCAATCGTGTTAAAGTTTATATTTTATGCTCACCCCACCCCTGAAAAATATATATTCGCATGCATTTAAGTAATGAGTAAATTTTATTTGAAGTTATGTAAGACATGCAATTTTTTTACGTCTGTTTCAGAACTGTCTGAGGAAGTAGCACATCTTTGTAATGAATTCCGGGCGCAGGGAGTTGTGGGAATTGACATAGCCGGGGAAGAGTTCGTGCCCGGTACCGAACCCGACGAATGTCTGCATAAACAAGCTTTCAGTGTAAATTGTTTATATACCATTTAGACAAAATAGTTGTATTAAAAGTTAATGAAACCATTTCGAAGTTAGATAAAATAAGATTCTGGAAAGCAAATAGAAACGTAGTAACTGTAATGTTTTACTGCCAGGAAAATATTGATCTATGCTTTTGTCGGGAAAGAAAATATTTGCTGTCTGATTCAAATATTTATATAGTAATCGGACGTCATATATAAGATGTTTGTGTATGACACTCAACAAGTTGAGAAAACACCATCACAAAATGCACAAACAGATCTCTATATTCAAACTTCTTCGGTATTTTCAGTCGTATGCTAAAAACGACATTGAATAAAAAATATTTAAACATATATTCGAGAATAATTCTAACATCGACTTCTTCGTTAAGTCGAGAAAGAAACGTCAGAAGTAATACGCCATTGAAAACCATATTCGGAATTAATTTTGTTTACATTTCACAATATGGCGACTGAAAGAGATAAAGTTACAATCGGAACATTGTTGGCCTTTTTCTGTCCCAGTATGGGAAACACTACCTGACGCAGATCATCTAACCCATCAAGTTTATGCCTATTCCTACAGTCACAACCGAGGTTCTATCGTGATTTAATGGAAATGGCTGAGCGATGTTCGATTTATTCGGTAATTATCAACACGGCTTGTCTTTGTCTGAGTCACCCGATTCTTATTGGCTATCAACGATAATACAATAGTTTTCACGTGCAGACCAATATTAGCTATCCGATAATGAACAAGCTGATCATGGTCTATGCAGTTCGCTACAATTTATGAGACCAGATCTTCGGAACATCGTCCTCTCTTTGCAATTGGAGTGGACTAACTTCCACTCTCTGAAGAAGACCTGCCCATTTCTTATAGGCACAAAGAAAGACAAAACAGGGTGGGTGTAAGTAAAATGAGAGGTGAAAATTAGGAACCTGGAAGTTTAGGTCTCTATTAGACTATAAGAGTAATTACTTGGAGAAAATACAATTGAAAGGAAAAAAAGGATGCCAGTTACCACTTTTAAAGAAAAGTAAAATTTATATTAAAATTTTTGCAAGAACGATATAGTTTTATATAATATTAGCTTTCGACGTCGCGTTCGTTATAAAATTATATCTATGACGCTAACCATCACAATCTAAAATAATGAGATCAAATGTATCCGCTTGTGGCTTGGCTTAAATTTTTGGGGGATCAAGTTTATGCATTATTTTTCTAATAATGATGTCTTTTAATTTTTTGTGCAAATACAAAATGGACAGGCCGATAAAACTTGGGTTTCTTCAGAGAGTTGAAATTTGTCCAGTCGCACTACAAACGGAGGATTATGTTCCGAAGATCTGGTCTCATGAATTGTAGCGAACTGCATAGATCAGACTGCTCATTATGGAATAGCTAATGTTGGCCTGCACATGCAAACTATTGTATTATTGTCATATCTCTTTATTAAACAACAAAGTTAATTTGATTAAAGTACATTACAATGTTTCCGAAATGTTTTTAAAAACTTGATGAACCTTTATGTATATCACTGGCATTTTTCAGTCTCTTATACAGTTCTGAGGTTAAAGACGTGAGGTCAGTAATATTAAAGTTTGGTTTGGTTTGGTGATAAGTATGTCATTTAGTGCCGACAGTGATATTACATAATTTCTTTACAGTATGCCAAAAAGAACGAAATTCACCGAACAGTGCACGCGGGGGAGAATGGCCCAGCTTCAGCAGTCAGAGAGGTTTGAACATCGATTTTAAATTTGTCAATATTAGTGCTCTGACCATAGTATGAAGATTAAATATGTGTTTCTGCACTGATCTCCATGATATCTCCACTGCTCCTCTACTTGAATCTCGACAAGGACAATAAATCAATATTTAAAGGGAACATAGTTACAAAATTAAACATTTATTTGCTTTATGATCAGAATATATGCTACCTCCGACAGCTACTAAAATCATCATCGTATTCATCATCAGCATCAGCATCGTCGTCTTCCTTGTTGTTGTTGCTGCTGCTCCTACTGTTGTTTCACAGACCTTCCAATGATTCGTAGCTGGTATTTTCTAAGATTTAACAGCTTCCGTACTGGTATAGCTATACTATATACTAGGTTCCTCTGTAACTTATGTTCAACATGACAGTCCTTAGTACTATTATGGCTTAGTGAATATGGCATTCGTCTCGGAAACGAGAGGTCGCGGGTTAGAATCTCGGCCGATTCATACCAGAGACTTATAAAAATGATACTAGCAATTGCCTTGCATGGCACTCGGCATTAAGAGGTTAGCATTAGGACTGGTCTGTGTGAGATAATGTGACTAAGTGGGACATGATGCTACATGTCTGCGACATCATGCTTCAGTGATAGACATCATTACAGGCCGCTACCCTGCCGACATCGTAGCGATATTACTAGAATTGTAAAAGCTGCATTAAATCAATCTCTCTCTCTCTCTCTCTCTCTCTCTCTCTCTCTCTCTCTCTCTCTCTCTCTCTCTCTCTCTCTCTCTCTCTCTCTCTCTCTCTCTCTCTCTCTCTCTCACACACACACACACACACACACACACACATTTTCCCAGGATAAATTACAACGACACTGACTAAAAGCAGTTCCATTGTAATTAGGCTACACGGTTGCTACTGTTGCGCTGTTTTAGACAGCGAAAATTCCATTTTAATTAGGCTACACAGTTGCTATTGTTGGGCTGTTTTAGAAATTCCATAATCCACTTTAACTTCACCACACTAAGAAGCAGCTGAACCGTAGCAATATCCAGGAATCACTTTATCCGCAGCGTCTTTTCCACTTAGATCGAAAAATGTATGATACCACCTTTTGCAATGGACGTCCAGTTTCTACTGATTTCCACTGCATTTCCGCTCAATAATCTTTGTAAGTTTTTTTAAAAATTCTTTTCTGTGGTTCTGTTGGAAATCCTCTGACAGTTTATATTTTGTCAGCTGCCTTTAAGTTTTAATTCACGTATGCTGAATGATGCATAACAATGTGTGAACACATTTAAACTGTAAATTGAAAACCCCCTGAAAAGCGTTAATTCATGTCATCGATAGCTTAAAACACTAGACAAAAGAATGAATTTGAATAACACTGATGAAGCAACTCGTACAGATACTGCCAATATTTGCTTTATTTTGACGAATGTCGGTTATATTTGCATCCAAATTGGACTATTTGACTCCTTGTTTATGTTTGTATAAAATTATATTTTTAAGTTTAATGTGTTTAATGTTGCAATTCTGTTTCAACTTTTAATAAATAGAGCTCAAAGAAAATTTACGTGACTACAACTGTCAAAAAATATAATTTTTAAAAAATGTTTGACAGACTCTACTATAAGCTGTAAAAAAATATGTTCATTTTTGGAGGTTGATGTAAAGTTTTGGAAATTAAAATTATTTTTTCAGTTAGTATGAACTTCAGGCTTTAATTCCGTTGAATTAATCTGCTTCAGCTCCACTTTGAAGCTTGGTTTAAAATATGATTCAACTCTGCAAAATTACTAGTTTCAGCTACTCCACTGAAGCTATCGCTTGATGTTTCTAAAACGTTCAAAATGTACAGAGCTCCAATTTAGTTAAAATTGCTTAAAAATGCTGAACTGAGGCTTCAGATCTGCTGGTAATAAATGTTGCAATTCTGCTAAATCAATTCGCTGAAACCATGCTGAAAAGTTATGTATATATGCGTACGGTAGGCTGAAATTCCGTAGAATTTGCAGCGTAAGAATCATTTGTATTTTATTTATCTGTAGCGAATCAGTTCTATTTGTGTTTCATCTCCGCTTAGTCAGATCTACTTCAATCTGATTGGACTAAATTAAATCAGATTTGTCCAATCAATGGTCTCGAGCATAATATTTACCTAAACAAGATCCGGGTGTTCTCACCATTATCCAATGCTGTTTTTCTCTTTATCTACTCATGCATCGAACTTTACTTCCATTCTGATGTTTTCTATAGATTTCTGTCTTTCTCCCTGTTGGTGTTGGTTCAGCACTTCGTTCCCTTTTCTGAACATTTTCTCCTGATATAAACTATGCGCTTAACAGTAGCTTCTTTTGCTATTCACATTGGCATATACCGTTTGTGTCCAGTACATTGGCACATGCCGGTTGTGTCCAGTACATTGACATATACCATCTGTGTCCAATACATTAGCATATGCCATCTGTGTCCAGTTAATTGGATTATACCATCTTTTTACAATACATTGGCATATACCATCTGTGTACAGTACATTGGCATATACCATCTGTGTACAGTACATTGGCATAAGCCATCTGTGTACAGTACATTGGTATATACCATTTGTGTACAGTACATTGGCATATACCATCTGTGTACATTCTTATATCATCTGTATAAATTAGAGTACATTGAACCATGTGTTTTTCAGGATTTAATATGTTGCCTAGTTCATATCCAGTTTATGATGCCACCTAACTCGTGTCCAGTTTATGGTGTCGCCTAACTCGTGTTCATTTTATGGGGTCTCTTAACTCGTGTCCAGTTTATGGTGTCGCCTAACTCGTGTCGAATTTATATAGTCGCCTAGCTCGTACAGTTTATGATATCGGCTGTATACCCGATGATTCAGTCTGCCTATATATTTATACATATTCATCACTATGATTCGGTTACCCATATATGATTTGCGAATAATGACTTTTACACTTATTTCTGTACTTAACTTATTTTATTGTCACAATGATTCACAATCTTTATACAAAATATTTACAGACAAGTGAAGCTTTCAACTTCTCTAGGTGCCTTCATCTAACGTCTTCTGGAAACATGATACCGAATGTCATTGCATGGAGACAGGATTTGCACTAGAGTTCAGCGCTTGTTAATTTCAAATTTTATATTGATATCTATGGTCACTATCATCATAATCATTATTATTATTATTATTATTATTATTATTATTATTATTATTATTATTATTATTATTATTATTATTAGCAGCAGCAGCAGCAGTAGTAGTAATAGTAGTAGTAGTAAACCAGTTTAAATTGTATTAACATGATAATCAAGTGCATTAGTCCGTAAGGTAAATCACGTTAGAGCATTTTGATAGATATGGTGATTAACATTTTAGTTTAATTGTAAATACTGTGCAAATTGCGAAGGTCACATATCTGTATTTCTGGAACACAATGAAATTTAGTTTTACTTCATGAATCTGTGTATATCCAAGGCGTTGGACCACATGCATGCGGAGAGAATCGGACATGGGTATCATGCACTGGATGATTTAGAACTCTATCAGCGGATTCTGAGGGACAAAGTTCACCTGGAAATCTGTCCAATCTCCAGCATCAGGACCAAGGCCTGTCCAGAGGATATAAAACAGCACCCACTGCTCCGGTAAGTATGAAGGTTGTCGTTGTTGTAGGTTTAACGGAATTTTTTCCGTACAATATAGGCTATACATAGCAGCTAGTAGAAATGGTGGTTCAAGAACCCAGGAAAATACCGGAAAGAACCAACGACCTACAAAGCTACTGCCAAGCTTTCTCACATACCCACATTGGCCAAGCGTAACCCACGCAGACAGAGGTGGGAGAGCAGTGATCTGTAACTACGAGCGCTTTAGACAACTGGGCTACGCAGAACTCCCGTATTCGTATGTGTATGCACATCTAATGTGAATGTTATCTTAAATTGTTTTATAGTAAACGGTTCCTAATGGAATAAATAGAGCACAATGTCTTCCCATATCCCCTTACTCTTCAGACTATAAATGAATGCTTCATTTTTTATTGAATGCCTCCAAAGGCACAAGACAGTTTTGAAAAATTATTTTCTCATCACCAATAATTAACACAAAAAATCAGAACAATATCATTTAAATCAAGTAATGAAATATTAATTCAGCTGTTAGTAATGTTTTGTACAAGCAAAATAGTTTTCGCAGTAAAAGTAAATGGTGTTAAGTTGGTACCCATATCAAATAAAGTGTTTTGAGTCTACATGTTAGTAAATTTAGGTTGTTTTGCATGATATATTTTATGCCATAGTTTGCGTTTTTGTGACCATATTCATAAACCACGTGCCTTCAATAATCCAAATTAATACCACTAAATGTACCCGAGTAAACTAGTGTACCCGAGTAAACTGATGTCATGCCTTTCTTGGTGAGTTGTATATATCAAATGATTGAAACACATCCCACCTCCAAAAGACACAAGTTCCCGTCCAAAAGGACGAAAAACAAACAAAACAACAGTAGTTATTAAAAGGTTCCTCTATAAACTACTGTCACTGATTTTTCAAAATCTAGGTCACTGTTTCCTAGCGTCTTTAACAATGTTTAAACTATTACAGATTTCCGTTAATGGAAGATTTAAACTTGATTACCTTTATGTTTAACAAACGCTTGGAAGCCATATTGATTGATAGGATGAAAGCCAAAAGGAGAAAAATCAATATCAACCGTAATAAACAAGTCCAAGACATAGATCACTACTAAGAGTAATACAAGTCCAAGAAAAAAAGATCACTACCAACAGGATCAGGAGACTCCAGTGACTATTACTTGAGGAGTAAATAATCGGCTGAGGATTTAGTCTGATTAAAATCAAATCTTTGAAGTCCCACGTATAGAGCTAAAGGACACAAATACAAGGCCATGTTCTGTTGACATTGTGGTTCAGAAACCACATTAAAACTTTCAAATTTCGAAAAGTGACGCATGTCAGGCCCAATCCTAGGGCAAGGCAAACAAGGTTACCGCCTTGAGCCCCCGCGCTTTTGGGTTTACATTTTTTTTTTTTTGTTGCTGTGGTGAGATGCTTAACAAGAATACTGGCAGTCAAGTTGCCTCGTAAATTATGACATAGCAACGGGCTGCACGCTGCATACACCAAGTTTACCGCCAAAGAGAGTAACCAAACAAACTTTCAATCAGAAGGATGCTAAAATATTTTAATTATTAACATTCATTTTTTATTGTCAGATATTCAAATAAATAAAACAATTATTTCTTTCATAGTAACATGATAGTATTAAAAGCCTGATTTGCAATTTGTATTCATTAACCCGTTTAATTTCTATTTCGCATTACTTTTAATACATATGGTTTTGCCAATACCGTATTGGTAGGAAATGAACAACGCAATGCAATTGTTATGCTTGGGTCCCCACTCATCGCTCGCTGCCTTGAGTCCCGCACATCTTATGGCCAGGCCTGACGCACATCATTTGGAAAATACTAACAGTACTCTCACTAAAACGAATTTGCAATTCTTTATCTGCTTGGATACTAAATTAAGTGGATTGGAAACTCCCAAAGTCACAAAAATATGAACTGTTATATGTCTGTCATATCTATACTGGGAACTGGAGATCTGACTTTAATCGGATTAGTTAAGTATTATCACACATAAACATAATCAAACATATTAAAAAAACTGGATATTCACAATATTTGAACTTCATTTTGATTTAACACTTTTGCAAATTGATATAAGTCAGCACTTAGATTAAAACTCTGAATCAGCAGATATTTTCTTAATATGATTGAACTTGTTTCTCTTTTTTATTGACCGTTACTGTGGCTTAGTGGTTAATGCGTCCTCCTCGGATGCAGGAGATCGCGAGCTCGAACCCCTGCCGTGTCATACCAAATGGTACTAGCAACTGTCTCACTTGGCGCTCTGCATTAAGAGGTAATTGTTAGGACTAGTCAGCCTGGTGTTAGGATAATGAGATTGGATGGGACATCATGCCACATGTCTGCAGCATGATGCTCCAGTGCTAGACATCACTATAAGCTGTCACACTGCAGACATCATAGGGATATGACTGAACAAATTGTTAAAGCTATGTTAAAATCCAACACACAGAGATACATATTTATTGCAATATCAACGTGTGTGGCAGACGAAGAAAGCTAAAGAAAAGTTAAAACGTTCAAAATAATATATTCTGTATACTTGTCTTCTCGTTGCAGTCTTGTAGCCGACGGTGCCAATTACTCCATCAACACAGACGATCCAATAGTTCTTGACAACGATTTGATAGATGACTACCGCTTCGTCAGCCAGATGGGGTTGTCCAATCAGCAAATAATTCAGGGGGTACGTCTAAAATATATCCTCGGCTTTATTTTTTAGAAGGTGCCTAAAGTGCTACACTAGCTTCTTTATTGGCGGCTGGGTCATTTTATAGGACATCACGTGAAATAATCTCCAAATTGGATAGGTTTCTGTTTTTGTTCCAGATTTTCACAAGAAAGAATTAAATTTTTAAAAACTGTTCCCTTACCACAAAGCCTAAATTGCAAAAACCACAGACCTTATTTGCCACTAGTATCATCACAAAATCATGCCACATTAATATCAACTTTGTGCTATTTGTAAAAATTGGAAATATTTCTTAATTAATAATATCGTATTTGTTCTCTTGTGCAACTTTGTACACTCTATGATATATATATGATAAATATATACGATAATATATATATATATATATATATATTATATATATATATTGCATTATATACTAAAAACATATATTTGCTCCAAATGTTAAATATGCTTGCTCCGATTCTAAACAGTCAACCGGGATATGTATCTCCATAGATACGTGACATGGCCTTATATGGTATTAGGTTGTTGCATTCTCCTGTACCCCCCCCCCACGTGTGACCCATAGGTTCATTGTCGTTAATACAACTGGTGTTCTGTTCTGTTCTGTTGTTTTACTGAAATGCAATAGCATCTTTATGTTTAAGTTACATGAAATTATCTGGACCAAAAAGCCATGTCATAAGATGTACGTTTCGGAACAAATATTCTATAAATAGTATTTATTTTATTTATCAGAAAGATTGTGTTTACTCGCAGGGTTGCATTTCCTCGTCAGGTTTTTATGCTATGGAAGGATTAGTTCCAGGAAATGTAAGCAGCATGGCTGAGATTTTAATTCCTCCCCTTAGGGAAAAAATGATTTTGGAGTGGTATCAACACATTTTCGAATTTATTTTTAGGTCTGTATAAAATATATGATATTAGATGAGATTATTGCTATGTATGTTGTATGTATGTATGTATGTATGTATGTAATGTATGTATGTATGTATGTATGTATGTATGTATGTATGTTGTATGTATGTATGTATGTATGTGTGTGTGTGTGTGTGTGTGTGTGTGTGTGTGTGTGTGTGTGTGTGCGTGCGTGCGTGCGTGCGTGCGTGCGTGCGTATGTATGTATGTATGTATGTATGTATGTATGTATGTATGTATGTATGTATGTATGTATGTATGTATGTATGTATGCATGTGTGTGTATTTATGCATGAGTGTGTGTATGTATGCATGTGTGTGTATGTATGCATGTGTGTGTATGTATTTATGTATGCATGTATGTATGTGTGTGCGCGTACGTACGTGCGTGCGTGTGTGTGAGCGCAGAAGGATGGATGGATGGATAGCTATATTTTCTGTACCTTCTGGTATAATATTTTATTTAATTTTCTTAATTTTTATTCATGGTCGTAAACTGCATAGAATACTTTTTATAAATTGTTGGCATAACGTGAATGTTAATGCAAATTACGTAGTATCTATAAATAGATATTTACGTACGAGTTGATAGTAATAATAATCGTAATACAAAGACTTAAAATGGCGCCTGTGGCATATTTTCTCAGTGACATACAGGATATCAAGGTTTTCAAAATAATTATATGGATTTATATTGGTTTTTTAGGTCATGTGAATATATTTAATTTATGAAAAATCAATAGTGTATGTTGTTACATGGGATTTGTTGCCAGCTTTATTTCAGTCGCAATATACAGTGTATATAATATAAACTAGGGCATTTAGTTTCATTCCTATTTATAGAGTCATTCATAGTTTTAGTGTACCTGTTGTGAGCATGCAGACGTACTTTATGTTGTACTTGTATACTTTTGGTGAAGAGAAAAAGTGTTTGGACTGTTTCAGTGGTGATATAAAATGATCATTATTTTGGATTCTAAAAAAAATCGAACAGTTATAAAATATTCGAAAGAATTCAGGACAAACGTTCGTTTTGTTGACGTCGCGGTTCTTGGAGGACCAATTTATTTTCGGTATTGAAAATTACAAGGATAACATTTGATTCGTTTCAGGACCTTCACAGACCTTTATAAGGATTAATTTGGATTCACTTCATTATACTGAAAGGGCTAATTTGGATTTACTTCACTATAATATAAATTCCTCGCACAGTTTTCATTTATTACTTTAATAATTAAATTGTTTGTAAAGTTTTACAAAACTTGGTGGATTTGCTTCTTTTCTGTTACCTAAATTTGTGACAATAGAGTCGTAACATTGTGTGTGTGTGTGTGTGTGTGTGTGTGTGTGTGTGTGTGTGTGTGTGAGAGAGACAGAGAGAGAGAGAGAGAGAGAGAGAGAGAGAGAGAGAGAGAGAGAGAGAGAGAGAGAGAGAGAGAGGGAGAGAGAGATTTGAAGTTTTTACTTAGCTTTAGCAATTTTTTTAGTCATATCGCTACGATGTCTGCAATGTGGCAGTTTATAATGATATATATAGCACTGGGGTATCATGCCGCAGACATGTAGCATGATGTCCCACCCAATCACACATTATTCTGACACCATGCCGAACAGTCCTAACACAAACCTCTTAATGCTCAGCGTCAAATGAGGCAACTGTTAGTACCATTTTTATCAGTCTTTGGTATGAATCGGCCGTGGATCAAACCCACGACCTCCAGCATCCGAGGCGGACGCTTCAACCACAATACCACCCGAGTGGTCGTAAGAGTATGTATGTACAGGGTTTAATGGAGCATCTACACAGTCCTATAAATATCTAGTAAGCTCAGTCGTACATTGCATAAAGGCATAAACAGCGTTGAAAAGCTTAGATTGCGAAGTCATTTGTTCTCTTTATATAAATTCTTTTTAAACGTTTACCGCCTTAAAGTCATCATGGGACGGAACTCTGGAAACTGCATTCCTGGTCCATCTCTTACAACATGCGGGAGGGCGTGCCTCTCATAATATACAAGGGAGATAAGTAGGAAAGGAGATGACAATTGTAAAGCGGTGGTGGTATACTTGGTTTAATCATTACATGTGAGCTTACTATAAAATAACTGCTGGTTCCAATTCAACTAAAGGTTTAGCCCGGATCGGGTCCTTTGGCATGCTTTTGAGCAATTCATTTCACTACAGTTGTCTTGGAACTTAGTAACCCAGTCTCAAACGCACGTACATAAATGCTGAGGATGCACCATCCCCGTTGGATTTTGTTTCATTTGTTTTTAAAGAGGTGGATGGTGGGTGGTGTAGCGTGACACTTAATATTTTATTGCCTGTATCGTAATTATGACATGGCAGCTAATAGCCTTTTCAAATGACACACAAGCTATCGACCAGGACGGGTATTGAATCCACGATCTTTGGATTGCGACCTTTATATTTCTCTACACCGTGTCTTTAGAAGAAACGAAGTGCTGCAACAGTTATTTGACTTCAGATTGTTGTGGAAACTTTTTAATATATTTTTGAGTTGTACTGTTATAAACTGTAGATTTTTCTCACTCTATTCCAGATTTTTAATGCTGCCAGATCCTGTTTTGCACCTGAAAACGAAAAGAAGCAAATCTTGAAAGACCTAGTCACGGTCTATGGCAACAACTTTTGATATTTTGGATTTTAGTGCCATAAATAAAATGAACGGTCATACGTACTGACCATAGACCATTATACTCCTATACATCAGAAAATTGCTTTCCCAGTGTGAGACCATGATGAGCGACCAAAGATGAAAAAAAAGCTTCCTCAAGGACTTAATAAAGTTCTGCATTAAGGAATTATTTTGAGCATTAATGACATATGTTATAATTAGCCATACTATTTATTTTACAATTTTGTTTTGTAATCAGAAATATTTTTATAATATCTTTCACAACTTTTTGTGAACGTCATTTGTATAAATAAACAAATTTAGTTTTCCATGCCAAACAGACAGAAACAATAATGAAACTGTAGTGCATATGTTTGATGTGATTTGATGTGATTATGATTTTTAACGTTGTTTTAACAATTTTTCATATCGTTACGATGTCTGCAGTGTGGCACTTTATTATGATGTCAAGCACTGGGGCATCATGCCGCAGACATATAGCAAGTGCACATGTTTGAATTAGTACACATGTCAGTAATTTAGTCTAAAAGCAAAGTGTCAGAACAATTTAGTCCATTAATACTGAATTATTCTGACAATGTAAAGTTAATGGAGAAAAAAAATGAGCATATAATAATATACATTTACAAAGAGGATAAACCAGAATGCTTCAAGTTTTTCTTTATTACAGTAACTAAATAGTGTGATAGTGATTTGATGTTGTAGTACAACAGTGATATGATGTTGTAGTACAACAGTGATATGATGTACTACAACAGTGATATGATGTACTACAACAGTGATATGATGTTGTACTACAACAGTGATATGATGTTGTTCTACAACAGTGATATGATGTTGTACTACAACAGTTATATGATGTTGTACTACAACAGTGATATGATGTACTACAACAGTGATATGATGTACTACAACAGTGATATGATGTTGTACTACAACAGTGATATGATGTATGTGCTACAACAGTAATATGATGTTGTACTACAACAGTGATATGATGTTGTACTACAACAGTGATATGATGTACTACAACAGTGATATGATCTTGTACTACAACAGTGATAAAGCAAGTTTAGCATCTCACTGATAGCAACAAGTAATGTAATAAATATGCGGTTAATTATCGAAATGAAACAAAAATTGCCTGTATAATAACCATGAGTATTACTGTATGCCATTGCGCATGCCAGGGATTGTGTTTTGTTTATAGTTTTTCTTATATTTCCGGCATCTCACCATAATGAATAGGATTGTTTCTTTTTGCCTTATTACGAAAGCTGTTCTCCATTTGTAAGTAACGGAGTGACTAAGCTGATGTTACATATATAATGTATCATACAGTATCAATTAGCAGTGATATACAGTTATTTTAAAAGATAAAAAAGACCTCATATTGACGCTGTTTGTTTCTAGATTTTTTTAAATTGGATTCTTGGTTAGAATTTTGTCCAACAAACCTTAATAATGAAGACAATAGCGTTAGGTCGGAGGCAAGCCAAGTGAGGGCTCAAAATTTCAATCAAGCAACTTCTTTTTCTGGAAGAGGCCCCATACATTAGTTGTGCAGGGGACGGGTGGAATGTCTGGCTACACTTTTGGGAGAGGTTATTGATTTCAAACGAATCTACTTTATATCTACATTCCTAATCAGGCAATCTGTACACTGTTGTAGCTTTTTCTAGAATTAAATAATTGGGATATTAATCACAGGAGTAACCACTATTAGCACACTATTTTTTATTTAATCAGCGAAGCAGATTGGTCAGGAGGAGACAACTCCCCCAATGTAAACATAAACAAGATTTTTGTTGACATGTTTATTTAAACGTTTGTCAACATTCGACATTTTAGAGTCAACTACAGCTTGCCAGAAACGATAAAAATGTCTTTTTGGTATAGTGTGAATTTAGAGAACAAAAAAACAAAAAAAAAACAAAAAAACAAAAAAAAAAAACAGACTAGTGTACACCAAAAATAGTACAATGCATAATTTTGTCAATTTTGTCAACGCAAAGATGAATATAAGCTTTACCTCACTTCCAAACGTAAAGTTGTCTGGAACCAGTGGATATAAATTGCAATGATGTCATTTTTTTACCAACATGCACAGTGATCAAGAATCAACAAATTTCCTTTTTGTAACAGTGGTTTACATAAACTGATAAGTTGAAAATTCATAAGCCATTCTGAGTATAAGGTGGTAAGCAGTCTTTGCTATGTCAAGGATCTGAAATCACTAGCCATGCCTAGTTTATGGTTGTAGGAAGTCAAAGAGCAGAGTAATCATACGCTTGTCACTTTTGAGTATTTATAAAACAAAATGAAACTTTTCTTTCATTTACATGCCAAACACAGACACAGACTGAAATAATGCATTAGGAATGGCAGCAGAACGAAAAAAGCGATATCAATAGAAGGGCCTAAATATAGCCATATTCTATCATCTCACAAAGAGGACGCAACGAAAGAATGATATTAGTTGCAACAGGATTCGCTTCTCTCACTGTCTAGGCTTGTGTACATGTACCTTGGTTCCAATACATATTTCACAACTACTTTCAACATGGTAATATTCTTTACATGGTAATACCTTTTGCATGGTAATACTCACTTATGGTAATACCATTTACAGTCTATATGGTCATCTCCTTTACATGGTAATACCTTTTACATGGTAATACCCATTTATGGTAATATTCTTTACTCTCTGCATGCTAATGCCCCTTATATGCTAATACCTCTTACAAGGTAATAATTTTTGCATGCTAATACCCATTCCACACTAATATCCATAGCACGCTAATACCCATTCCACGCTAATACCCTTTACATGCTAAAACCATTTACATGCTAATACCCATTCCATGCTAAAACCCTTTACATGCTAATACCTATTCCATGCTAATACCCATTACACGCTAATACCCATTCCATGCTATTACCCATTCCATGCTAATACCCATTCCATGCTAATACCCATTCCATGCTATTACCCATTCCATGCTAATACCCATTTCATGCTAATACCCATTCCATGCTAATACCCATTCCATGCTATTACCCATTTCATGCTAATACCTATTCCATGCTAATACCCATTACACGCTAATACCCATTCCATGCTATTACCCATTCCATGCTAATACCCATTCCATGCTAATACCCATTACACGCTAATACCCATTCCACGCTAATACCCTTTACATGCTAAAACCATTTACATGCTAATACCCATTCCATGCTAAAACCCTTTACATGCTAATACCTATTCCATGCTAATACCCATTACACGCTAATACCCATTCCATGCTAATACCCATTACACGCTAATACCCATTCCATGCTATTACCCATTCCATGCTAATACCCATTCCAAGCTAATTATACCATTTCCATGCTATTACCCATTCCATGCTAATACCCATTTCATGCTAATACCCATTCCATGCTAATACCCATTACACGCTAATACCCATTCCACGCTAATACCCATTCCATGCTAATACCCATTCCATGCTAATACGCATTACACGCTAATACCCATTCCACGCTAATACCCATTCCATGCTATTACCCATTCCATGCTAATACCCATTACACGCTAATACCCATTCCACGCTAATAACCATTCCATGCTATTACCCATTCCATGCTATTACCCATTTCATGCTAATACCTATTCCATGCTAATACCCATTACACGCTAATACCCATTCCATGCTATTACCCATTCCATGCTAATACCCATTACACGCTAATACCCATTCCACGCTAATAACCATTCCATGCTATTACCCATTCCATGCTATTACCCATTTCATGCTAATACCTATTCCATGCTAATACCCATTACACGCTAATACCCATTCCATGCTATTACCCATTCCATGCTAATACCCATTCCATGCTAATACCCATTACACGCTAATACCCATTCCACGCTAATACCCATTCCATGCTATTACCCATTCCATGCTAATACCCATTACACGCTAATACCCATTCCACGCTAATACCCATTCCATGCTATTACCCATTCCATGCTAATACCCATTTCATGCTAATACCCATTCCATGCTAATACCCATTATATGCTAATACCCATTCCATGCTAATGCCCCTTATATGCTAATACCCATTATATGCTAATACCCATTACATTATAATACTCTTTGCATGGTAATATATTAAATTATAGAATAATTTTAAATCAGAGTAGCTGTTTATTAATCGAAATAGTTTAAAATTTTTAATATAAATACCTTCTGGGGGACACTAGGTCAGAAATAATGGCTGTTTACTGTACAGCAATTTAATCTCAAACAGCATCCCATTGGACTTTATATATTCCTTAGAGGTCCCTTCATAGGTATTTAAAAAAAAAAATTAATTTTCATTGGTTCTGTTTAATAAACTAACTAAAGAAATACTTAATTTCCATGTAATGTTTATTCTCAGCTTCCCCCACATTTATCAATACAAACATAGCATTTGAACGCATATTGGATAGATTTCTTAGCTTCGGTATTATGACTGCGTTTGCAATTGAAAATATCAATAACTTTTACTGAACATTTGAGTCCTTCTGTAGCTAATAAAGTGTTGCAAGTGGCGTGTTACTTTTAGGCAAATATATAATAATCATTCCGGTTATTAGATTCTTAAAGTATTATTTCACAAAGCACATAAATAGAGAATCTCAAATGGATAATGCTTTAATATTGAAATTATGAAACGAGTGGAATAATGTCCATCCTTTGCTCGCTTAGGCTCCCAAAAGCTGGTTATTACTTAACGAGTTTCATAAATTTAATATTAAATCATTACCCATTTGAGAGTCTTTTTATCGCAGTTTTATTTCAGTACAAATTATTTAGATTTAAGAACGAATAAGTTCGTTCGATCTGACAGACGCTGTACCTTTCATTTGTTGTGCGCAAAAAATAGTTCAAAAAATAAGTTGAAATAGGAAAAAGTATATTACACATTTTTGATAACAATAAATTAAAGAATGAGCGCCCATCCAAATAGAACAGTTTACAAGAGACAAAACATTTGTCAACACAAAATGTCAAATGCGTACTATGTTACATTGTTTCATACAGTGCACAGTTAAAATTTCACATCACAATAAAATATTACATTGTTGCGATATTTTTGTGAAAAGATGATTACTGGATGCAGAAATAAACCTATCTGCTGTAATGTGTTTGTGAAAGGATATTTGCAGTATTCGATTTGGAACATTAGATTGTACAGAAGACGTAAACAATTTTTTTGTTGTCAGAATTGCATATCATATTTACAGCTTAAATATGCTGTGGTTAGATAAAGTTGTCAGTTGGGAGACTAGTTTATGTCTATTCTTCTGTGAACAAAGCTGAGTTTATTTACATCGGTAAGTTCATATTTAAACCAATCTTGTATATACGGTGGATTCCATGCTACATATAACACCTCTCGTCCATCCTCACACCCACACTCATTATCATCTAAGCAATACTGTTAGTTTTACTTGTTATTCTTCTTCTGTTGGGGATTTCACCATTTTTCATTTTGTGATATGTTATAGATGACAAACCCCTGTGGTGGTACATTGGCAGTATTAAAACAGACGAGCTTATTTTTTCCAAATTCTCTTTCAAGAGTCGAATCCCAAATGGCTACCAAAAATGTTAAATGAAAACAAATTCCAGAAGGGGATTAAAAAGCTATCCAATGATCGCAGCCAGTCAGCAAAGATAATACTGCCCAAACAATTCATGGGC
Source organism: Potamilus streckersoni (assembly GCA_016746295.1). NCBI lineage: Eukaryota > Metazoa > Mollusca > Bivalvia > Unionida > Unionidae > Potamilus > Potamilus streckersoni. Next base: position 396,843 of record JAEAOA010001017.1, read on the forward strand.
TTATTTGGACCAATCAGAGTCACATAAAGTAACATGTTCACATGTATAATATAAAAAATACAAAACTGCACACACTGTAGGCAAATGGGATAAAGTATGTCGCAATGTGGCAGTTGTGATCAAAATTGTGTTGACATTTATGGGAAGATCCACACAGGTTATATTCCATACCGATTATATCGCACCGCCATCGCTGACTCAACTAAGATAAAGATGTTGACTGTTATTCAGTAAAAATGTTTGAGCAGCAATTCTTGAGTGTTTTTACATCTGGTTGTGGAGTTTGCGACTCATCATTTCTACTTTATGGTCACAACGGTCGATTTTTATCTGACCCTAGCGTATATTATGTTTTAGTGTATATGATGCAACACCATTTCCAAGCAGATACCTTCGACAAAAGTAACATAGCTGCTACAAAGGAAAGCATCCGATGTCTTCTCATCCACGACCACGTCAGCTGATTCCACAACATTATCACCACTTACTGCTAAATATAATCTCTTTATTATAAAACCTAAACACACACATCAAAGACGGTTAAGTACTCAAACACCATCTCTTTTCCATTTTAGTTTCTCTGGTTAAAATTCCAAGTGCTTTATAAGGTTACTACACGTATTAGCAAGGGCAAGGCTTAAGTCGCCTATACAGCCACATATTGTTTGGTGACATAGCATCGCTGACGTAATGCTTAATAACTTCCACAGACTTTAATGATACCCCTGATTTCACTGATTTTGAAAATGTTTCTCGCAGCGCAGAACGAGTATGCTGACGTTTAAAGTGTTTAGATTGATGTTTAAAATATCACAAGCTCGCCCAAGTCTATATCAACTTTTAATCCGTACAACCCAGCTGGTAAAATCAGTCAGATACGATTTGGTAACAAATGTAAATGTGAACATATACTTCATGTATGCATCAATAGTAGCTCCCAAGTTCCAATATTGTTTATAGTGATGTTGAACAAGCTTTACATGCACTGCTTGAACAACAAGATGTCCTGATATATTGGTCTGTCTGTCCATGGTTTAACATCAACGTTTAATAAAACTCGTTACATGGCTAATCATCCATGTAATAAACAGTCCCAGTATGAGTCAAAATAGAGCAAAGCATCCATATAATAAACAGTGCCCCTACGAGTCAAAATACAATAAATGTTGAGGGTTTACCATGCATTTGACCCAATGAGCTCCAGGTCCTGTTTTCAAATCTAGTCCAACGATTCCGATTTACCACTCAGGATCCTCGGAGTAAGTTCATCCCGCATAAGTACACATTGGTAATGTTTGGTGGACTTGATCATAGTAAACCAAACCTGGTCAAAGGTAAGACCACAACTGAAGACAGATTCTGCTGTGAAACCCTTGGTTCAGACAAGTCCTTTTTTCCTTCTTTATGCATCCACCAACCGCCTTTCTCAGGGAGATCCGGAAATCGACCTCGATGGCCCACAATGTCGCTATGTTTGCGCCGCTCTGGCCTCAGCCATCCTGTAGCGTTAGGATTTGTTTTGCTTTGTTCAGTTAATCCAGTTTTGTTCAGTTTTTCAAAATGGTTCCTGTTTTATTTTGTTAAGTGGAGTGACTGATTTGATTAGCATCAACTTCGGGGCCCGAAGTGGCTGAGTGATCTAAAGCGCTGTCAGTTACGGAACACTGCCATCTCGACTGTCTCCGTGGATTCGAGTCTAGGATTTGGCGAATGTGGATAGGTGAGAAAGCTTGCCAGTAGCTTCTCTTGGGTCGGTGGTTCTTTCCGATGATTTCCCGGTTTCTTCCTCCACCATTAATACTGGCCACCATGTATAGCCTATCGTGTGCTAAAAATGACTTTAAGCCCCACAACAACAACGACAACAACAATTAGCATCAACTGCAGATATAGTGTATGCGATCTAACTTCATGCTCCTTTCAATAAAAAAAAAAAAACAAAAAATAGTTATTATTATTATTATTATTATTATTATTATTATTATTATTATTATTATTATTGTTGTTGTTGTTGTTACTATTAATATTATTGTCATTGTTGTTTTTGATATTGCTATTATACGCATGTATTAATCAATTGTTCTTAGTGGAAACCTTAGATCAAAGTAATTCCAATACGATCAGCATATAATTTCCGCAGATCAAATAACAATATACATGTTTGTGAAATACATACGTATTTGCGAAATTATTGTTGCAGCACTTTTTTCTACTAACAAAACATAAAATAAAAGTCCAGTATTTGTTATAATAAAGTCGGTTTATAGTAAACGAGCTTGGTAAATGGATATAAATACATTTCTCATTTTCTTACACCATGCAAATGCAATAAATATACATTTACTACTGTTATAAATAACAATACCATGATCAGTACATTAATTTTCTGTTTTGTATACATTGGTGCATTTTGCAGTATATTCAGTAAGAATGATTTATTACCCCATCCATCTAGAAAGATAGTAGACCAACTAAACCTAATCATCAAAACAATCAGGGTGTAGAGCTGACAGACAGACAAGCGAATGGACAAAATGATAGGCTTAGAAAAGAATATACAGGTTGATAACCTATTAAACGTACTAATATACATTAACATACATAATACATATAAACAAAACTGTTACAATAATTATATTATAAATATATTTACCTTATCGTATGGGGCAAAGCTCAAGTCACGGTTTTCTTGAAGCAAAAAGTATCGTCAGGCATTTTCTTACTGCAATCCCATGACCAGCATCCTTCAGAAGCTTGAATAGAATGACCACTACTAGTATGATATTCATGCTATGTTGTTTATACAGACAAGTAGCAAACTAACCAATCAGAAAGTTACTTAACACTTGTCATACAATATAACTCGCGTGAACGGTAACCAGGTTAGCTTCATTGCATAGAGCAAACAAAACTTGAACAGGTAATTCTGATTCAAGGTTGCCTAACTGGCTAAATATATGTAAAATTAGAATAACACAGTAATTGCAACTGATGATTTTATTTCATACATCAACAAACATTAATTATATAAAATAATAAGATGCCCACTTCAGTCTAAAACATGAATATATAAAATTATGAAATATATGATCCTGCTACATATTTTTCATAGTTCAATAACATGTTTTTTCCCAATATTTTAACGAGGAAAATATATCCTTATATTCTTACACTAGACAAATATATCCTTATATTTTCACATGTGCAAATATAAGATACCCCATCATGCCATGCGCCGCTTGATTGTGAATGCCTCAAAAAATTGTACCTGCAGCAACAAAAAAAGAGTACAATGTTAGCTAGCACAAATACACGGAAATAATGTTCAATGAGGAACTATGGACGTTGTTGGCGTCTATCTAAAGTTATTTCCCAATGTTTCCTTGACAAGAAACGAGAAATCCATTATTGTACATAGCTGAATTGGTCTTGCATTGTTTTCAGATAGTGTCAAATTTCTGCGACAGATAAGGAGAGCTCAGTCTTACCGCTCTATTACGTCACGTATATTTATAGGATCAGGCTATGAAAGTGAGGTGAATTTACTAAAAGAGGGAGAGGACGAGATGTTGTTGCACAGAATGAGTTTAATCTTCTGAGCTTCAATTCTCGAGCATATTCGGAAACATTTTTTCCCTGCGCTGATAACATATACATTTAATCTCATTGAATCACACCACCCAAAAAAAATTCACGATATGTTTTAAATCGTTGTTTGGTCACTCGTTTAAATATAATTATTTTAGTACTGGACAATAAAATGTAGCCGGTATTAACATGTGAGAAGAAAATGGTAACACAATATGAAAAAATATACCTGTCTCTGACTTTTTTAAAAAAAAAATACAATACGACCAACACATATGGGCCCAGAGTGGCCGAGTGGTCTAAAGCGCTCTCTGTTACGGACCACTGCCATCTCACGTCTGTCTGCGTGGGTTCGAGTCTAAGATTCGGCGAATGTTCCTCCTTCTGTAACTTATGTTCAACATGAGAGTCCTTAGTACTATTATGGCTTAGTGAATATAGCATTCGTCTAGGAAACGAGAGGTCGCGGGTTAGAATCTCGGCCGATTCATACCAGAGACTTATAAAAATGATACTAGCAATTGCCTTGCATGGCACTCGGCATTAAGAGGTTAGCATTAGGACTGGTCTGTGTGAGATAATGTGACTAAGTGGGACATGATGCTACATGCCTGCGATATCATGCCCCAGTGATAGACATCATTACAGGCCGCTACCCTGCCGACATCGTAGCGATATTACTAGAATTGTAAAAGCTGCATTAATCAATTTCTCTCTCTCTCTCTCTCTCTCTCTCTCTCTCTCTCTCTCTCTCTCTCTCTCTCTCTCTCTCTCTCTCTCTCTCTCTCACACATACACACACACACATACACACACACACATTTTCCCCAGGATAAATTATAACGGCACTGACTAAAAGCAGTTCCATTGTAATTAGGCTACACGGTTGCTACTGTTGCGATGTTTTAGACAGCGAAAATTCCATTTTAATTAGACTACACAGTTGCTACTGTTGGGCTGTTTTAGAAATTCCATAATCCACTTTAACTTCACCACACTAAGAAGCAGCTGAACCGTAGCAGTATTCAGGAATCACTTTATCCGCAGCGTCTTTTCCACTGAGATCGAATAATGTATGATACCACCTTTTGCAATGGACGTCCAGTTTCTACTGATTTCCACTGCATTTCCGCTCAATAATCTTTGTAAGGTTTTTTTTAAATTCTTTTCTGTGGTTCTGTTGGAAATCCTCTGACAGTTTATATTTTGTCAGCTGCCTTTAGGTTTTAATTCACGTATGCTGAATGATGCATAACAATGTGTGAACACATTTAAACTGTAAATTGAAAAACCCCTGAAAAGCGTTAATTCATGTCATCGATAGCTTAAAACACTAGACAAAAGAATGAATTTGAATAACACTGATGAAGCAACTCGTACAGATACCTCCAATATTTGCTTTATTTTGACGAATGTCAGTTATATTTGCAGCCAAATTGGACTATGTGACTCCTTGTTTGTTTGTATAAAACTATATTTTTAAGTTTAATGTTGCAATTCTGTTTCAACTTTTAATAAATAGAGCTCAAAGAAAATTTACGTGACTACAACTGTCAAAAAATATAATTTTTAAAAAATGTTAGACAGACTCTACTATAAGCTGTAAAAAATATGTTCATTTTTGGAGGTTGAAGTAAAGTTTTGGAAATTAAAATTATTTATTCAGTTAGTATGAACTTCAGGCTTTAATTCCGTTGAATTAATCTGCTTCAGCTCCACTTAGAAGCTTGGTTTAAAATATGATTCAACTCTGCAAAATTACTAGTTTCAGCTACTCCACTGAAGCTATCGCTTGATGTTTCTAAAACGTGCAAAATGTACAGAGCTCCAATTTAGTTAACATTGCATAAAAATGCTGAACTGTGGCTTCAGATCTGCTGGTAATAAATGTTGCAATTCTGCTAAATCAATTCGCTGAAACCATGCTGAAAAGTTATGTATATATGCGTACGGTAGGCTGAAATTCCGTAGAATTTGCAGCGTAAGAATCATTTGTATTTTATTTATCTGTAGCGAATCAGTTCTATTTGTGTTTCATCTCCGCTTAGTCAGATCTACTTCAATCTGATTGGACTAAATTAAATCAGATTTGTCCAATCAATGGTCTCGAGCATAATATTTACCTAAACAAGATCCGGGTGTTCTCACCATTATCCAATGCTGTTTTTCTCTTTATCTACTCATGCATCGAACTTTACTTCCATTCTGATGTTTTCTATAGATTTCTGTCTTTCTCCCTGTTGGTATTGGTTCAGCACTTCGTTCCCTTTTCTGAACATTTTCTCCTGATATAAACTATGCGCTTAACAGTAGCTTCTTTTGCTATTCACATTGGCATATACCGTTTGTGTCCAGTACATTGGCACATGCCGTTTGTGTCCAGTACATTGACATATACCATCTGTGTCCAGTACATTAGCATATGCCATCTGTGTCCAGTTAATTGGATTATACCATCTTTTTACAGTACATTGGCATATACCATCTGTGTACAGTACTTTGGCATATACCATCTGTGTACAGTACATTGGCATATACCATCTGTGTACAGTACATTGGTATATACCATTTGTGTACAGTACATTGGCATATATCATCTGTGTACATTCTTATATCATCTGTATACATTAGAGTACATTGAACACCGTGTTTTTTTAGGATTTAATATGTTGCCTAGTTCATATCCAGTTTATGATGCCACCTAACTCGTGTCCAGTTTATGGTGTCGCCTAACTCGTGTCGAATTTATATAGTCGCCTAGCTCGTACAGTTTATGGTATCGGCTGTGTACCCGATGATTCAGTCTGCCTATATATTTATACATATTCATCACTATGATTCGGTTACCCATATATGATTTGCGAATAATGGCTTTTACACTTATTTCTGTACTTAACTTATTTTATTGTCACAATGATTCACAATCTTTATACAAAATATTTACAGACAAGTGAAGCCTTCACCTTCTCTAGGTGCCTTCATCTAACGTCTTCTGGAAACATGATACCGAATGTCATTGCATGATGACAGGATTTGCGCTAGAGTTCAGCGCTTGTTAATTTCAAATTTCATATTGATATCTATGGTCACTATCATCATAATCATTATTATTATTAATATTATTATTAATATTATTAATATTATTATTATTATTATTATTATTATTATTATTAATATTATTATTATTAGCATCAGCAGTAGTAGTAATAGTAGTAGTAGTAAACCAGTTTAAATTGTATTAACATAATAATCAAGTGCATTAGTCCGTAAGGTAAATCACGTTAGAGCATTTTGATAGATATGGTGATTAACATTTTAGTTTAATTGTAAATACTGTGCAAATTGCGAAGGTCACATATCTGTATTTCTGGAACACAATGAAATTTAGTTTTACTTCATGAATCTGTGTATATCCAAGGCGCTGGACCACATGCATGCGGAGAGAATCGGACATGGGTATCATGCACTGGATGATTTAGAACTCTATCAGCGGATTCTGAGGGACAAAGTTCACCTGGAAATCTGTCCAATCTCCAGCATCAGGACCAAGGCCTGTCCAGAGGATATAAAACAGCACCCACTGCTCCGGTGAGTATGTAGGTTGTCGTTGTTGTATGTTTAACAGTATTTTTTCCGTACAATATAGGCTATACATAGCAGCTAGTAGAAATGGTGGTTGAAGAACCCAGGAAAATGCCGGAAAGAACCAACGACCTACAAAGCTACTGCCAAGCTTTCTCACATACCCACATTGGCCAAGCGTAACCCACGCAGACAGAGGTGGGAGAGCAGTGATCTGTAACTACGAGCGCTTTAGACAACTGGGCCACGCAGAACTCCCGTATTCGTATGTGTATGCACATCTAATGTGAATGTTATCCTAATTTGTTTTATAGTAAACGGTTCCTAATGGAATAAATAGAGCACAATATCCTCCCATATCCCCTTACTCTTCAGACTATAAATGAATGCTTCATTTTTTATTGAATGCCTCCAAAAACACAAGACAGTTTTGAAAAATTATTTTCTCATCACCAATAATTAAGACAAAAAAATCAGAACAATATCATTTAAATCAAGTAATGAAATATTAATTCAGCTGTTAGTAATGTTTTGTACAAACAAAATAGTTTTCGCAGTAAAAGTAAATGGTGTTAAGTTGTTACCCATATCAAATAAAGTGTTTTGAGTCTACATGTTAGTAAATTTAGGTTGTTTTGCATGATATATTTTATGCCATAGTTTGCGTTTTTGTGACCATATTTATAAACCACGTGCCTAGAGTAATCCAAATTAATACCACTAAATGTACCCGAGTAAACTGATGTCATGCCCTTCTTGGTGATATGTATATATCAAATGATTGAAACACATCCCACCTCCAAAAGACACAAGTTCCCGTCCAAAAGGACGAAAGAAAAAACAAAACAACAGTAGTTATTAAAAGGTTTCTCTATAAACTACTGTCATTGATTTTTCAACATCTAGGTCACTGTTTCCTAGCGTCTTTAACTATTTTTAAACTATTACAGATTTCCGTTAATGGAAGATATAAACTTGATTACCTTTATGTTTGACAAACGCCTGGAAGCCATATTGATTGATAGGATGAAAGCCAAAAGGGGAAAAATCAATATCAACCGTAATAAACAAGTCCAATACATAGATCACTACTAAGAGTAATATAAGTCCAAGAAAAAAAGATCACTACCAACAGGATCAGGAGAGTTCAGTGACTATTACTTGAGGAGTAAATAATCGGCTGAGGATTTAGTCTGATTAAAATCAAATCTTTGTAGTCCCACGTATAGAGCTAATGGACACAAATACAAGGCCATGTTCTGTTGACATTGTGGTTCAGAAGTCACATTAAAACTTTCAAATTTCGAAAAATGACGCATGTCAGGCCCAATCCTAGGGCAAGGCAAACAAGGTTACCGCCTTGAGCCCCCGCGCTTTTGGCTTTACATTTTTTTTTTTGTTGCTGTGGTGAGATGCTTAACAAGAATACTGGCAGTCAAGTTGCCTCGTAAATTATGATATAGCAACGGGCTGCACGCTGAATACACAAAGTTTACAGCCAAAGAGAGTAACTAACAAACTTTCAATCAGAAGGATGCTAAAATATTTTAATTATTAACATTCATTTTTTATTGTCAGATATTCAAATAAATAAAATAATTATTTCTTTCATAGTAACATGATAGTATTAAAAGCCTGATTTGCAATTTGTATTCATTAACCCGTTTAATTTCGATTTCGCATTACTTTTAATACATATGGTATGGCCAATACCGTATTGGTAGGAAATGAACAACGCAATGCAATTGTTATGCTTGGGTCCCCACTCATCGCTCGCTGCCTCGAGTCCCGCACATCTTATGGCCAGGCCTTACGCACATCATTTGGAAAATACTAACAGTACTCTCACTAAAACGAATTTGCAATTCTTTATCTGCTTAGATACTAAATTAAGTGGATTGGAAACTCCCAAAGTCACAAAAATATGAACTGTTATATGTCTGTCAGATCTATACTGGGAACTGGAGATCTGACTTTAATCGGATTAGTTAAGTATTATCACACAGAAACATAATCAAACATATTTTAAAAAAATGGATATTCACAATATTTGAACTTCATTTTGATTTAACACTTTTGCAAATTGATATAAGTCAGCACTTAGATTAAAACTCTGAATCAGCATATATTTTCTTAATATGATTGAACTTGTTTCTCATTTTTATTGACCGTTACTGTGGCTTAGTGGTTAATGCGTCCTCCTCGGATGCAGGAGATCGCGAGCTCGAACCCCTGCCGTGTCATACCAAATGGTACTAGCAACTGTCTCACTTGGCGCTCTGCATTAAGAGGTTAATGTTAGGACTAGTTGGCCTGGTATTAGGATAATGTGATTGGATGGGACATCATGCTACATGTCTGCAGCATAATGCCCCAATGCTAGACATCACTATAAACTGTCACACTGCAGACGATATGACTGAAAAATTGTTAAAGCTATCTTAAAAATCCAACACACAGAGATACATATTTTATTGCAATATCAACGTGTGTGGCAGACGAAGAAAGCTAAAGAAAAGTTAAAACGTTCAAAATAATATATTCTGTATACTTGTCTTCTCGTTGCAGTCTTGTAGCCGACGGTGCCAATTACTCCATCAACACAGACGATCCAATAGTTCTTGACAACGATTTGATAGATGACTACCGCTTCGTCAGCCAGATGGGGTTGTCCAATCAGCAAATAATTCAGGGGGTACGTCTAAAATATATCCTCGGCTTTATTTTTAGAAGGTGCCTAAAGTGCTACACTAGCTTCTTTATTGGCGGCTGGGTCATTTTATAGGACATCACGTGATAATCTCCAAATTGGATAGGTTTCTGTTTTTGTTCCAGATTTCACAAAGAAAGAATTAAATTTTTAAAACTGTTCCCTTACCACAAAGCCTAAATTGCAAAACCACAGACCTTATTTGCCACTAGTAATCACAAAATCATGCCACATTAATATCAACTTTGTGCTATTTGTAAAAATTGGAAATATTTCTTAATTAATAATATCGTATTTGTTCTCTTGTGCAACTTTGTACACTCTATGATATATATATATATATATATATATATATATATATATATATATATATATATATATATATATTGCATTATATACTAAAAACATATATTTGCTCCAAATGTTAAATATGCTTGCTCCGATTCTAAACAGTCAACCGGGATATGTATCTCCATAGATACGTGACATGGCCTTATATGGTATTAGGTTGTTGCATTCTCCTGTACCCCCCCCACGTGTGACCCATAGGTTCATTGTCGTTAATACAACTGGTGTTCTGTTCTGTTCTGTTGTTTTACTGAAATGCAATAGCATCTTTAGGTTTAAGTTACATGAAATTATCTGGACCAAAAAGCCATGTCATAAGATGTACGTTTCGGAACAAATATTCTATAAATAGTATTTATTTTATTTATCAGAAAGATTGTGTTTACTCGCAGGGTTGCATTTCCTCGTCAGGTTTTTATGCTATGGAAGGATTAGTCCCAGGAAATGTAAGCAGCATGTCTGAGATTTTAATTCCTCCCCTTAGGGAAAAAATGATTTTGGAGTGGTATCAACACATTTTCGAATTTATTTTTAGGTCTGTATAAAATATATAATATTAGATGAGATTATTGCTATGTATGTATGTATGTATGTATGTATGTATGTATGTATGTATGTATGTATGTATGTATGTATGTATGTATGTATGTATGTATGTGTGTGTGTGTGTGTGTGTGTGTGTATGTATGTATGTATGTATGTATGTATGTATGTATGTATGTATGTATGTATGTATGTATGTATGTATGTATGTATGTATGTATGTATGTATGTATGTATGTATGTATGTATGTATGCATGTATGTGTATTTATGCATGAGTGTGTGTATGTATGCATGTGTGTGTATATATGCATGTGTGTGTATGTATTTATGTATGCATGTATGTATGTATGTGTGTGCGCGTACGTACGTGCGTGCGTGTGTGTGAGCGCAGAAAGATGGATGAATGGATATCTATATTTTTTGTAACTTCTGGTATAATATTTTATTTAATTTTCTTAATTTTTATTCATGGTCGTAAACTGCATAGAATACTTTTATAAATTGTTGGCATAACGTGAATGTTAATGCAAATTACGTAGTATCTATAAATAGATATTTACGTACGAGTTGACAGTAATAATAATCGTAATACAAAGACTTAAAATGGCGCCTGTGGCATATTTTCTCAGTGACATACAGGATATCAAGGTTTTCAAAATAATTATATGGATTTATATTGGTTTTTTTAGGTCATGTTAATATATTTAATTTATGAAAAATCAATAGTGTATGTTGTTACATGGGATTTGTTGCCAGCTTTATTTCAGTCGCAATATACAGTGTATATAATATAAACTAGGGCATTTAGTTTCATTCCTATTTATAGAGTCATTCATAGTTTTAGTGTACCTGTTGTGAGCATGCAGACGTACTTTATGTTGTACTTGTATACTTTTGGTGAAGAAAAAGTGTTTGGACTGTTCAGTGGTGATATAAAATGATCATTATTTTGGATTCTAAAAAAAATCGAACAGTTATAAAATATTCGAAAGAATTCAGGACAACTTCGTTTTGTTGACGTCGCGGTTCTTGGAGGACCAATTTATTTTCGGTATTGAAAATTACAAGGATACATTTGATTCGTTCAGGACCTTCACAGACCTTTATAAGGACTAATTTGTATTCACTTCATTATACTGAAAGGGCTAATTTGGATTTACTTCACTATAATGTAAATTCCTCGCACAGTTTTCATTTATTACTTTAATAATTAAATTGTTTGTAAAGTTTTACAAAACTTGGTGGATTTGCTTCTTTTCTGTTATCTAAATTTGTGACAATAGAGTCGTAACATTGTGTGTGTGTGTGTGTGTGTGTGTGTGTGAGAGAGAGAGAGAGAGAGAGAGAGAGAGAGAGAGAGAGAGAGAGAGAGAGAGAGAGAGAGAGAGAGAGAGGGAGAGAGAGAGAGATTTGAAGTTTTTACTTAGCTTTAGCAATTTTTTTAGTCATATCGCTACGATGTCTGCAATGTGGCAGTTTATAATGATATATATAGCACTGGGGTATCATGCCGCAGACATGTAGCATGATGTCCCACCCAATCACACATTATTCTGACACCATGCCGAACAGTCCTAACACAAACCTCTTAATGCTCAGCGTCAAATGAGGCAACTGTTAGTACCATTTTTATCAGTCTTTGGTATGAATCGGCCGTGGATCAAACCCACGACCTCCAGCATCCGAGGCGGACGCTTCAACCACAATACCACCCGAGTGGTCGTAAGAGTATGTATGTACAGGGTGTATTATGATGACTTAACAGTTTCCTATAAATTGTTAGCTCAAGTGTTGATATGCATACGTTGAATTAGTTATTAAGTATGTTTGTGTGCGCGTAGTAGTTCTTGTTAAGTTCCGCCTAAAGATGGATAATGGGACGACTATATTTGTAATTCTGTCATCTTTTACTTACATGGTGCTTCTTCATGGTAAACTGATAGAAAGATTTATAATTGTTGCATAACGTGATTTTATGAATTTTAATTATAAATGTATTACTTACTACGATGACAGTTTTCAATTCGAATAAAGATTAATCGGGCCTGTGCATTATTTTCAGTCATTTCAGGTACAAGTTTCTTAATTATAGGTTACGGTTTTTTAGCATGTAATATATTTAATTATGCACAATCCTTGGTATGTTGTTTCATGGATTTGTTTAAGTGATTAGCGCATTAGTGTATACTTAATATTAGTGCATTTGTTTCTCTATTTAATAGTCATTAATAGTTTTAATGACATGTTAGATCAGACGTTTTATCCAGTATCTTTGGATTTGGAAATAGTTTTGGACTGTCTTTGGAGATAAAAAGTGCTCAACAGTTATTGGAATTCTAAAATTCGAACATTTTTATAATTTTTGAAAGAATTCAGGACAATTTGTTTTTTTACGTCGGGTTCTTAGACCATTTATTTGTATTGAAATTACATGGACATTGATTCGTTAGGACTAAAAGACCTTTATAAGGACTAGTTTATCACTTCATTATATGAAAGGGCTAATTTGGATTTACTCCATATAATTAAATTCTGGGCAAGTATCCATTATTACATTTAATCTTAATTTGAAAGTTTTCAACTGGTGAATTGCCTCTTCTGTTTCAAATTTGTGAAAAAAAGCGTCAATGGTGATGTAGTTCTGTGTGTGAGAAGGAATGATTGAGCATTAAGACATATGTATAATTAGCCTTTATTAGTAGAGAGAGTGTTTTAAGTCAGTACATTTTTAAATTTTCACAAGTCATATGTGCGCATTTCTGCAATATGGCAGTTTATAATGATTATAACAGGTAAATCAAGAACATGTTATGCATGATGTCCCGATATTAATATTTTTAACATGACAGTCTAACAATTTTTATATCGTACGTCAATGAGGTGTGTCATTTTTTATCAGTCTTTGGTGAATGGGCCGGATCAAACCCAAGTCCTGCATCGAGTGACCTTCAGACAATATCTAAAAGGTCGTAGAATGTATTTAAGTCAATGAACTTACACATCCTTAGTATTAGTAAGCTCAGTTACATGCATAAGGCAAAAAACTTGAAAAGCATAATTGAAGTCATTGTTTAATAAATTTTTTTCTTTACCGTAAAGTCATATGGGAGGGAAACTTGAAGTTCTGGACCAATCTTACAAATGCGTGAGGGTACTCTCAGATATAATGAGAATAAGTGAAAGGAAAAAAATGTAAGCGGTGGTGGTATACTGTTTAATCATTAATGTGGCTTACTATAATATGACTTTTGGGTTACAATCAACTAAAGTTTAGCCGATCAGGCTTGATGCTTTTGACAATTCATTTCACTACATCTGTGACTTATGTAACGTCTCAACAGTCATTAATTGCTGGACTACATCCCGTTGGATTTTTTTATTTTTATGATGTGATTGATGGTGTGTGTTACACTTAAAAATTTTTAGCTGTATCGTAATATAACATGATAATACCCTTTTCAATGCACAGAACTATCGAAATGTAGGTATGAATCCACGATCTTTGATTGAACCTTAAACTAAACCGCTTTAGAATGAAAAAGTGCTGAATAGTTATTGATTCAGATTGCTGTGAACTTTTTTATATTTTTGTTGTTTATAGATGTTTTTTTCACTCTATCCAAAATTTTAAGGGAGTTTTTTTGCCTAATTACGAAAGGCAAATCTTGTAACTAGACGGTTGGCAACAATTTTTGATTTTGGATTTTAGTGCATAATAAATAAAAAGTCATAGTATGACTAGACCATTATATCCTATAATAAAAAATGCTTTGCCAGTTTGTTTCTGAGGATTTAAAATTGATAAAGCTTCCTAAGTACTTAAAAAAGTTCTGCATTAAGAAATTAGTTTGAGCGAAGACCAATGTTTATGCCAATATTCTATCTACAATTTTTTTCTGAAAGCCCATATTTTTATTATTTTCACATTTGTGAGTCATTCTGTAACACTTTAGTTTTCATCCAAAACGAATCTACTTAATGAATCTATATGGAATCTTTCATTGTTTTGCTTTTATTTTGAATTAAATATATTGGAATTAATTTCTCTACGTAACGTATGTCTGAGCCTATTTTTTTTAAATTCAAGCAAGGACTTGGCAGCTATAGCAGTGCCACATTGAATTAGTAACATGTCAAGATTTTGTTGAAAGTAAGTGTAGAACATTTGTCCATTAAACTGATTATTTGACAATGAAAAGCTTGGAGAAAACAAGAGACATTATAATTCTTTTTAAAGGGATAATCAGAATGCTCAAGTATTTATATACAGAATAAATAGTGTATAAAATTGATGTTATAGTAAAAACAAAACTAGTGTATACCAAAAATAGTACAAATGATATTTGTCAATTTGTGATATATGTTGATATAACTTGATGATTTTCCAAACGTATATGTTGTCTGTACTGAAAAAGTTATATGTTTTTTTTACAACATGTATGATTTGATAACGATATGATTTTGTGCTAATAAGTTTGTGTTGTACATAAACTGTAATTGATTGTAAAACCCATCTGATATGGTGGTAAGCAAATGTCTTTGTATGTCAAGAGTGAATAAAGCAATTGCCTCATATGTGATAGCAACAAGAAGTAGTAATATGCGGTTAATTTTCGAATAAACAAAAATGCCTGAAACCATTCTTTCATTAATGCCATAGCGCATGCCAGGATGTGATTTTTATATTAGTAATTCCAGGCATCGCACCATAAGAAAGGATATTTGGTTTTTAAATTACGAAGCTTTCTACATTCTAACTAAGAGGACCAAGCTGATGATTACATATATATGAATCATACGTTCTCTGTTAGCTTGTTATTTTAACATGTTAAAATACTTTCAACTGTTTATTGGTAATATTTTTAATTGGTAAACTTTGCATGGTTTTAACTTATGTACCAACAGCTTAATGGATCCTTGCTGTACTACAGGCCCATTTAGGGTCAAATTCAATACACTCTTTTCTGAAAGCCCCTACATTAATACTGCAGGACGGTGAAATTCTGTGCTACATTTGGAAATATTGATTCAAAAACGATCTACTTTTTACCTCATTCTAATCAGCATCTGTAATGCTAACCTTTTTAGAATTTAAATAATTGGTTTTAAAACCTAGTAATACCATTACATGCTATTTTTATTAACAGAGCAATGGTCAAGGAGGCATCCCTATGCTAACCAACCCATAATTTCTTGCCATGTTTTTAACGTTTGCAAATCACATTTCAGTGCTAACTACGCTTGCCAATACCATTCCATGCTTTCTTGGTATGTTAATTTAGATCAAAAAAAAACAAAAACAAAACAAACAAAAACCATAGCTGTACACCAAAAAACAATGCATAATTTTCATTTGTCACGCTAATACCATTCATAAGCTTTACTCACTCCAAACCTAATTGTCTGAACCATTCATATAAATCCATTAAATTTTTACCAACATGCACAGTGATCAAGAATCAACAAATATCCTTTTTGTAACATGGCTACATAACCCTATAAGTTGAAATCTAACCCATTCCTGTAAAAGGTGGTAACATCTGCTATACTCATTCCTGAAATCCTAGCCATGCTATTGTTAGTAAAGCAGTTCATGCTTTCCATTTAGTATTACAAAACAAAATGAAACTTTCCATTCATTACATGCTAAACCATCCAGCTGATAATAACATTAGGAAGGCAGCAACGAAAACCAATAAAGCCTAATCCTGCTATTCTATCATCTCCAAAGACGTCAACGTAAAGCCCATTATTTTAACATCCATGTTTTCCTCATTCCATGCTATTACATGTACTGGTTAATACCTATTCTCAACCACTTTCACATCATGGTAATATTCTTTACATGGTAATACCTTTTGCATGGTAATACTCACTTATGGTAATACCATTTACAGTCTATATGGTCATCTCCTTTACATGGTAATACCTTTTACATGGTAATACCCATTTATGGTAATATTCTTTACTCTCTGCATGCTAATGCCCCTTATATGCTAATACCTCTTACAAGGTAATAATTTTTGCATGCTAATACCCATTCCACACTAATATCCATAGCACGCTAATACCCATTCCACGCTAATACCCTTTACATGCTAAAACCATTTACATGCTAATACCCATTCCATGCTAAAACCCTTTACATGCTAATACCTATTCCATGCTAATACCCATTACACGCTAATACCCATTCCATGCTATTACCCATTCCATGCTAATACCCATTCCATGCTAATACCCATTACACGCTAATACCCATTCCACGCTAATACCCATTCCATGCTATTACCCATTCCATGCTAATACCCATTTCATGCTAATACCCATTCCATGCTAATATATTAAATTATAGAATAATTTTAAATCAGAGTAGCTGTTTATTAATCGAAATAGTTTAAAATTTTTAATATAAATACCTTCTGGGGGACACTAGGTCAGAAATAATGGCTGTTTACTGTACAGCAATTTAATCTCAAACAGCATCCCATTGGACTTTATATATTCCTTAGAGGTCCCTTCATAGGTATTTAAAAAAACAAAAAAAAAACAAAAAACAAAACAAAAAACAAATTAATTTTCATTGGTTCTGTTTAATAAACTGAACTAAAGAAATCCTTAATTTCCATGTAATGTTTATTCTCAGCTTCCCCCACATTTATCAATACAAACATAGCATTTGAACGCATATTGGATAGATTTCTTAGCTTCGGTATTATGACTGCGTTTGCAATTGAAAATATCAATAACTTTTACTGAACATTTGAGTCCTTCTGTAGCTAATAAAGTGTTGCAAGTGGCGTGTTACTTTTAGGCAAATATATAATAATCATTCCGGTTATTAGATTCTTAAAGTATTATTTCACGAAGCACATAAATAGAGAATCTCAAATGGATAATGCTTTAATATTGAAATTATGAAACGAGTGGAATAATGTCCATCCTTTGCTCGCTTAGGCTCCCAAAAGCTGGATATTATTTAACGAGTTTCATAAATTTAATATTAAATCATTACCCATTTGAGAGTCTTTTTATCGCAGTTTTATTTCAGTAGAAATTATTTAGATTTAAGAACGAATAAGTTCGTTCGATCTGACAGACGCTGTACCTTTCATTTGTTGTGCGCAAAAAATAGTTCAAAAAATAAGTTGAAATAGGAAAAAGTATATTACACATTTTTGATAACAATAAATTAAAGAATGAGCGCCCATCCAAATAGAACAGTTTACAAGAGACAAAACATTTGTCAACACAAAATGTCAAATGCGTACTATGTTACATTGTTTCATACAGTGCACAGTTAAAATTTCACATCACAATAAAATATTACATTGTTGCGATATTTTTGTGAAAAGATGATTACTGGATGCAGAAAAAAAACTATCTGCTGTAATGTGTTTGTGAAAGGATATTTGCAGTATTCGATTTGGAACATTAGATTGTACAGAAGATTTAAACAATTGTTTTGTTGTCAGAATTGCATATCATATTTACAGCTTAAATATGATGTGGTTAGATAAAGTTCTGTCAGTTGGGGAGACTAGTTTATGTCTATTCTTCTGTGAACAAAGCTGAGTTTATTTACATCGGTAAGTTCATATTTAAACCAATCTTGTATATAAGGTGGATTCCATGCTACATATAACACCTCTCGTCCATCCTCACACCCACACTCATTATCATCTAAGCAATACTGTTAGTTTTACTTGTTATTCTTCTTCTGTTGGGGATTTCACCATTTTTCATTTTGTGCTATGTTATAGATGACAAACCCCTGTGGTGGTACATTGGCAGTATTGAAACAGACGAGCTTATTTTTTCCAAATTCTCTTTCAAGAGTCGAATCCCAAATGGCTGCCAAAAATGTTAAATGAAAACAAATTCCAGAAGGGGATTACAAAGCTATCCAATGATCGCAACCAGTCAGCAAAGATAATACTGCCCAAACAATTAATGGGCTTATTTGAACCAATCAGAGTCACATAAAGTAACATGTTCACATGTATATTATAAAAAAATACAAAACTGCACACACTGTAGGCAAATGTGATAAAGTATGTTGCAATGTGGCAGTTGTGATCAAAATTGTGTTGACATTTATGGCAAGATCCACACAGGTTATATTCCATACCGATTATATCGCACCGCCATCGCTGACTCAACTAAGATAAAGATGTTGACTGTTATTCAGTAAAAATGTTTGAGCAGCAATTCTTGAGTGTTTTTACATCTGGTTGTGGAGTTTACGACTCAGGGTTTCTACTTTATGGTCACAACGGTCGATTTTTATCTGACCCTAGCGTATATTATGTTTTAGTGTATATGATGCAACACCATTTCCAAGCAGATACCTTCGACAAAAGTAACATAGCTGCTACAAAGGAAAGCATCCGATGTCTTCTCATCCACGACCACGTCAGCTGATTCCACAACATTATCACCACTTACTGCTAAATATAATCTCTTTATTATAAATCCTAAACACACACATCAAAGACGGTTAAGTACTCAAACACCATTTCGTTTCTATTTTAGTTTCTCTGGTTAAAATTCCAAGTGCTTTATAAGGTTACTACACGTATTAGCAAGGGTAAGGCTTAAGTCGCCTATACAGCCATATATTGTTTGGTGACATAGCATCGCTGACGTAATGCTTAATAACTTCCACAGACTTTAATGATACCCCTGATTTCACTGATTTTGAAAATGTTTCTCGCAGCGCAGAACGAGGATGCTGACGTTTAAAGTATTTAGATTGATGTTTAAAATATCACAAGCTCGCCCAAGTCTATATCAACTTTTAATCCGTACAACCCAGCTGGTAAAATCAGTCAGATACGATTTGGTAACAAATGTAAATGTGAACATATACTTCATGTATGCATCAATAGTAGCTCCCAAGTTCCAATATTGTTTATAGTGATGTTGAACAAGCTTTACATGCACTGCTTGAACAACAAGATGTCCTGATATATTGGTCTGTCTGTCCATGGTTTAACATCAACGTTTAATAAAACTCGTTACATGGCTAATCATCCATGTAATAAACAGTCCCAGTATGAGTCAAAATAGAGCAAAGCATCCATATAATAAACAGTGCCCCTACGAGTCAAAATACAATAAATGTTGAGGGTTTACCATGCATTTGACCCAATGAACTCCAGGTCCTGTTTTCAAATCTAGTCCAACGATTCCGATTTACCACTCAGGATCCTCGGAGTAAGTTCATCCCGCATAAGTACACATTGGTAATGTTTGGTGGACTTGATCATAGTAAACCAAACCTGGTCAAAGGTAAGACCACAACTGAAGACAGCTTCTGCTGTGAAACCCTTGGTTCAGACAAGTCCTTTTTTCCTTCTTTATGCATCCACCAACCGCCTTTCTCAGGGACATCCGGAAATCTACCTCGATGGCCCACAATGTCGCTATGTTTGCGCCGCTCTGGCCTCAGCCATCCTGTAGCGTTAGGATTTGTTTTGCTTTGTTCAGTTAATCCAGTTTTGTTCAGTTTTTCAAAATGGTTCCTGTTTTATTTTGTTAAGTGGAGTGACTGATTTGATTAGCATCAACTTCAAGGCCCGAAGTGGCTGAGTGATCTAAAGCGCTGTCAGTTACGGATCACTGCCATCTCGACTGTCTGCGTGGATTCGAGTCTAGGATTTGGCGAATGTGGATAGGTGAGAAAGCTTGCCAGTAGCTTCTCTTGGGTCGGTGGTTCTTTCCGATGATTTCCCGGTTTCTTCCTCCACCATTAATACTGGCCACCATGTATAGCCTATCGTGTGCTAAAAATGACTTTAAGCCCCACAACAACAACGACAACAACAACTAGCATCAACTGCAGATATAGTGTATGCGATCTAACTTCATGCTCCATTCAATAAAAAAATAAAAACAAAAAATAGTTATTATTATTATTATTATTATTATTATTATTATTATTATTATTATTATTATTATTATTGTTGTTGTTACTATTAATATTATTGCCATTGTTGTTATTGATATTGCTATTATACGCATGTATTAATCCATTGTTCTTAGTGGAAACCTTAGATCAAAGTAATTCCAATACGATCAGCATATAATTTCCGCAGATCAAATAACAATATACATGTTTGTGAAATACATACGTATTTGCGAAATTATTGTTGCTGCACTTTTTTCTGCTAACAAAACATAAAATAAAAGTCCAGTATTTGTTATAATAAAGTCGGTTTATAGTAAACGAGCTTGGTAAATGGATATAAATACATTTCTCATTTTCTTACACCATGCAAATGCAATAAATCTACATTTACTACTGTTATAATAACAATACCATGATCAGTACATTAATTTTCTGTTTTGTATACATTGGTTCATTTTGCAGTATATTCAGTAAGAATGATTTATTACCCCATCCATCTAGAAAGATAGTAGACCAACTAAACCTAATCATCAAAACAATCAGGGTGTAGAGCTGACAGACAGACAAGCGAATGGACAGAATGATAGGCTTAGAAAAGAATATACAGATTGATAACCTATTAAACGTACTAATATACATTAACATACATAATACATATAAACAAAACTGTTACAATAATTATATTATAAATATATTTACCTTATCGTATGGGGCAAAGCTCATGTCACGGTTTTCTTGAAGCAAAAAGTATCGTCAGGCATTTTCTTACTGCAATCCCATGACCAGCATCATTCAGAAGCTTGAATAGAATGACCACTACTAGTATGATATTCATGCTATGTTGTTTATACAGACAAGTAGCAAACTAACCAATCAGAAAGTTATTTAACACTTGTCATACAATGTAACTCGCATGAACGGTAACCAGGTTAGCTTCATTGCACAGAGCAAACAAAACTTGAACAGGTAATTCTGATTCAAGGTTGCCTAACTGGCTAAATATATGTAAAATGAGAATAACACAGTAATTGCAACTGATGACTTTATTTCATACATCAACCAACATTAATTATATAAAATAATAAGATGCCCACTTTAGTCTAAAACATGAATATATAAAATTATGAAATATATGATCCTGCTACATATTTTTCATAGTTCATAACATGTTTTTTCCCAATATTTTAACGAGGAAAGTATATCCTTATATTCTTACACTAGACAAATATATCCTTATATTTTCACATGTGCAAATATAAGATACCCCATCATGCCATGCGCCGCTTGATTGTGAATGCCTCAAAAAATTGTACCTGCAGCAACAAAAAAGAGTACAATGTTAGCAAGCACAAATACACGGAAATAATGTTCAATGAGGAACTATGGACGTTGTTGGCGTCTATCTAAAGTTATTTCCCAATGTTTCCTGGACAAGAAACGAGAAATCCATTATTGTACATAGCTGAATTGGTCTTGCATTGTTTTCAGATAGTGTCAAATTTCTGCGACATATAAGGAGAGCTCAGTCTTACCGCTCTATTACGTCACGTATATTTATAGGATCAGGCTATGAAAGTGATGTGAATTTACTAAAAGAGGGCGAGGATGAGATGTTGTTGCACAGAATGAGTTTAATCTTCTGAGCTTCAATTCTCGAGCAAATTCGGAAACATTTTTTCCCTGCGCTGATAACATATACATTTAATCTTATTGAATCACACCACCCAAAAAAACCCACGATATGTTTTAAATCGTTGTTTGGTCACTCGTTTAAATATAATTTTTTTAGTACTGGACAATAAAATGTAGCCGGTATTAACATGTGAGAAGAAAATGGTAACACAATATGAAAAAATATACCTGTCTCTGACTTTTTTTTAAAAAAAATACAATACGACCAACACATATGGGCCCAGAGTGGCCGAGTGGTCTAAAGCGCTCACTGTTACTGACCACTGCCATCTCACGTCTGTCTGCGTGGGTTCGAGTCTAAGATTCGGCGAATGTAGATATGTGAGAAAGCTTGCCAGTAGCTTCTTGTGAGTCGGTGGATCTTTCCGCGGATTTCACGGTTTTTTCCTCCACCATTAATACTGGCCGCCATGTATAGCCTATCGTGTGCTGAAAAAATGGCGTTTTAAGCCCCAAAAACAACAACAACAACCAACACATAATAAAATAAAAACACTTGATCTAGCCCATCCGATGGGAACTGACTTTATTCTTCTAATTACCCGCCTGACCTAACCCATTCAACGTGAAATTATATCAAGCTTGTCAATAGGTTTGATTAATGATATTATTATTATTAATCACACATAAACACCTATTTATAGATCGTACGCAATATACACTCTTAAAATCTTAAAATAGAATTGCACAGCCATGTACAAAATGTATTTACCTGATATCCAAATTATAGATAATTATCATAAAATAATCATGTACAAAATTTACAGGTGCTATAGACTCAATTATATATATATATATATATATATATATATATATATATATATATATATATATATATATATATATATATATATATATATATATAAAAGATTTGTTAATATATTTGGTGTTTATAATAAATCTAAATTCCGGATTCTTTTACTTTGTCATTGATTTTGTTTTTTAGATGTTTACTTTTTATTTATTTTATTTTATTCAATGTTGTTTAATAAAATATTGTAATCTAGATAATGTTCTTTAGAGTCCTTTTTTGCTTTGTAGCTGTCACATTCAATTTCATAAGATCTTTTCCTTTCAGTTCGTTCGCGCTATTTTTAACAGTTTCTTTCATTCCTTTAATCTTTTATATTCATCCATTCAGTATAATATTAGCAGATGAAGTGATAGATGGCACAACAAGCAGAGACCTACGCAAAGCTCTAAGAAAGTAAACAAGTAGCTTTTAACTTTGAAACATGACTGGGCTGTGCGACCGCACTACAAACATATGCCGGAAGAAGTATTTGCTATAAACACACTTGGTATAGAGAAGATTCATCCTGGTCTTGAATGTCTTGTTTGAACAGCGCGAAAAGAGTTTTTGATTGATGTTAAATGTTACCGGGAGATGGCAACATTTATTCTAAGCTGTGTCCTTTATAATATTTGTGTTGAAGGGCCCATCAGCATGATGTGCTTGATATTAAAATAAACCCACATTTTTTCTATATTGCTTTTTAGATTCATCTGTAAGAAGTCTAGTCTCCAGATTCTGCACAGCGAAAGTCGCCGTGCTTTCTGTAATTCATTTAATCTTGTCTTTCGCATCATTTTCTGGACTATTTTTATCTTCATAGGGTATTTAATGTTCCCAGATATGACTAGATCAAATGTGTCGAATAAACTAATTCGTCTGGAACAGATAAACGATGAAGCAACACAATGATTTTTTGACTCTTATTATTATTCTTGGAGTCATTTGGAATCAACGCGTCATATTTTACTACAGATTTAAAACGAAATTTACACCACACTCGCACTTCATCACGGTTCTTAGTGTGTTTGACTTCTGTCTTTGTACTATTTGTATGCCACTGGAGATCCGAGAAATACTTTTTTTTCTACAAGGTAAATGACACATTACTTTGTAAAATTCATCGTTTTTGCATCTATGTGTTTTCTATTTCGTCACTGTGCGTGCTTTTGAGCATAGCCGTAGAGCGTTATCGAGGAATCTGTCAACCTTTCAAAACAAAAATGACAAGAATTAAAGCACGATTAGCCTGTATATCGTGCTTTTTGCTTGAGGTCTTATCGTCATCGCCAATGATATCTCTTCATGACATCATTCACGTCAACGTGACGTCATCGGATGAATATGTAGCGGAATTGCGTTACTGCACGACCGACAAATAAAATAGAAAATTCATCGCAAAATCTGTATTGGATTACTAATTTTGGATACCTGTTGGGATTTTCATGTATTTCGTCTGCACAGATAACACTTTACAGCCTTACAGGAATACAGATGTTAAAGCAGAGTAAATTCAGAAACAGACACGGGAAGGTTTTAGACAGAAAACCATTGACTCACCTAGCAGTGCATCTAACAGACGCATCGACGATTTAAATAAAGGAATTTTAACAGAGTATGTTAAAGATGGAAAAAACACTGTTTCATGGAGACAAAATAATTCGGATTCAAAACACCATTCAGCTGAAATACATACTACGACCAAATGGGGACATAGACATGAACCTTATAAGACATTTACTATTTCTGTCCTTGATCTGGAATGTCCGGAGACAAGGTCACATGTCAAGAGTTCGTCACGTGCATATGAAGACACATTTAATGTAATTTCATTTATTCAGAACCTCAATAGCCATGGAAAGACAGACTATGAAGTGACGCGCCAAACAATCTTAAAACATACGAATGGTGACAATCGTAAGAGCATTGAAATAGTGAACAAAACAGAATTTCAAGCCTCTAGAACACTAAGTTTGCAATTTAAAAAGTTAACGTTGCCCATGATCTTAGTAACGTCGGCATTTATTCTAAGCTACGTTCCATTGGTGTGTTTGACAATATGGCGCGTTACTAAGGTTAAATTTGTTTTAACAAACATGTCTGACACAGAGCTTGCATTTTATTGTATCTGTCTTTGTTCCTATCTACTCAACATTGCAATTAATCCAATCATTTTCGGTGCTTGAAATAATCAGTTTAGAGAATTTTTTATAGCAGCACTATGCAAACATTGCAGAAATTGTCATTGAAATTTTTCTCTATCATTCTACAGGAAATAATAATATTTAACAGAAGATGTAAGATGTATAATTGTCGATACAATCTTCAAAATGTTAGAGATATAACCTATATAAAGTTTCAGTCTTTTAAATAATAATAGTAAGGTGAACTATTTCTTTAATTAGAGCACAACAATTGTCTTTTGATTATTAGAATTGCTTATATGCGATCAGCTACGAACCAGACTTACCACTCTAATATATGCCCACAGTGTAGTGCCTATTTGACTCAATGAGAATACTAGAAATTTTTGTCTGCCAACGGATCGTACCAAGACAGGTATTGGAAAACTGTTGTAACAAGGCAGGTACTGGTATACTCTTGTACCAAGGCAGGTATTTGTATACTGTTGTACCAAGGCAGGTATTTGTATACTGTTGTACCAAGGCAGGTATTTGTATACTGTTGTACCAAGGCAGGTACTGGTATACCGTTATACCAAGGCAGGTATTTGTATATTACTGTTGTACCAAGGCAGGTATTTGTATACTGTTGTACTAAGACAGGTATTGGTAAACTGTTGTACCAAGGCAGGTATTTGTATACTGTTGTACCAAGACAGGTATTTGTATACTGTTGTACCAAGAAAGGTATTTGTATACTCCTTTACCGAGGCAGGCATTTGTATACCGTTGTAATAAGGCAGTTAATGGTTTATTGTTTTCAAATGGATTCACTTGATTCGTGGGTTTCCTTAATAATTCCTGTTACGTTTAGTTGGACCCGTTCATTCCATTAAAGTGAATTTATATTTTGCCTTGATGTTGTTATGTTGCAGTCCTATGTTACACTCAAATTCTAGCAATAAAATAAAGTTCGAAAGTAAATAATAATAATAATAATAATAATAATAATAATAATAATAATAATTAGATGGATGGAAAGATTTTGGAAATCCTTGAAGTGTAATTAGAAGGCAATTAAATAGTAGGCGTTCTTTACTGAATCATGTTTACGTTACTTATGTTTTATTGAATTATTTTTTTTCTTCATATAGCCATGTTCTAAAGTCTTCATATTATTTTCAGTTTTAAAATTTGATCTATGACTCCAACCATTCGTTCTTTGCTACAATTGATTTGACTGGAGACAGTTGGCTATTACTCCAGTTTAATTTTCATATTTGCATTTATATGATAGAAAGACAAAATGTCTAAAATCTTGTTTTAAAAACTTTTAGTCATATTTCCGAACACTCTAAGCGATAGTCCGGTTCGAGTTTCTTTGTAACGCTGGATCAATGATGCTTTGGTCTATTCCAGTCCTTAGTATATCATACCTGAAGAACTGTGAAGCAGGCAATAATTGCGTCTGTTTCCGCTCTGAGTTGTTTCAGTCTTTATAAAAATTCTCACAAATAGTTTTTTAGTTTCGAGCTCATATTTTGAAGATGTGATTAAACACTATTTTGTTCCCAAATATTTTAATTCTTTCTTTCCATTTTTCAAGATTTTTAAAAATATTTTTAGTGATTTTTCCCAACAGGGTCAAACACGATTTTTTTTCTTCTCACTTTTGAACAAATTGTACTTTATGTCTGTTGTTTCACTCTATTCCATTTTTTACTATCGAGAATAATAGATTCTGGAGCTTGTGTTTCTAAAACAGTGCTTACAACTAACCGACTTAGAAATACAATCTAATTTTAAATTTAATGGCCCAAATCCTATATACGGTGTATTATATAGGAAGGTATGGATTATTAATGCAGTGTAAACATAACCATATGCCTACATTAACAAACGACGTAAATAATTTCTGGTTTAAATTTCATTAGCTCTTTGCTTAAGGTCTTTGTTTCCAATAATAATGTGTATTAATTTGCATTAGGATTATATTTAAAATCTGTTTATGCGAGTAAAGACCCCCATTCATGTCAACTTTAAAATTTTATCAGCATTTGACAATAACAGTTCATTTGAAAAGGATTGGACTCGGACAATTTACATCTTTTGAACTGAAATTTCATTTACGAAAGTCTGATTCAGCAAGTGTCGTTTGATACGTGACACTATAAATATCCATGAGCGATTTTACGAGTCTACTTTTTATTGTAAATTTATTTGAAAACATAATTACACTAAAACCAATCACCAGTCATCTTTCCTATAGATTTTGAAATGATCTTAAAATTATGTGCTTCAATGAAATTGTTACATCTCTTGGATATTAATATGATGTTCATATCCCACAATCACAAAATATGATATATGATATGATATGATAAAATATGATTTTAGGACTTATGCTCCACGCACAAAAAATATTATGCACTTTTTATGACATGCTCTACGCTCACAAAATCTTATGCCCATTTTTACGACTTGTGTTCCACACACAAAATAGGTTATGCCCTTTTTCACGACTTTCGTTCCACACACAAACTATTTTTGTCCTTTTCACGACTTGCGTTACTCGGGCAAATAATGTTATGCCCTTTTTAAGAGATTTGTTCCTAAAATAACAAAATAGGTTAGTATTTTAATTTAATAGTTATACCTGTCAAACAATGGTTGTAAAAACTGATTTATTCTCTATCCTCTATCAGAAAGATCTGGTAAAGTTTCTAATAGTGAGAAAAGAATTCTAATTTAAATTTCTAATGCAAAAATACTAAAGTAGGAAAGATCTATTAAAGCTTAAAGAATAGTTTCTATTTAAGATTCTTTTTACAGGATAAATGTTTCATACTGAACACCAATGAATATGTACTAGATCTAGATTTATGGAGTGTCATTCTATATTACCGCTGTTTGCAAGTCTGTTAAAAAACCAAGGAACTATGTCGTCATTTAAAAACGATTCTGTATTGGATTTGCAATTAAGCTGCAAGAGAAATTCACGTAAGAAATCACATATATCCATATATATATATGATGCATATTAACTATGAATATTTCCTTTAGCAGAGAAAAGAATAATATGTAGGGTTTTGGATATGATTGGTGCACGACAACCATTTACAGAATTCAAACTGGATACGGACTCATTTGTATACGAACACAACATGATAACTGATATTAATATAAGTGCCATGCATTTGAAAATCTGATAACTAGAAATACAATGGTGGGGAGGCACCAGACAGATGCCCACCCATTTATTCAAAAAAAAAAGAATTTACGTTTTAGTGTATCCTCCCTCTGAAGTGTTGCAAATGTTTCTAATTTAGAAAAAGAATTTTTAAAACTTAGATTTGAGTGGGGTAATTTTATGTCTCTAGTGTTATCTGAAAGTTGAGTTTCCATCTCTGATTTTAATCACTCGATTAGAAAGACATCACCTTTTCATATTCAGTGATCTTTGCCAGAGATCCTTATGTCATCTGTATGCTGTCTGTGTATTGCAGTATTGCGTGTATGCTGTAGATGTGTATGTAAGGACGGCAGGGTAACCAAATATTTCCCCAGTTTTCTATTAAAAAACGGTTATATTCATGAGAAATTTACAATTTTGAATAAGAAATGGTGTACTAATTTGTGGAAAATAAAGCCTGTTATTTTAGTGAGTGTTGTATTTTATGTCGTTTCTTATTTCTAATTTTTAATTATAGGAGGTTGGCTATAAAACTAGTCTTGTAAGGAGCAGCATGTTTTTATTTATTTACCTGGCATGATTCAAGTTTCCCCGTACAATCTTATAACATAGTATTATTACACACTCTCCAGAATATTATAACCAAATATATACATACACACAACAAAATGGTCTTGTGTTAGTCCCTATTTCTTTTTTTTAATCAGTTTACGTAATATAATTATATAATTTCCCCTTGTGTTTCTTTACTTTACGTCCATTTTCTGCACATGTCTTTTACGGAGGCTCTTCCACCGGCCTTCCCACTTCATGTAGCTCCCTGTGGTTTTGCAGATTCCATGTCCCCTACCTAATATATATATATATATATATATATATATATATATATATATATATATATATATATAGAGAGAGAGAGAGAGAGAGAGAGAGAGAGAGAGACAGAGAGACAGAGAGACAGAGAGACAGAGAGACAGAAACAGAGAGACAGAGAGAGAATTTACAGTATATGAATTATTAGTTTATTAGTTTATATATGTTAGTATAGGATTCCATCTACATAGGGTTGATTAGTAGAACTATTTGGGGAAAAAAGATACCAAAGAAATAATTATCTTTTTAGTTTATAGATCAAACTTTGCATTAATTAGAAAATTTGTGTAGGACAGGTTATCTACATATAACTATGACCTGTCCACATTCTCTCATAGATTCTATTATATAATTTATTAGGGTAAAAAGGGTTTGTTTTCCGAATCTTGCATCCAAATATAATATTCTATTTTTCTGGTACTTTTCTGGCTTTGATATAGATTTAATAATATTATCTCTTTGCTCCTTTATCTTTTTGTATTCAATCATGAGATGAGTTTGGTAAAATTATTAGTCTTGCATAGAAGACATTTAGGTTTTTATCATCCCTATCCGTTTTGCAACTCCCATTAGTCATACTTCTTGAAGATATTTAAAGATAATACTTTGCATTTTCAAAGAATAGAATTACAAAACACAGTTTGAAACAAAATATAACTAATACATTGTAAACTAAATCTGACATCGTACATGTGCCATACTTTGAGGGGTGAGAAGCCTCATATCTAATTTTTATATCTATAACAATATGTTATTTCCTTTATGCTTTTAGTTTATTTTTATAAGTCAATTATTTATGTTTAAACAAGGATCAAAATTTGACTGTTTTTCTTAGTTACTTTGCGGTTAGGAATTTGATTACTTTGTTAATTGTATTTCATCATCATTATTATTATTATTATTATTATTATTATTATTATTATTATTATTATTATTATTATTATTATTATTATTATTATTATTATTATTATCCTACGTAAGTATAAGCTCGCATCTACTAAGCAGATGAAACCATTTTTGCACTACCCAAGTGCCAGTAACTTCGTCCACATAGATAAAAATCATATTTTTCATACATTTTACCTGAATCATAACCATTTTTTTCTGATCATGTATCTCCTGAAGTGGGGCCAACTTTGTAATTCTGTGTACATTAGCTGTACATTCTTGGTAAATCTTTTCATTTAACTCGGGTAAAGATACTGTTATGAATGGACTCGTGCAACTTTGGTTTTAATGGATACACCTTGACAAGCAGTACGACATCATCAGATAATTATCATGGTCTATACATCGTATTCATTGACCTTGCCTAAATTTTGAGTCAAGTTTGTTTCACAAGCTTTGTTTAGTGCATTATATGTATCTCTATTAGTATCACATCATTATTAAAAAGAAGGTCCTTATGACCTATATTTTACTATCTTGGGTCAAGAAGGTCCTTATGACCTATATTTTACTGTCTTGGGTCATCTTTTGTAGAGCTTAGGTCACTGTCACTTATGTACCATACTTAGCTGAGTTTTGTTCAGACTTCTTTCGATTTTATTTCTTTGGCTTAATTCATGCTAGACGTATCAAGTTCGATCATTATATGCATATATATTTGAACCACACCCTTACAACAAATGAAGGCTTTCATGCGCTTCGTTTCACATATTACTGACGTAGATTTAGTTTTGGCATTTAGCACATAAGCAAACAGATTTTGTGCAACTAGTATACATGCTGTTATACAACGATTCATAAAAAGTCATGAACTCATAGCAAAAGTAGATTACTGTTACTCATATTTCATGCTTGAATTCAATCTCAAGCATTGTTCATGCCCGACATTTCAAACTGGACTGTACAACAGACTTGCAATGAAGGGTCATTGTGACCAAATATTCACATGATGTTTTTAAGTTTAGCTTATAACTAATTCCCTAATTTAATGTAATATACTTTTGTATGTGATTTGGTGAGAAATGCTTCTTGTTGAGAATTCTTCTATTAAAAGCGGATCGCTATGAACTATATTTCTTACTTCACTGAATTGGTTCATTTTGTATTGTTCACCGTTATTCTGGAGCTGGGTCTAGGACAGTGGAATTTCCTAATATAAATCCCATTCTTCCTGATGTTTGCCTTCATCTTTATGATAATTGTGTTTTATCTTGTTGACAACTTAAAATGTTTTAGAAATGAACTTTTTGACACTCATCCTGGTTCTATTTTTGTGTTTTAATTTTTATATAATATCGTTTGCTTGGAAAAGTTCCCTTACTGATTTAACATCTTGAGAAGTATCATTCTTATTGGTTGAGTTAAGTATTTGATTTGGGTGGAATTTTTTATGCAAATTATTATTCGCTGGAAATAAAATTTGCTTATCACTAATATTCCTGGACTGAAACATTAATTTGGAATCATAGGGAATATTTTGAAATTATATGATTGTGATACGTCAAGCAACTGTTAACACATCATTACAATTGAGACCACAGGTACATTAGCATAATCGAGACTACTGACACCAACATATTCAGTATTGGAATATAATGGTAATACCTTTGGAATTCAGTTGGAATTCCATACAACTGTGCTTGTAATAAAATTTTTAGGATTGTAAGTTATGTTAGTTCGTTTTTAAGTTTTACTTGCATTCCAGTGACATAAATTATTTGCTGAATTTTACAAAACTCGTTGGGTTTTGCTCTTTTAGTTCCTTAGCTTAAGACTATATGATCGAAATAACCTAGAATCGTGAAAATTTGTGAGCAAAGTTTTCTTTATGAGTACGTGACTCTTGTATTAAATGTAGAGCATGGCCTTGTGGCCTAATAATATCATTACCATTGGATCACATTATGAGAGCTCATATTTGGTTTCCTATTGCCTTCTCTCTCAACGTAGTTTTGTACTATGCTCGTTTGAAATGTTTAGACCAGCGTACAAACATTTAGAGACACTTTATATTCATTGTTTGCGCCTTCTATGCACCGTTTAGTTTCTATATTCATGAAAATGAAAGGATATCTTGAACAATAAAAATCATTATCACAGTTTTTAAGAAATCTACCATTTCTAATTCTTTAGAAATATAAATCAATTGTCATTAAATATCTTACAATAACAACTGCAGAATACGATAATCAATCGACAACATAAATGTAGAATGATTCGTTTTGAGGTGTGGGAAGCACCTAATTAGGGGGATTGTTGTACAAAACTGAATAAATATTAAATCATTTTCTTTTACTGTCATGCTTGTTTTTTTTTTAACTATCTATTAGCTGAAAAATCAAATGATGGTTGGGTAGATTTAAGAAAGTTAACCAGTTGCTATTAAAGTTGAAGCAAGCATTGTAGTTGTGACTGCAATAAAGGCATGTGCAGGACATAGTATCTGTCCGAGAACAATCGCTCTGGAAAATTGTCATCAGAAAATCTTGTGAACAGCAAGATAAGATATGATTTTGAGTGATCCTAAAATGATATCAGGTACCTCTACTCATCTATACCATTAGAAGTTTGTACGTTAAAAGGATTGTCAGCATGATGCACTTAATATAAAAAATATCAAATATTCCGCCAACATTAAGTAGTTTAATTCATTGATAAAAGGCCCAAAATAATCATTCAGTCTGTATCATTCAAGTTAGTTGCATTGCTCATATGTTTAAAATTCACATTCTGTGTAATGGAATTGAATTGCTTTCGGTAATTTCTTCCATATTGTCTTTCTTATAACAGTCATTTTTATTAACTTTTGAATTAACATACGTGTTCATTTATGCTCCGTTTTGGCCCTGTTGACCGCTACGAATAAGCAAATTATTTTAGAGCAGCTAAACGACGAAGCAGCAAGAGTATTGCTACCCACAATGATCTATGTAGCTGTTCTTCTAAGTTTTGGAGCCATGGGGAATTCTTGTGTCATATTCTACTACAGATTTAAAGCTAAGTATACACCACACTCATATTTCATTCTTGTTCTTGCTGTGTTTGACTTCTGTCTTTGTGCTCTGTGTATGCCAATGGAAATCCTGGAATTAAGACCTTTCTTTATGGCCGACGACGATATGCTTTGTAAAATCCACCATTTCTTTAATTACTTATTTTCACTTTCGTCACTCTTCGTGCTTTTGAGCATAGCTGTAGAACGTTATCGAGGAATCTGTCAGCCCTTCAAGCCAAAAATGACAAGAAGAAAAGCACATGTTGCCTGTGTATTATGCTTTTTGCTTGGTGTCTTGCTGTCCTCCCCAATGGTATCTATTCATAGTATATTTCGCGTGAATGTGACGTTATCGAGTCAATATAACATGGAGGTAAGATATTGTGCGATGACAAAAGAGGATTCATTTCAAATTCTTTATTGGATTATTAATTATGGATACCTGCTTGGATTTGCTTGCGTTTCGTCAGCAATAATGACACTATACGGCCTTATAAGTAGACGAATTTTAAAGCAGAATAAATTCAGAAAGCAAGTACATGAAGGGTTGCAAAATAAATATATCGATTCATCTAAACACGTATCAAACATATGCATCGGTGATTTAAATATAGAATGTGTGAAAGACGGTGAACTCACTATTTCATGGATACAGATGAATTCCGAGTCAAAATTACAATTAGAAGAAATAAATACTGGTACGGTAGGAAGAGTTGGATATTATGAGAAATATTCCGAACTGGAAGGACAAGAGTCAAGGTTACATGTCAAGAATTCATCAAATGCATATGAAGTGAAATATAAGGAAACGTCATTTACTCAGCGCCAAAAAAAGCCATGGAAAGACAGACAATGAAATTGATGAATGCAGACATGTGACTTGTGAATCAAACTTGAAATACAAAAACAGTAGAAGTCTTAGGAGTGTGGAAATATTGAAACAAACACGATTTCAAACACGTTCAAGAACATTCGATTTGCAATCAAGAAAATTTACGTTGTCCTTTTTTTTAGTTACGGCTGCATTTATCCTGAGTTACGTTCCATTTGTGAGCCTGATACTATGGCGCATTACGGAGGACGATTCTGTTTTAACGAATATGTCAGACACAGCGCTCGTATTTTACTGTATTGGTCTTCGCTCTTATCTAATCAACAGTGCAATTAATCCAGTTGTGTTTGGTGCTTGTAATAATCAATTCAGAGCGTTCTTTTTTGAATCATTATGCAAAAATTGCAGAAAGTCTAATTGAAAATTTTCAGTAGATAGTTATAAGGAATATAAGAAATACTTAACATTACAATAGATGTGTATGGTCGCCTCTATTACCTTGCATACTTCAGTTTTAAAGTCATAAAATGTCAATTATATATACGCTAATTATATATGACACCCGTGCTTTTTGTTGTAAAATTTAAACTATTATAAAATAAATACAGATTTATTAAATGGATATTGATCCTGAAATTTTTATTTTAGTGCTCTTGCCGATCTGTGATTCAAAGAGAACGGTATATACACTAACATTCAAACGTGCTTTATTCTGAATCTGCTGAAAAACGAATTTGCTATTGGGCAGGATACATCATAACCAGCCAGGCTGCGACGCATAGTGATATCAAAATAGTTATTATTTCTAATTCAGAACAGAACACGAATGTCGTACTTATTGCATGGAAGATAGTTTCTTTTCATATATCAATATCTGATATGTCTTCGCTGTATCCGTTTCGGAGCCCTTAGGAATTCGTACAAATTTGTACGTTTCATTAGGGTTCATCTGCACTTTGAATCATTGCTATACATCCACGGACAGTCAAGACATCAACCTATTCATCCCAACAGACATTGAGTGACAATTTATTTAAGAATATAGTTTATATGGATATAGTTTCAAAGAACAAACTAAAGGAATAAAATTATGTAACCATTATTTTGCCAATAAGTTGTTATATTTCACAATTAAATGCATAAGAGACACTCGAGTTTACAAAATATATTTGCAGTATGAATGAAAGTGCGTGTCATAACACTTTACAGCCGTATAGGTTCACTTATGTTCAAACGGAGGAAATTCAGAAAGCAAGAACGTGAAAGGTTGCAAAAGACAAATACCGATTCCCCAAGTTATGCATCAAAGAGATGCATCGGCGAATTGAATAAAACAATTTCAGTAGAGAACGCGAAAGACGATGAAAGCACTATGAATGACGATTCAAAATACCGTCAAAGAAAACAAATGTTACAGCAATAGAAAAAAAGGAAATTATAAGAAACATACTGAACTTGAGTGACTGGAGTCATATGAAGAAAATGTCAAGATAAACTAATTGCACATCATTTACTCACCTTTCACTTAGTCAGAGAAAGACAGAAAAAGGCATTGATGAATTTAGACATGTGACATTCGAATCAAACATAAAACATCCAAACGTTTATTGTATCAGGAACGTAGCAATAATAAACGAAATGTGATTTCAAACAGCTTTATTAACACCAGATTCGCAATGAAAAAAATTTACTTTTCCTTGCTTTTATTAACAGAGATGACTCAGTTTAACAAGCATGTCAGACACATCGCAAGTATTTTAAATTACGGTGCTACGAGCTTATCAAAACCGCAATAAATCCAGCTGTATTTGATGCTTGCAACAATCAGTTCAGCAAATTCTTTATTGCAAAATGTTTCTAAAAAATTTGCAGATATTTTCATTGAAATCGAGTTTTTAGTACACAATTATATGGAATATAATAGACATTTAATATAACAATGAATGTTTGTAGGTGTCTACAAAATTTTCCATAAATCGTACTTTAAACGTTGATGAATTTCAATTGTGTATGGGGCTTCTGTTACTTGCAGTATAGATTAAACTAAGTTTCGAAGAAAAGACTAGTTTGTTTGCTTATTAGTGGATATTGATAACGAATTGTCTCTTTTTTGTACTATAGCCTGTTTTAAACGAAACTTCTTGCGTGCTTTGTTCTGAGACGGCAGGAAAACGACTTTGATATGGCGTAGGATACGTGAAGGCCGTCAATCTACGACATATTCATAATCATGTCAAACGAGTTATGCTTCCAAATGCAGAACAAAATACGAATGCAGTACTTACTGAACAGAGGGTGTTTTCCTTTATTATATTGAAAAAGGATATGTCTTCGCAGAATAAATTTCGGATGCCTTTAAATAGATCGATGAATAATTCGTAAACAATGTAAACATTATTAAAAGTACGTTTGCACTTTGAATGATTGTTATACGTGTACTACATTTCTAAAAGTTAAAGCATTCATGGATGCTGGCAGGTCTAGAATCACCTTATGATACTTGGAGTCGAATCACATACGATATTAGAAAATTGAAGGAATATTTGATATATTTCTTCTACTAAACAAACTTGTGACAGAAAATGAAGAATAAAATTATGATGAACGCCATTTTATGTATTCGATTTCAAATATAGATTCGATTACCGTCTTACTTTACATTCCCAACACGACCACTTAAAATAAAAATTTCGGTTATTTGAAAAATTACCATCAGGATGACTAAAACTGTATCTATAATTATAGGTTACTGCATTTGTATGGGAAAATACAAACTATTTCTTTTCCGGATGGATACTGCATGACCTTGTGGAGAGTAGTATCCATCCGACTAAACAGGTACATATTTGTCATGCAATTGCTGTAGTGTTTTATTATATACTTTTTATCTTATTATACCTAAGGCTTAATTATATAAAACAAATACACTGCAAGGACCAAAGTAACTTAATTTATACTGCAATCAAAAACAAATACACAACTGCAGATTCATTTGTACACAACAACAATTTTAATGGGTACATTTATATGCCTAGTGAATTTGAACTTAGTCGCCCGCTTGACATCACTTTCAAATAGAATTATCGTTTTGGTCTACTTAAAATGGAAATTTTGTGTCATATTGTGAATGAGTGCGCATTGCAACAACTGTTCCATGCGGTCTTAAATGAATGAACTTTGGTGTTTGTGGCGATTCAACTAAAGGTTCGTGATTATGGACTGGATTTATCTGTGCGAATTCCACCTGAAGTACATTGATTTGAGCAGAGGGGTCGGCGTCTTGACTTATCTGCATGCGTTTTTCTGATCTGTCATTGAATGTTTGGAATCATAATGTGGGACAAATATGAATCCTTTCAATTGCAATTATGAAATAGACGTCATGAAATATGCTGTTCATTTGATTTTGAGAGACGTAAGGAGGATGTTATTGTGCTTAGAATGTAGTCGATATTACAGTACAATTTCGAAATTTGTAACTAAGATTTAGAACCATAACATTGCTCATGTAATATGGATTTGCAGAATTAAGAAAGTTCATTTTGGGGAAATTCGAGATTCAAAAGTGTATGAATATTTTGTGCAATTCGTTTTACCAAATAAAGACATGTTTATTACTAGTCACTTGCATGCTACACTAGCTATGTTATGACCTGTATGGCATCTATCAATAGTTCATCCACAAACAAATATGATAAAAGGAAATCTAAAGTCTACTACATGAGTGTACATAGTTTGTTTACAAATTGTTCTAAATACACTACATTATTTTTATTACACGTGTCTTTTACAAGCGTGTGAAATAAAAGTGTTCAGTATCGTAGAATAGTGAACGATTTTGACAATCTAATGTTAACGGAGAAAAGAGGTGTATATTGTGACGAGTCTATCCTTTTAAAAAAGTAGCATAACAGAGTGAAGACAACAAGCTTTGTAAAATTTAACAGATAATTTACTTTTCTAGAATACAAAGTGACAAATGAGAAAGAAAAAAAGAACTTACGGTATGCGAATTAAATCCAAAAATAATCCAAGAATTAAAGTCACGTTTCCTAATCATGAAAGCTCTAAATAAAATTCAGTTCAGGTCCCAAAGAGATCCAAAATTAAAGGCGATGACGTATATGTTATGGTCTGCGAAGTACTAATGTGTCAACAGTTTCTTGCTGAATCAATATTATTCCAGGTTTAGATTCACTAAAAATTCCAATGAATTTTTAATCCAAGAATTTTGTCAGAGCACTTTTGTATTTCCAGAGAAATGAATCACTTGAATTCAGTAATTTGAAGAAAATAAATTTCAGCCCAAGCTAGTCACAATATAATACAACTTAAAGTGCTAGATGTTACAGCTCGACAGGTAAAATCCTAATAGTCACAAAATAATATAGTTTTCTGTTTGACCTCAGGTTACAAATTAGCATTTTATAAAAACAACCATTACCTAAAGGAAAACATGACCTAATGAGCCTTGTTTACTTACAACATGATAACCTATTAAATTCAGTTGGGCATCTCCAAAACCATGACCCTTATCAACATGTTTACGCCGTCTTATTTACTTAAAAAATAATCTGGTCAATGAGTTAATTCCCATAGAGAATAATTAAGCTGTTATTGTTTTTTTTTACATAAATGAAATTTAAAAATTAAAAAAGTGAATCAGGTCATGCAGGAATGAACTCAATGTTGGACAGGGTCAAGTCCAGTAAACAATGTTACATTAAAATAACATGTAATGGAATAAAAAATATTAAAACTAACAAGCAAACAAACAAGCAAATTAAAGATACATAACACTATAATAAGAAATGTTATAGTTCTGCATAATTTAAAGCATATAGTATCTGTTAATACTTCTAATAAATAAATGTTTTCAATATTTAATAAAGATGTTTGCTATATTAACTTTAAATGTTTTAATATCTTTGCTTTTTTATATCTCACCATTTACAAAACTTTAGCTTATGTTTGCATTACACTGTCAGCGTTGACTATATTTCTCCCTCAAATATTTAGATACTTTGATAGCCTTCGCTAGAGGAAGCAAAATTTCCTGACAAGTTTGAGATTTCCTTGTGAAAGGTTTATCATGTCTATTCATGCTTTTATAAAATATAATTTTTATCATAACGAGAAAATGGATCGGATAGAAAAATATCCATCCTCCCAATCACATCGCTATTTTATATACAAACTACAGGAAGGTGCGGAAATAACATATATACATACTATGTTACTATAAAATAGTTGTCAATATATCATCATTTGATGGATCTATATCCGTACGTTTTAAATCCTTTCAGCCTTTTAGTTTACCACCTTCAGGTATTTATTTATATTTTTAAATTCATTTATTTTTAATTAGATTTTATACTTAGATGAAGATCCACTATTTTGGTCTTGTTTTATAGATTACGATTCACATGTATTCCTTATACTGTTTTGTCACACAAATATATACATTCAATTGCAGATACTGCAGTGATAAAAATTGGAAATGAATAAGCGAATTGTCATAACTCATGTACTGACCTAATTGTTAAGTACATTTTTCACTGAAAATCTTGTCGTAAGAAATTCATATGGGATCATCAGCAAGTTTTATTAACTGTATCGTTTCACCGAAGAACATAAAGACAAATAAAAGAGCAATGAGTCATCATACATCTCTACACATAAGAATGTAATCCATGAAATAGTAACTGTATAAGTCCCTGTCTTATCCATAATTTAAAAATAGATCACTAAGTTACTGTTTTTCATTTTTTCGAGTTGAGTACTCATTTATTTGAAAAATGGCAAAATATTGGTTCTATTCTTTCACGCAATGTTTAAAGTTTTATCTATATTCACTTCTTCTGAGCTTGCTTCCAGAAGAGCTATGATTTTTCCTCACTTAACATAAAACACGGACTCGAATGCATATTTTGTGAAAACCATACCACATCTCTTTATGACATAAATCCAGATTTCACGAGCCTTGTCCTGATTATTTCTTTCAACACAGTATTTACATCGATATTCCGTAAAATTTGATTCATATTGTTAAATTTAATGACATGGTATGTATCTTATCCACAATGAAACTATACAATATTTTCACGTAATATTTCATAAACATTTTAAAACAAAAGGTGTATAACGTTCGAAAACCCACTAATAATAATGGAATCAAAGCAAATTAAATTACTTTAGGTTTAAATAATCATCGAAGCAATGAAAAGAAAATTGCTTGGGTTTAACATATTGTAGAGAACATTTTGGATAAGTACTTTTCATAATGAAAAAAGTTTTTCTGAACGCTAGACAAAGGGTCTCCTCTTACGTGTTATCAATAATTCATCTAAATGTTTCAAAAATACATAATTGTATTTCCAGAATACTTTTTTGAAACAAATTAAAGTAAAATTTATTTTGTTGCAAGAGCATGAAAAATGATATTTAAAATTTCCTTTACTTCTTCGAAAATTAACAAATGCACCGAAAAAATACAAATGTTGGCGGGAAAACAACCTTTTCAACACCGTTGAAAAATTTAGAGATGAAAGAATTAAAAGAAGAATTTCTAACATATAGTCGATTAATCTGCCCTTGTGGCAGTAATCTTACATGCGAGGAATCCGTGAAACCAGCACTTCCCGCAGGTATTAATTTAATGGCATATATAACACGAGTTGATCTGTGAGACTATTACAATGCCAAGAAAATAATTCTCCATCTCCTGGTGTCAATCTGTTTAGCTGTGGTCTTCCTTGATTACTGTTTCCTTACTTCAGTTGTGCGTACATTTGTTGCATCGGGAGTCTCGTCTCATCTATCCTATGGATTTGACCAAGCCATCTTAAGTTTTTCTCTATAAAAATGTTGGTCATAGGAGTCCTGTTCACTTCATTACTGCTTTGTTTTCGTCCTTGCCCTCTCATTTAATTCGTAGAATTTGCTGCATGATATAAGCTTGAATTCTCCATGCCTGTGTACGACGTGTGCATTCATAGTAAGCTGCAGATAATTGTAAATGTCATTGTCGGAAAACTCTGGAATACAGAAACATCACATCTAGCAGCTCTTTCTCTCTCTCTCTCTCTCTCTCTCTCTCTCTCTCTCTCTCTCTCTCTCTCTCTCTCTCTCTCTCTCTCTCTCTCTCTCTCTC
This sequence comes from Potamilus streckersoni, assembly GCA_016746295.1. NCBI lineage: Eukaryota > Metazoa > Mollusca > Bivalvia > Unionida > Unionidae > Potamilus > Potamilus streckersoni. The sequence goes on from JAEAOA010001017.1 coordinate 438,131, forward strand.
TCTCTGGAATATTTTCCCCATGTGAAGTTTTCAGCCTAAAATATCGTCTTCGCTTCTGCTCACGCATGTTCTCTCAGTCCAAATCATCTAATTAGCCCTATCAAGGTCAAAAATCGAAAAAGCAGTGAAGAGACCCATAAATAAGGCCCCGTTGTCAACACTAAGGCTGCCAATCCTGGACTTGGTATATCCAGCCTGGATGGACCCCATCTTTATAATGTTCCAACCCAAAAGGTATACTCATTACCCAAGTGATACAGGAAATTCATATCAAATTTGATCAGTTGGTAACTATACTCAGGCTTTTCACTGAAAATAGTCCACAAGCTGGGCTTCAACTTGCACCCTTCATAGCAACAGACAAGACATCAGCAACATCTATGGTCTCCCACGCCCTTATAAAACTACGGCTTCACTTTAAGGTACAGCTCTGGAGAGAGATAACGTTGTCCAAATCATTTCTGGCGGGGGTTGGAGTTCTTTCTCAATCACAATTTATTAACTCATCGGTCATATCATCCACTCTAGTCCCTGATAAAGTTAAGACAAACATATGGGCGGACTAAAGCATTGACTTTTCTACTCTCCTAAGTAACTCACAGGATGCGGAATTCAAATTACATGTAAGTATGCACAGTATAGGTCTAGAGCGGGATTCAAATTACATGCAGGTATGCACAGTACAGTTCTAGAGCGGGATTCAAATTACATGTAGGTATGCACAGTACAGGTCTAGAGCGAGATTCAAATTACATGTAGGTATGCACAGTACAGGTCTAGAACTTAGTACTGTCCCACAATTTAGGAACATCCAGCTGGATCAGATAACTAGTATAGTATGGGAAAAAAATATTCTTTTGGTATCACTCTTTCCCACCACATGGACACTGTCCTTAACCTTAATGAGAGACTTGGAGGTACTATGATGAAAACTGTGTACAATTGGTTGCAAATTGGGAAAGCTAAATGGGGTACCAAGCATCTAGAACTCTACACGAAGACTGCTAGAGTTGGGTCATAACAATTTCGCACAAAAAAATTCCCTCCCACATTACAAAAGAGTATATGAAAGAGTTTGTTTTAGCTATCACAAAAGCGATTACTGTTCATTGGAATTTTCATGCAATTTTCAGCACAAGTGCTTCAGTTGTTTTGGGGGATACTAATTCATTCGCTCTCTCAAACCAATTTTTTTTCAGCCCTTTAACGACCCGAGCAACTCCGAAACACTAACAGAAGAACAAGAAACCTGTCGGTAAATAGTACTGTTCCTTTACCTACTCCGGCCAGAATTAACCAGGTGCAATATTGGCTCCACAATTTCGATCCGTCCATAAAGGAATACGTGCTTTAGGGTTTCAAAATGTCTTCGATGTGGGGTTAAAGAGGACATTGCAAAGACGCATGTAATAATCTGAAAACAGCTCGTGTTGATTTATTCACATTGATTAAATAAATATAAGACACTTTTATGACTTAAACACAAAAGTTTGTTTTTATGAAAAATGTAGACCCATAAAACAAGTTAGCTTCTTGTACTCACTGAACTCTCAAGCATTCAGGTTATGTCCTATGGAAATTAGCGGGGAATAGATACTAAACGAAATGACGAACCAAGAAGATCTAATTAAAACATTTTAATATAAGATTCCATCTAAGTTATTATTCTGCTTTAATTAACAATAATACTGACCACAAAATTCTCTCTCTCTCTCTCTCTCTCTCTCTCTCTCTCTCTCTCTCTCTCTCTCTCTCTCTCTCTGCGAACCATTTTCTTGTTGGATAATTGGTGCAAGTTTAGTTTTTAATTGTTTTCTCTCTCATTCCATATTTCTGCGCATGCTCTCCCTTATACAGGAGGAGAGAGGAGAACAAAACAAAAAGTGAAGAAAGGATTGCGAAGAAATTGTGTACCATGTTAAGTTAATTTAGAAACGGGGACTATTAACATTTAATCATTATTTTCAGGTCATTAATGATTGAAAATTCATCATTTATATATAGGCCTGCAGTTGAAAGAATGCTTATATATTTGTGTTGAAAGAAAGTTCATATATGCATAATATTGCGCCATGGGCAGATCACAATTTGATATACTAATAGTATTGATACATCTATTTACTTTATAAACATACCAGTTGTTTAATGACAAAAAGTAGAAGAACAATATTCATCGCTTTTGCATATAATAGTTGTCTTTCTACAAAATTATGACCAGAGTGGTTTGAATGTATGTCTGGCTAAACGGATGATGAACTGACTGACTAATTGATATCCTTTCAAGACAAACAGAAGATTCTTTACAAAATACTTTCTTGGTTTTATTATCTTTTCTACTAAGGATATTTCATCAGTCAACAATGAGAAATGATTCAGGGACTTCAATAATGATAAAATTAGACTTATTAATAATGCAAACACATATATGTAATCACAGGACAGAAAATTTGTGTAGTGAGTTTTGTGTAATTGTAAATTAGTGGCAAACAGATTTTAAAAACCTGTTAATGGAAAACTTTTAGAATTTATTTAGAATATATCAGATTCATAAAACAAGATTCCAAAACTTGCTTTATTTGCTACGCGTACCGCGATTAAACAATATTATCCTTTGACATCTTTATTTCTTAATAATTTTAATTCAGCTGTTAATCACAGGTTTGCAAATGAACTTAAATTGACAATGATGAAGTATAAATTTTACAATCATCTATTCTCCGAATGTTGAAGGAACTGATTTCTAAACTGATGAAAAGTAAATTGCATACAGCGACTACATTAAAGCCGATAAAAACAATTAGAAAAATAATCAAATAACAAATCTTGTTAAACCAAGATTTAGAAAATGACATTTCATACACGTTCGAAATAAAAATTAAAATTCACGATAGGTGGTTATAAATTCGTCAAGCATTGTAAATATAATTGTTTCTTTTTTACTTTAATATAAACGTCTTGCAAAGTGTCTCATTGCTATTATTATTAAAAGTATGTTCAAAATACTGTTACGCGACAAGGGCTCGTATTCAATAACACAGAAAAGAGTGAAATCCAACAATCTTTGTAAATTTTAACAAAACAATTTATTTCCCTAGATAACAATGCTAAAATTTGCTAAATAGGACTTACAATCTGTGAATATAATCAAAAATGTGATTTAAGAATGAAAACACAAGTCCTGTCACCAATCAGTCCTATAAAATCCAGGTTCGAGTCTCCACGACGTACAAATATGGAAGGAGATGACGTCAGATGTTGTCCAATGTACGAATATCAACAATTCCTCACTTGAATCACCATCTTTATTTCCGAATAATTCCAGAATAAACTTCCACGAATATATTTTAGAATTGTTTTAATAAGAAAGTCAACTTGTTGAGTGTCTAGGAGAAAAGATTATTGAATCCAAAAATCAGACTAAGAATAAAATATTATGGCAACAAATTAAAAAGAATACACCTTGTTTCTTCAAGGTTTTGAATGACTCTGCTTAAACAAATATTAAAAATGCGTATTTAATCTCAAAACATCACTTCAAATCCCCTCGAGTTTGGTCATTTGGTCTCTTAGTACACTACGTCCGCCAGTATAGACCGACTTAAAAACCAATCATAAATAAAGGTTGTTTACAAACAGTGATCACGCGAAGAAAGTAAGCCTGTGATACTGACCAATCATTTTAACTTCCTGTTGACACTTTTACCAGGGTAAGATTGACAAAATGATAATTCTCACATATTACTATTTCGCTTGAAGTGCTAAAAATACTAAAAATAATACTAAAAATAGAATCTCGAATCCGAGAAAAATATTTATTGCAATTAAATACAATGAAACAAAAATAAAATAAAAAGAATTTTAAACCTTGCACACAAGCAATTAAATCACATATACGTAACAATACAATCACCAACTTAGTGAATATTATATTATATTATATTATATTATATTATATTATATTATATTATATTATATTATATTATATTATATTATATTATATTATATTATATTATATTATATTATATTATATTATATTATGTATGTATGTATGTATGTATGTATGTATGTATGTATGTATGTATGTATGTATGTATGTATGTATGTATGTATGTATGTATGTATATGTATGTATGTATGTATGTATGTATGTATGTATGTATGTATGTATGTATGTATGTATGTATGTATGTATGTATGTATGTATGTATGTATGTATGTATGGAGAGATTGTATTATGGAATAAAACCATCGTCACTAGATACTCATTTTGAATGGCATCATGAGAGTTGTTGTGCCTTGTAAAGAAGCATTGACGTCCTGCAGCGGTACACCGGAAATAATATCTGTCAAAGAATAATGTTCTGAAGTAAGTCACCCTACATCAGAAAACTTGTTTGAACAGTTAGATTAGAGCTTTTTAATCGATGCTAAAGTGTTACTAGAAACGATACGAAGTGTCCATGAGAATATTATAAGTTAAAAGGTTTATCAGCATGATGTTCTTGATGTAAAATGTCAATCACTCTGCTTACATCGTGTATTATAGATTCTTTTGTAAAAGGGACAGATGAAGTAAGTCACCCTACATCAGAAGGACTTGTTTGAACAGTTAGAGTAGAGCTTTTTAATCGATGCTAAAGTGTTACTAGAAACGATACGAAGTGTCCATGAGAATATTATAAGTTAAAAGGTTTATAAGCATGATGTTCTTGATGTAAAATGTCAATCACTCTGCTTACATCGTGTATTATAGATCATTTTGTAAAAGGGCCACATTATGCACAGTGACATTGAAGTACTCTATGCAATTTGCCCCATCTAGTCTTAGTAGTCACGATCATTTTCTCAAACTTTGCTTTCTTTAAAGTGTGGTCCGTTATGTTTACTTCAAATGTGACAAATAAACGAAGTCTTTTTTCTTCTTTGTTATCGATTGACGCTGTTAGACCTTCTTCTTTTTCCTGGAATTTTGCCGGATGAACGTCCTGAAAGTTAAGTATTTATTTATATAAACTTGTATCCATTCCATAAACTCTACTAAACTTTATTTTGTTATACTTTACGTCTTACTCATACTTGGTCGATCCATCTGTAAGAGATTTCAGCGTCATTTGAAATCAGAATTAGACGATAGATTGCGCACAATTTTAATATTCGTCTCTATGATAGAAATTATATGCAAAAAAATTGACAAAATCATTAGGCTTGGTCTATCTGACTAACGCAGAATTAAACCAGAGAATTGTAATAGTATATGTAGATATATTTCCAATCGTCTATTACACAGATTCATTTCATCAACATATGTGCCTACGAGTGCTTTGTCCGTTTTTTTGTCCTTGTCACATCTGTTTAAATTGTTTTGAACAGGATTTGTAAGCGTTCCATATTTGTTTTCGATTGGCTCCCTACCTTTATCTTGTGTTTTCCAGCTGGTTCCGTACTACTGGATAGTATATCAGCCAGCTGGATTATACCTTAACCTTATGTTTCCCAGTTGGTTCCGTGTCACTGAATTTTATGATTTCCAGCTGATTCCGTATTATTGACCTGTATGTTTACCAGTTGGATATGTACGTTTTACATTTGCTACTATTTTCATGCTTGGCGTACATGGGTTCCTCACTCACTACCTGACACTTTGTTAATCATTTATGCTTTCTGCTTTCACTAATTCAATCTATGTCGATGGACTATGTGTTGCTCGTCTCGTTTAGGCCTAATGACGTGTAATTGTTCTATTGGTACTGGTTTTATGTTGCATTCCACACCTCAGAACAATGACCAATAATTTTCATAAGGGTCAGAGTTTGTTCATTTGTTCATTTTTTCTTACTATTACCGAGTTTGTGCCTCTTGTCGCCGTTTGTATTTCTATAGATCTTTTTTTTCTATGATCTGGCTGACAGAAGTTCATAGGTGACTATCTGCCCTACACTGCACGGCCTGTGCGATACGGTGGCATATGAAAGAGGCTTGGGATGTAACACTCTTGAGTCGCTGTTCGAGTCATACCACCACAGGTGTCAATTGCGATGTCTTTCTCAATTACATCTTTCATTTTGTATTCAGCATTCGAGCTAATCATTCTTTTGTCTGACACTCGAGCATTGGAATGGCTAATCATGAGGGGCTTCAGAAAAGGAACAGCTAAAGAACCGCACCAATAATTCTAGCTTTTTGCAGCACAACGACTTGTAACATGGCTGAGTTTGCTTCCCGTTACATTGCAGTCCTGATGAGAACCAAAGGCGTTGGCCACCAATTGGCCGAGTAAAATAACAACGCCAGACTTGATTTCAATGTTCCTCATTCTGAACACGAATGTTGGCGTCGATATATCCCGTTTCAACTTCTTACACATGCGCTCTTGTTCTGTATTATTCTATGAGATCAGTATGTAACTTGGGGTGTGGTACTAAAATATCTAATAAACTCATTGTCATGGTAAATTACTGTGGACTAAAATACCTAATAAAATCATGATCATAGTTTTGTCCAATCAGAGTGAAGGGAAGCATCATCTTGATGAACACCAGTCAGCATTTGTTGAATTATTTAGAAACATTTCATAAAAGGCCAATGAATTTATATGCAAGATATTTTTTAAGACATTAGACCTATCATCTATATATATCATATGAACATGGACGTTGTGACAGGAATACACGTACTATACTGGTATTAGCGTTGTTGGAAGACCAGATGGTCTGGACAAAAGTATCATTCTCAAGAACATTTGAACAGCATGAGAAGAGCCTTTCATCAATGCCAATGTTTTACCAGGAGATGGTACTTAGGTGTATCCATTATAATATAGCATTATGAGGTTTATCAGCATGATGTGCGTGATATAAGAAGTCAAACATTTAGTTTGAACTCATTGGTAGGAGGTCTAAAATCCATCCGCATTATGTATAGTGAGAGTGAAGTGCTCTCCATAATTGGCACAATCTAGTCATTGTTAACACGGCAATTTCGTAGATTTTGAATCTTCATCAGGTTTTAAATGTGTGTTTATTATGGCTATGCCCAATGTGACGAATAATCAAGATCTTCTGGAGCAGCTACACTACGAAGCAACACGAGTGTTGATACCTACAATTGTCTATGTTGCTGTTCTTCTAATTCTTGGAGCCATGGGGAATTCCTGTGTCATATTCTACTACAGATTTAAAGCGAAGTATACACCACACTCGTATTTCATTCTCGTTCTTGCTGTATTTGACTTCTGCCTTTGTGCCCTCTGTATGCCAATGGAAATCCTGGAATTAAGAGTATTCTTTATGGCCGACGACGTTGTGCTTTGTAAAATCCACCGTTTCGCCAACTATTTATTTTCAATTTCGTCACTGTTGGTGCTTTTGAGCATAGCTGTAGAACGTTATCGAGGAATCTGTCAACCTTTCAAACCAAAACTAACAAGAATAAAAGCACAGATAGCCTGTGTATCGTGTTTTTTTGTTCGGTGTCTTGGCTTCGTCGCCTATATTATTTTTTCATAATATTATTCGCGTGAACGTAACATCGTTGCAACATTATGAAGTGGAGGTTCGTTATTGCTCGATCACAAGCGAGAATTCTCTTCACATTCTTTATTGGATTACTAATTTTGGATACCTGCTAGGTTTTGTTTGTCTTTCATCTGCACTGATAACACTTTACAGCCTGATAGGTAAACAGATGTTAAAGCAGAATCAATTCAGAAAGCAAGCACAGAAAGGGTTTCGAAAGACAAAAATTGACTCACTATGCTTCGTTTCAAAAGGAAGCATTGGCGATTTAAATAGAATTTCACTAGAGTATGTGAAAGATGGACAAAACACTATTTCATTGAGACGTATGAATTCAAAGTCAACATCACATTCATCTGAAAGAAATTCTAATACCAGTAGAAGAGCTGGAAATGATAAGACACGTACCGCCCTTGAAGTGGATTTCCAAGAGCCAACATCACATGTCGCGAAATCGTCAAATGACGATGAATCTAATAAAATTTCATATATTCATAACACCAAAAATTGTGAAAGGACAGACAATGAAATTGATGTAATACGCGAATCAGGCACACTACACATGAAAGGTGAAAGTCAAAGGAACCTGGAAACAAAGGACAAATCTGGATTTCAAACACCCTCAAGAACATTCGATTTGCAATCTAGAAAATTTACGTTGTCAATGCTTTTAGTAACGGCCTCATTTATTCTAAGTTACGTTCCCTATCTTTGCCTGATAATATGGCGCGTTATGGAGGCTAATTCTGTTTTGACAAGGATGTATGACACATGGTTCGTTTTTTACTTTATTGGTCTTCGCTCTTATTTTATCAACAGTGCAATTAATCCAATTGTTTTTGGTGTTTGTAATAATCAGTTCAGATCATTCTTTATCGCCTCAGTATGCACAAAATGCAGAAATACTTACTGAAATTCTGACTACAATAATGTTTTGAAATATTGTAGTACACATTTAACATAATAACAAATGTCTGTAAATGTCCATAGAATCCTCTATTCATTCATAAATTACAGATATGAAAGGTTTTCCTTTTTCTGATATACGTAGCTTGACTCGCCATAACAATAAACGCCGACATAGCATGGTCTACGCTTTTTGTTCCTTTTGTGATTGAAAGCGAATAGTGTATATACACGTATCTGCTAGCGGATTATGCCAAGGCATGTATAGGTCTATTGTCAGTAATTGAATGCACTTAACAGAGAGGTAAGTTTAAAAAAAATGTACTGCTTCGCTAATTCAATCCTGCTATGTTCAACCAGGACACGTTCACTTTGTTGCTAATACATACATATCCCGCCTGGATTTTTTATACTGTAATCATCTGTTATGTATATAACCATTCTGATATAAAAGATTGATTCAGATATGTAGATATAAAGAGTATTGAGATACGTGAAGCATTATGTATTAATTTACTGTGTCTTTATTATACTTTTACATTATTCAGGTCTTGTGTTCTTATGCCATCACTCAAAAGACGTCATATTGTTTTCATTTTTCAAATGTTCTGGTTCTAAAAGATTGTTCCATGGTCTGACTCCAATTATAATATGGATTGTGTTTAATATTGGAAAAAGACTATATCCATGAATTTCTTATAATTAACTATAGTTCCCGTGATTCTAGGACAGAGTTTTGTATTTAGCATATGGTTAGAATTTTAAAGAATTTCACCTGATTTCCTCACTAGATATACTGGCTATTTAAACAAAAGACTAATATCGTAGGTATTGTTAAAAGAACCTTTAATTTCCTGTATTTTGGTGCATGATTGATTGGTACTATATATGGGTTATTGCGTATACAACTTGGCTTTACTCGAGATGTGCATCTTTCAAAAAAAAGTGCTAGCTCCACTCGCTCATTTACTCTTTCCGAATTTCGGAGGTAAATTGTAAAAAAGAGCATATAAAAGTTTTTACATTTTATATATTGGTAATTAATTCATTGCACGTTCAGAAGCTGGTATTATCTGGTCTTGCAAAATTAATTTTCCCTATTTTAATAGCTGCCAAGGATAAATTACTTTATACTAATTCAGGTTCATCTTTGAAGCACAAGGGAGTAGTCATTTTAGTTAGCAGTGTGCTAAGATCATTTACAATTTCCAAAAGTACAATATCCAAAGAAATGTCAGCCACATTACATGAAAGTAGCATAGAGGTATACCACCATTATCTCCAATGTAAGAGTTTTTAAATACAAACAACTTCACCTTACATGCATCACTCTCTCAAAAGTACATAATAACTGGTGAGCGCCAGTCGAAGAGACAGTCTGTAAGAGCTTTTAGAACTTATAGTTCGATACTCCTCTCTCTCTCTCTCTCTCTCTCTCTCTCTCTCTCTCTCTCTCTCTCTCTCTCTCTCTCTCTCTCTCTCTCTCTCTCTCTCTCCTACCAATGCTTGTACATGTAAATCATCCGTATTGAATAAAATATGTATTGAAATTATTAAGGCAGACTGTTGACTTCATACGTATTTTTAATAGACTTTAGTCCGATTAGTTATGTACTTTACTGTATATCTTAGATAAGAGTTTTTCCCGACTAGTGGTATCTATTATGACCTTTGTCGTATAACAGATAACAGTTTCTCCCGACTAGTCTTATCTATTATGACCTCAGCAGTATAATATATAACAGTCTCTCCCGACTAGTCGTATCTATTATGACCTTTGCTATATAAGAGATGTTTATACAAGCATTTCGTGAAAGTGAACAATGATGCTTTGCATAATACCACCCATTATTTGGTAATTGATTAAGAAATATACATGACGTGCCAAAACATTTACAGTTAGAGTATGTTTAGACACTGAACCAGTCGCATTTAAATGTTATACTAACATGGGCTTATTGACGTCAATGCATGCATATAGCGGAAGTGGCATCGTTCAAGAAGCAATTGGTATGAATTAAATTTATCCTACCCAGAAAAGTTTTGTTTGAACAACGAGAGAAGAGCTTTTGATTGATACTGAAGTGTTGCCAGGAGATGGTACTCATCTGTGTCCATTAGTATTTTGTTAGTTAAGAGCTTCATCAGCACCATCTGCTTGATTTAAAATGGTCAAATATTATGCCTGTATCGTGCAGTTCATTGCATTGGTAGAAGGCATAAAATCCACATTCTCTGTAAGGAAATTTGCTCCATCTTGTATTTGTTTTCACGATAAGTTCTTAGAATTTGCATTTTCATCAGGTTTTTAATATGTGTTCAATAATGGCTATGTCAAATATGACGCAAAAACAAGATCTTCTGGAGCAGCTAAATGATGAAACAAAACGGAAGTTGCTACCTACAGTTTTATATGTATCTGTTCTTCTAATTCTTGGAGTTATTGGAAATTCATGTGTCATATTTTACTACAGAATTAAAGCGAAGTATACACCACATTCCTATTTCATTCTGGTTCTCGCTGTGTTTGACTTTAGTCTTTCTGACCTTTGTATGCCAATGGAAATCCTGGAATTACATTTTTTCGTTATGGCTGACTACGTTCTGCTTTGCAAAATGCATCGCTTCGCCAACTATTTATTTTCAATTTCGTCGCTGTTGCTGCTTTTGAGCATAGCTGTAGAACGTTATCGAGGAATATGTCAACCTTTCAAACCAAAAATGACAAGAAAGAAAGCGCAAATAGCCTGTGTATTGTGTTTTTTACTTGGCGTCTTGCTGTCGTCGCCAATGCTTTTATTTCATAATATCGCTCGCGTAAACGAAACGCCTCCGAGCAATTGTGAAGTGGAGGTACGTTATTGCACGGTCACAAGCGAGAATTCTTATAATATTCCTTATTGGATTACTAATTTTGTATACCTGTTAGGATTTGTTTGTCTTTCATCTGCAATGATAACACTTTACAGCCTTATTGGTAAACAAATGTTCAAGCAGAGTAAATTCAGAATGCAAGCACAGAAAAGGTTTAGACAGAGAACAATTGACTCACCTAGCTGTGTATCTAACGGATGCATCGGAGATTTAAATAAAAGAATTCCAAAGGAATATGTACAAGATGGAAGTTATACAACGAATCCTGTTTCCGTCCTTGAGCTGGGATTCGAGGAGCCAAGGTCTCATGTCCGAAAGTCGTCATATGAATCTAACAAAACGTCATATACTCAGCGAATACATAACTGTGGAAAGACAGACAATACAACGGATGCATGCGTACAAGTAACTTGCGAATCAGACAAAAATTACATGATTTTCAAAAGTCAAAGGATCATGGAAATAAGGAACAAAACGGGATTTACAAAACTTTCAAAAACATCGGTTTTGCAGTCAAGAAAATTTACGTTTTCAATGCTTTTAGTAACGGCGGCATTTATTCTAAGTTACGTTCCATTTGTCTGCCTGATAATATGGCGCCTCATAAAGGGGAATTCTATTTTAACAACTATGTCTGACACAACGCTTGTGTTTTACGTTACTGGTCTTCGCTCCTATTTTATCAACAGTGCAGTTAATCCAGTAGTTTTTGGTGCTTGCAATAATCAGTTCAGAGAGTTCTTCGTCGCAAGATTAAGCAAAAGATGCAGAAATATTTATTGAAGTTTAGTTTATAATTAGAAGGGCTGTAGTAAACATTTAACGCAAGAAATAATGTGGATAAACGTCCACAAAATCCTCTATTCTCCAATTAATTACATATTTGAAACATATTCATTTCTCTAATATGAGGATCTAGGCTAGCCATGGCAATAAATGCCAACAGAGCAATGACTACGCTGTTCTTTCTGTTTGTGATACAAAGCGAATAGTATATACCAGTATCTGCTAGGGAATTATGCCAAGGCATGTCTAGGTCTACTGTCTGTAAATGAATAAATACTTACACATACTACTTTTACTGCTTCCTGAATTCATTCCTGTTAACAGAACTAAGTACAGCGAAGATTTTGCACTGCGGTATTTACAACACACCGCGATAAGTACCAAGGCATACCGCAGTTATATTCAATATTTTGGGGCAAAACGCCTGACACTTTTGGGGTTAATTTCCGCTAGTAAATTTTTTTTCAAGAAGGCTGCTTTCATTTATGCCAAATTAAGACCGTGAATAATCCATATTATTATAATCTTGAAATAAAAGAACAGAACATATTTTAGCTGTAACGAAAATTGCAAACATACGGCCCCCACTCCCATATTTAAATGGTCATCATCTTGAAGTAGATACATTTGCTATGTATATGTTGACTGTTTTATAGTTTGAAGTCGTAAACCTGGAATAAAGTGGGATGATTAAGTGTGCAATACAGTGGAAGACATGCTGCTGACATTAGAGAGCCTTGCGATGAAAATATGAAGCATTGATATCGATTCCTAAAATTCTCAAGGTACAATATTGATATATTAGGCACGGAACCTATCAGAGAAGGCAGTAAACATTAAAATACTCTCTCAAAAAGCAAACAAAATATTAATTGACTAGAGAAATTACGTAAGTTTATACAACAACTGCCCTCCTAAAAATCGTAGGATGGTGCGCAGTCTTACAAAGGTATACTTAATACAATCACATTCGGTAGTATAATAACTAAACTATTACATGTGGGTTTTTGTCGTTCTTTCTTTTTCTTTCCGAAGGTTTGATTTTGGTGGAATTTTTTTTACACTGACAGGTGTCAGTGAGGTGGTTATAGGAACATAAAGAGAAAATATACTTGTCACCATAAATTTGTGACTGATACATTAGAAAAAAATGTAGTTTTTAAAATCATTTTGTCATGATTATCATCAAATTCGTTGCAAGACTCATCGAAAATTTCCACGTACCTGTATAACGAAAAAGTACCTCGGTACGAAACACACAAAACCCCCAGCTATAAGCGGTAATACGACTCACCTCTACTTGTAATGTTTAACCTGGACCCGTCCACTCCGTTACCGTACATAGACAAAGCTACAAATGTATTTTGTTCCGGAAAGAACTAGTTTGATAGGCGTAGGAATGCGGAGGCCGTCAGACTGGGACTATGTTCCTGCACCGTATACAAACGAATTTTTTCCCCAGACTTAAAACAAAACACTTATGTTGTTTTATATTTATTTCATATTCCCTTTCTATTCACCTTTTCTTTAAATACATTTTCATGTCTGCTTTAAAAAAAAAGTTAATTAGGCTTTTGGTGTTTGAAGAAAAATATTTTACAAACGTCAACATATACGTTGCTGGTGCTAAGCCTATTTATTGCGCAGATGCGACATCGGTTTGTCTGTACTACAGACAAATTTACTATTTATCTTTGAAATTTTAAAAATGTCATCAGGGACATGTGAATGGATTTAATCTGCAGTCACAATAAAGCTCGTTTTTTTATCTTCTCATATGGAACATGGGTTTTGGACTATGTACCAAACTCGACCGTTAACTCGCATGAAATAAGGAATGTTGGAAGCAATAAGACTTGTGTTATTTCTGTAAATATCTTATATCAGAAAAACACTTCCAAAAAATTAGAAAACCTCAAACAAAAGCCAATAAACTTGCAATGGTATGTATTATAAAGCTTCATAAATGTACACTTACATGTCTCCAAAATGAGGCAGAAGACCACAAAAAAATGAACTGATGCGAAATAGTTCTTTATACGAAATATACGATTTGGATACATAAAAAATTGGTAATATAATAAAACAATAATAACCTTTTTTGTTCTGTTCTTGCAAACTGCTAAAAATTTGAAAATATGATTGATATACAATTTTCATATGATGCAAGGTCTGTTATATATGAAGACCCCTGCAAATTTTTATTGTAAATTTGGGTAAACCGAAATAAACATTCATTAAATGGATCTTGAAAATGACTAAGAGAGAGAGAGAGAGAGAGAGAGAGAGAGAGAGAGAGAGAGAGAGAGAGAGAGAGAGAGAGCACATATCAGCATGACCTTTTGAAAATGGCAAACTGTTTCACTCTGACATTACCAGGTGTTCAATTGACTTGAAGAAAATAATCTATATTGAAGTGATATTGCAATTTAATGGGCGTGTGAGCATTTCCTTACAAATCTAGACAAAGGTAGATGCTAATGAGAGCATTTCCTTCCAAACCTAGACATGGGTAGATGCTAATGTGAGCATTTCCTTACAAATCTAGACAAAGGTAGATGCTAATGAGAGCATTTCCTTATAATCCTAGACATGGGTAGATGCTAATGTTAGCATTTCCTTACAAAGATAGACACAGGTAGATGCTAATGTGAGCATTTCATTGCAAACCTAAACACAGGAAGATGCTAATGTGGGCATTTCCTTACAAACTTAGACACGGGTAGATGCTAATATGAGAATTTCCTTTCAAACCTAGACACAGGTACATGCTAATGTGAACATTTCATTACAAACCTAGACACAGGTAGATGCTAATGAGAGAATTTCCTTACAAAGATAGGCACAGGTAGATGCTAATTTGAGCATTTCCTTACAAACCTAGACACGGGTAGATAATGATGTGAGCTTTTCCTTACAAAGATAAACACAGGTAGATGCTAATGTGAGCAATTCCTGGCAAACCTAAACACAGGTAGATGCCAATATGAGCATTTTCTTACAAACCTAGACACGGGTAGATGCTAATGTGAGCATTTCCGTACAAACCTAGACACAGGACGATGCTAATGTGAGCATTTCCTTACAAAGATATACACAGGTAGATGCTAATGTGCGCACTTCTTTACAAACCTAGACACGGATAGATGCTAATGTGAACATTTCCTTACAAACATAGACACGGGCAGATGCTAATGTGAGCATTTCCTTACAAAGATAAACACAGGTAGATGCTAATGTGAGCATTACCTTACAAAGGTAGACACAAGTAGATGCTAATGTTAACATTTCCTTACAAACCTATATACAGGTAAATGCTAATATGAGCATTTCCCTGCAAACCTAAACACAGGTAGATGCTAATGAGAGCATTTCCTTGCAAACATACACACAGGTACAAGCTGATATGAGTATTTCCTTGGAAACCTAGGCATAGGTAGATGCTGATATGAGCATTTCCTTGCAAACATATATACAGGTAGATGTTAATGTGAGCAGTTCCTTACAAACCTCGACACGGGTATATGCTATTGTGTGTATTTCCTTACAGACCTATACACAGATGGATGCTAATGAGAGCGTTTCCTTACAAACCAAGACCCAAGACACGGGTAGATGCTAATTTGAGCATTTCTTTGCAATCCTAAACACTGGTAGATGCTAATTAGAGCATGTCCTTACAAACCTAGACAAAGGTAGATGCTAATATGAGCATGTCCTTACAAACCTATACAAAGGTAGATGTTAATGTGAGCATGTCCTTACAAACCTAGACAAAGGTAGATGTTAATGTGAGCATTTCCTTAGAAACATAGACACAGGTTGATGCTGATGTATTTCCTTACAAATCTAGACACAGGTACATGATAATGTGAGTATTTAATTACAAACATAGGCAGAGGTGGATGCTGATTTGAGCATTTCCTTACAAATCTAGACACAGGCAGATGCTATTGTGAGTATTTCCTTACAAACCTAGACAGGGGTTGATGCTGATGCATTACCTTACAAACGTATGCACAGGTAGATGCTAATGAGAGCATTTCCAAACAAACCTAGACACAGGTAGATGCTAAGGTGATAATTTCCTTGCAAACCTATGCACAGGTAGATGCTGATGTGAGCATGTCTTTACAAAGTGAGCATTTTCTTGCAAACCTAGACACAAGTAGATGCTGATGTGAGTATTTCCTTGCAAACCTAAACATAGGTAGATGCTGATGTGAGTAGTTCCTTGCAAACCTAAACACTGGTAGATGCTAATGTGAGTAGTTCCTTGCAAACTTAGGCTTAGATAGATGCTGATGTATTTCATTGCAAACATAGACACGGGTAGATGCCAATGTGAGCACTTCTTTACAAACCTAGACACGGGTAGATGCTAATGTGAACATTTCCTTACAAACCTAGACACAGGTATCTGCTTATATATTTCCTTACAAACCTAGACACAGGTATCTGCTTATATATTTCCTTGCAAACCTAGACACAGGTAGATATACTGGTGTAAGCATTTCCTTAAAAAAAAAACAAAGCTAAATAAGCAACCAGAATTGTTGTATTGCTATTTTGTATAAATGGCGTTTATTCTGCTATAATTAAATTTTAATATTTAAAGGTGGGTAATTATTTACTTCGTAATTCTTCTTATTTCTATTACCAATAGAAATAAAAATGGAATTCATTTTCGATATTAACATTACAAATTTGAAACAATCTTTCTTCTTAACAAACATTTTCATATCTTACTGTGCTACCTCTGTTTGGCAAGTTCACCACTCAGAGAATTGTGATTATATAACAAAGATCGCTATCTCCTAAGAGTTCTAGAGATCTTTGATCAGTGAAGTCTATTCTTCATCACCTATAGAAACGCAGTCTTTCCACGGACTTTTCTCATCCAATAGCTTTTGCCTAACGCAGTCTTTCTACTGACATTTCTCATCCAATAGCTTTTGCCTAACGATATTTGGAGTAGACTTGAAAGTACCAAGAATATATGTAAAAAAAAAAAACACACGATTACATTGTCTTCATAAAAAATGTAAAAAAAAACAAACACAATTACATTGTCTTCATAAAAACCTTAAATCTCAACCCCATAATTAAGAATGGTAGCTATCTTTGAGTCAAACAGTCGAAGCAATATATAGTCATAAGCAATTTGCCAAATTTTTTGAAAGAATTTGTTTCAAAACTTGCATGGCCTTCAGGGCTTACAAAAACAGTTATCTGGCACATGTACGATGAATTAATGTAACATTATATGCAACCTAGATACTAGTAATGGATCCAAGCTTTCCCTGTGTAAAGGCTATATTACCACTTAAGGCAACTTCTGAGATTACTGCTTCTGCGAAATACACCCTTTGTTCATATTCACTTTTAATTTCCACTATAGGCAATATATATGCAGCCTATTGCGCATATCCTGCTTGCAGACATCCTTGAAGAGAAGATGTGGCCGTCCTATTGATCTTCTGCCTGAGGCAAGCTTAGAGTAGAGAAGGTCTTTGGGGATCCGTCCATCATCCATTCGATGCACATGACCCAGCCATCTGATGCGACGTTGGCGGAGGAGTGTGACCATGCTGGGAATTTTGGCCTTTTGAAGCACCTCGTTGTTTGTCACACGATCGCTCCAGGTGATCCCAAGTATGCGACGGAGACAACGTATGTGAAAGGCGCTTAGTCGTTTCTCCTGAGAGGCGTACAGGGTCCAAGTTTCGCTGGCATACAGAATAGTGCTAAGCACGCAGGCACGGTACACGGTGATCTTAGTGTTTAAGTTCAGCTTGTTGTTGTTCCACACTCTCTTCGACAATCTAGAGAGAGTTGTTGACGCCTTTCCAATCCGCTTGTTGAGCTCGGCATCGAGTGAGAGGTTGTTGGTGATGGTAGAGCCAAGGTAAGTGAACTCACTGACTACTTCTAGTTTGTAGTTGTTAATGGTTATGCTGGGAGGGTCTGCGTCCTGAGCCATCACGTTGGTTTTCTTTAAGCTGATGAACAGCCCGAATTCATCACATGCTTTAGCAAAGCGGTCCATCAGGCGTTGTAGTTCAGCTTCTGTGTGAGTGACTATAGCAGCAGCATCTGCAAAGAGCATGTCCCTAATGGTTGCTTTCCTTACTTTGCTCATTGCCTTCAGTCGTGCCAGGTTGAACAGTCTGCCGTCTGAACACGTGTGCAGGTAGATCCCTTCTGTGGACGTCCCAAAGGCGTACTTAAGCTTGACAGCGAAGAAGATGCCAAAGAGCGTGGGGGCAAGGACACAGCCTTGATTCACTCCGCTGTGGATATTGAATGGTTCGGACGATGAGCCATCATACTGCACTGTGCCTTTCATGTCTACATGGAAGGACTGGATCATGCTTAACAGCTTTGGAAGGCATCCACTCTTCGTCAGGATTTTGAAAAGTCCGTCTCTGCTGACCAGATCGAATGCTTTGGTGAGGTCTATAAAAGACATGAAGAGGGGTCTGTGTTGTTCCCTGCATTTCTCCTGCAGTTGCCTGATGGAGAAGATCATGTCGATTGTGGACCTCTCTGCGCGAAACCCACACTGAGACTCTGGATACACTCTGTCGGCAAGCGTCTGCAGTCTGTTCAGGATGACTCTAGCGAAGACTTTACCCACGATGCTGAGAAGTGATATTCCTCTGTAGTTGTTGCAGTCACTTCTGTCGCCCTTGTTCTTATACAGGGTTATGATGTTGGCGTCTCTCATGTCCTGAGGCACTGCACCTTCATTCCAGCACTGGCAGAGAAGATCATAAAGGTGTGTGAACAGCACACTGCCGCCACATTTGATGACTTCTGCTGGGATGCCATCCTTTCCTGGGGCTTTACCTGTGGTCAGTTTCTCTAATCCTAGCTTTAGTTCTGTCACAGTAGGTTTCTCATCCAGTTTGGTCAAAGAAGGGAGGTTTCCAATGGCGTTGAGGGCATTGTTGGTCACGTTATTCTCTCTGGAATACAGTTTGGAATAGTACTCCACCCAGCGCTCTATCTGTTTGTTCTTGTCATGAATGATATCTCCTGCAGAAGACTTCAGTGGAGCTATCACTTTCTTCGTTGGACTCATTGCTTTCTTTATGCAAGCAGGATATGAAAGCTCTTGGAATAGAGGTCAACACCTGGGAAGAGCTTGCCCTCGACAAGTCCAGCTGACGATATGCTCTGTACACAGGTCTGAAAGCCAGCGAGGAAAAGTTACGACAGCTCGCTGATGAGAAAAGATCTCAGAGGAAGAGGATGCAGTTCCAACCAAGACCCGAGTCATACTTCAAGTGTAGCAACTGCAGCAAGGATTGCCACTCCCGTGTGGGACTTTATAGTCACAGAAGACGCTGCACAGCTACAAACTAGGACACCTTTCATGGGCGCATTTTCATCGTCTCTCGAGTCTAACGGAAGCCAACCAACTATTTAAAAAGGCCATATTACCACTTAAGACAACTTCTGAGATTACTGCTTCTGCGAAATACACCCTTTGTTCATATTCACTTTTACTTTCCACTATAGGCCTTATATATGCAGCCTATTGCGCATAATGTGCAACTGCTGGGCAGTGTCAGCAAAGACAATTAAATCGTCTGCATACAACAGTAAAAATAGTTTCAATGTTTCTTCCGAAATCACCCTGTTTCAAATAGATTCAGATCGTTCAAAACTATGTAAAAGAATAAGGGATATACAACACAATGTTGTGCATTTCCATATTACAAATAAACAAATCGGTAAAAGAGAAATGGTATAATTAACACGTTTTTCCCGTAAGGATTTTATGACATTTTTTACTAATATTTTCATCACTAACTAACGTTTGGTACAGTAATAGTATATCTACCCTATCTAAGGCTATTTCATACTCTATAAAAAATGTATAATAATAATAATAATAATAATAATAATAATAATAATAATAATAATAATAATAATAATAATAATAATAATAATAATAATAATAATGTCACGATCTACCTAGGTTTAGGGATGTTTATTCAACTGACACTAATCCGGTGTTTGATCTGTGGACATATGCCGCGAGCAAGAAGCCAGCGAAACAAACGTAGTCGCCAAAAGTTCTTTGTGCAGAACAGGACATAGTAAATTACACCTGGGTGTTAATCCTTTAGTAGGATGTCAAAAGAGCCATTGGTAATAAAATGATAGGCAACTTATATTGACAGTTCCTCTGATTTACAACTTGGGAATGGTTAGTCCACCACATCCAATCAGAATTAAGCTAGTGAGTGGGCATACCTCAAAGTTTTGAGGATATTAAACTAACTCCCTACCAGAATTATTTAGTAGACCGAGGCAGATTACAAGGTGATTGCACGATTAAAGGCTACTCCGAGATACACACTCGTAAATTTGGCGTGAATCGAAGGGAAAAGATTGGAACAAAGAAAGCTTCAATAAGGTAGATATTCGTTTGATTTTTGACTCACACATTGCAAACGCCGTAACTGTAAGTACTAATATTATGTTTATGCAAGTACTAATAGTATTGTTTGAGTGAAGAATTACTTTGTAGAGTTTCATTTGTGTACTTATTTGAGATTGTATTGGAGTTAGGAAATGATTTATGTAAGCAAGATTATGAATGTATGTTTGAATATGTTCAGAGCATAGATAGTTACATATTTATATATTTGTTTGATTTGTGATGCAAAAAAGATGTGTTGGTTCTTATGTATTGATGTGAATCAATTATCTTTGCCTGTATACGAGTAATTGATATCGTGCTTTATGATGTGTTATTATGTTATGATTTTACATTGTGTTTACCATTCACGAATGTATGAGTAATTCGGTGGGAATGGATGTGTGACCCATGAAATTAGATAACCTAATCTGATGATACATTATCTGGGATTAGTGTGAATTATGTGCCCAGCAAAATAGTACACCCTCCTTGTGTTTTATAGGAAGCTTTCCGGGTGGAACAACTTCAGTAGAAGTAGATAGGAAAGTTGAAGGAGAATTTTCCGGGTGGGATAACTTCAGTTAGAAAGAGATCCCGAGAGTCTGAGAGAATGACTGAAGTAAAACTGTCGGAACAGTCAGGGTCGACGGATTGAAGTCGACAATTCGACGAGGAAGTCGACGGAAAGGGAAGTGGAGGTGAAGAGGAAATTCGAAGGAGCAAAGGAGGAGTAGAAGTGGAGAGGAAAGTCGAAGGAGTAAAGGAGGAGTAGAAGTGGAGAGGAAAGTCGAAGGAGTAAAGGAGGAGTGCAGGAGAAATTTAGAGAGACAGATGAGTAGAACCAAGGACAGGGCGAAATTCTCACACTGATTCAGATGATGAAATAGGCACAAAAGGGTCGAGCGATTGGGAAGCTCGCATGTTGAAATTTTATTACTAATTAAATTGTTTTATTTAATTCCACCCTTTTGTACTTTTGTATTTAACTGTTTAATTTCACCCTTTAGCACTTTTGGATTTAACTGTCGGCATTGCTGACTGGTGGCTCAGAACCATATTCACCTACTTAACTTCTGAAGCATAATCGAGCCTGGGTGGGTGCCATACCTAAATAAATATTGGAAACACCCCACCCCATTTTCATATAATAAAACCCCATAACACTCTAGGGTATAAAAATTAAAAAACCCTACCGTAACAAATAATAATAATAATAATAATAATAATAATAATAATAATAATAATAATAATAATAATAATAATAATAATAATAAATCATATGAAATGTAATTACATGGTTAGATATTGGCACAAAATGTTATTATGATGCAAAACTGATTGACAACCTGCACT
>JAEAOA010001017.1:462500-617500 GCA_016746295.1 Potamilus streckersoni
AAAAAAAACAATACAAAGAATGAATCTTACTTCAGATTAGTAGACGCTTATACATAATCATATCCAGCGAATTCTCATTGTTTCAAGAAATTAGGCAGGCTTGATTTTATGAACTAATCCATGCTATCATAAAGTGTTGTAAATGTTGCACATTTTGACGTTAATTTTTACACATTGGCAAATTACTTGGATTAAGAAATGTTTTCAGCAATGATTCCCAAAATAAATAACAAAATGATCAATAAAATCAAAGAATGCCCTAAAAGGAGAAATAATTTTAAATTGCACGAGATAAGTTGTATTACAATAATATATCACTAACAAAAATAGCGTTGTACCCGTCTGTATTCAATGACGATTGCTGTCTTTGTCTGACATATTGTAGAAGAAGGATAATTTGTGCGACGGAGGGCATATTATTTTTATTATGTAATAAAA
This sequence comes from Potamilus streckersoni, assembly GCA_016746295.1. NCBI lineage: Eukaryota > Metazoa > Mollusca > Bivalvia > Unionida > Unionidae > Potamilus > Potamilus streckersoni. Next base: position 462,939 of record JAEAOA010001017.1, read on the forward strand.
TCTGACAGAATAATTGAACTGATTTGCTAGATGAATGAATATTTGAAAAAATAATTTATTGATTGAGCCTTGTACAAGAAGAATAAGACTAAGAAAAAGTTGTGAAACACACGATTTTAATTCGATGTAATTGTCTTTCTCCCAAATAGGTCACATTTCTCTGCTTCATAAGGAAATACATTGAACTTAAATAAATAAATAAATAAATAAGTAAACAAAGCGCGAGTTCCTCAGTAAGTTGGTCCTACTAAATACCTGAAAAGACACGCAAGATGACGCGTAAAGACAGCCAATTATAACGTGCATTGTCTTTTGCAATGAATTTGGTAATTACCTGTTGATGACGAGTTCTTCACATTTGGTATGTTTCAATCTCTTGCAGATTGAATTCTGTAAACGATTGTGCTTGTCCACAGTTTGGTTTCGTGGTAACTGTAATGTTTTGAAATTGTGTCTTATAATAGTTTTTAAAAAGATTGCTGGTCAGTGAACCTTTCTTTTTGTTCTGTATTTTTGCCAATAAAAAGTAGATGAATTATTTGGTCTTGATCTGTTGAACGAAGTTACTTTCATATTTACACCCTGATCTGGCAAAAGTGTTTTGTTCTCTTTCCGCCATGGCCTTCTGGTGGTCAAAACTGTTTTCAGCAGCCTAATAATAAAATTATAGGTATTGCTTATTTGCATGATGAATTTTAATATTGAATCACATCCTCTAATCAAAAGAAATGTTTTTAATTCTTGTAGAATAACACGTAATCATATTTATATTTCGATAAAAGTTGTCAGGAAGATTTTGTAAATGATTTTACCAATCTTTAATCTATTTATTTTTTATTTCAGATATTGCTGATATTGCCATGGAAACAGTTTAGATCAAACCCTATAGGCATCAGTGATAATTTTGTTTCAAAACTATGAAGTAGCAAAGCAGAGAAAAATTTATCAAGACTTCATAGATCAAATATATGGATGCCTTCATATATATATAGGCTTCTCGATGAGTCTGATACAGTGGACGAATTTAGATTACAATAATAAAAAACTGAACCATACAAAAATACTAATATTTTGTTATGAGGCAAACATTTAGAAATAATCAGAGAATTAAAACATTATGTTGTGTTTAAAACTGAAAACAACAACAATAAAACCCACTAGATTCGTTTCAATAGTATGAAATTTTACTATCGGTGTAACATGAAGTATTTACCGCCATAGAAAATATCCAGGTTCATTATTATAAGGAAAATAAATGACTGCATACTCGTAGAAAACGTACTAAATTCGTACAATGTGGCCCAATCAGGGCAATTGTTCTAGACTTAGTACTTTGGTTTAAATAAAAAAAATTAAAAAATAATATATTTGTCAATGCCAATAATTGAATGGGCGCTATGCAAAAAAAAATCCATTATTTTGATGAAATGCATTATTGAAAATTAAGCATGTGTCCTTTCAAAGTTGAGTACACTTAGGTATTTTTAGAAAATAGATCTATTCAATATAGACACACACACACACACACACACACACACACACACATACATACACACACACATACACACACACACATACATACATACATACATACATACATACATACATACATACATACATACATACATACATACATACATACATACATACATACATACATACATACATACATACATACATACATACATATATATATATATATATATATATGTATATATATATATATATATATATATGTATGTATGTATGTATGTATATATATATATATATATATATATATATATATATATATATATATATATATATATATATATATATATATATATATATATATATATATATATATATATATATATATATATATATATATGCCAAAGACATAAAAAGAGTTTTACTACTAACAGCTGTCTCGCTATCTCGCTAAGCGATCAGCATTAACAGGTTATTATTAGGACTGGTCGGCCTGGTGTCAGGATAATGTGACTGAGTGGTGCACGATGCTACATGTCTGCGGAATTATGCCCGATTGCTAGACAATACTATCGATATATATATATATATATATATATATATATATATATATATATATATATATATATATATATATATATATATATATATATATATATATATATATATATATATATATATATTTATATATATATATATATATATATATATATATATATATATATATATATATATATATATATATATATATATATATATATATATATATATATATATATATATATTCTATCAACAATACATATTTTTTCAGTTTGGTCAGTTTAAAACGTCTCTGTCCCGTCTTTTTTGTACTTCTTGTGTGTCTATATCAGTCTTTTTCATGTCTTTCCTGTCTTTGCGGATATGTGTATAACCGCAACCAGGCCAAATTGATCTTTCCCGGATGTAGGTTACCACACGGCAACCGATTTCGTCTTGAATTTTCGATTCATGGTACGACCGATGATCTATAGTATTTTGTAATACCAGGGTCTAAGTTCAACCTAAATGATGGCGATATGTTCATTATTTTACGTGATAGAACGTCATTACTTATATATCATTGAATGTCATTGTTCCGACTCTTCTATATCTACTGGAGTTAGGTTTTGTCACCTGTTTTCGTATATACTTCTTTTAAACATTATAGCGATTAGAGGACATTGTGGGGGAAGGGGCCAGATTTTATGAACAAGTTTTATGCCGCAATCATTAACCAAGTATAAAAAAGTCAAATACACAAGTGAGGTCAAGAATGTCCATATTTTGAGATACCTATATTAAAACAAAGCATAACAATATCCACTTGACCAGAGAAGTCAGTGGCAGTTCATAGCAGAAGTTTATGTACCTCAACCCCAAATTTATATCTAATTTTCATATTCATTTTTGACACCATGAGATGCTCACTGTGGAAACACAAGCCCTTTTCATAGATGCCAATTCTGCACTAAACAGGCATATGCAGTTAAAAATAGTTTGTCTCATATTCTACTAGCCCCAAACCCATGTGTTTATTGCTAATGGAGGCTAGCTCTTCTTCTTAGGCAAATATTGGTATTTCACTGTCAACATACTGCAGAGTATCTATGGAAGGTGTACATGCTGGACATGAATTTCAAGAATAACACAAGCCCAAAACACCTAGTTCACAAATATCTCAATATTGTTAATTAGTAAACAATAATAGCTGAAAAAGTCACACCATAGCCTTAAGTTAAGAAATTTACCAGGAGCCAATTTATGAATCTGTACCCTGCCACCATAAAAATTTCCCTCAAAATGGATTATGTCACAAGTTGTGGATATATCACATATTTAGACATTATCTAGTACAATGGTATAAAGGAAAACTTTTTGTGCACAAAATTAAAACTGGTATTTCACGTTTAAGAAAGTGACTACTTTGCAGCAAAAAGCACTGCATTATTTACATTGTGAGTTATGACTGACTGCATTTCTTGAAAGATTTCAAATTGTTTCCAACCTACAATGCTTTTGGTCTTTGTTTAACACCATAGCATCAGGACAGAATCACTATTCCTTTACAATCTTTCATGAATGTCAAGAGGTTTGGAAGTTATTAAGTTAGGAGTAAATGACAGAAATGCTATGTTAGTTGTCAGTCACAGAAGTAAAATGTTTCTATAAACTATTCTAAAGAAATCATACATTTAATTAAATTATGTGATGTTATGTGATTATGATTTTTAATGTAGCTTTAAAAAATTTTCAGTCATTTCGCTACGATACCTGCAGTGTGGCAGTTTATAGTGATGTCTAGCACTGGGGCATCATGCTGCAAACTTGTATCACAGTCACATTATCCTGACACTAGGCCGACCAGTCCTAACACTAACCTCATAATACTGAGCATCAAGCGAAGCAGCTGTTAGAACCATTTTTGTAAGTCTTTGTTATGACTCGACAGGGGATTGAACTCACGACCTCCAGCATCCGAGGTGGATGCTCTAACCACTAGACAACTGGAGTAGTTATGTGCTTTGGAAAAACTTTTAGACTGATGTAAAGCAAACATTTCTTAACCTTTCATTATCATTCTGGAGATGCTAAAGCATCATCAGTGTTCTGTGAGTGTTTGTTGGGGTGGGAGGGAGTAATCACAACAACAGTCTAACTAATCTGGAAAAATCAAAGTTTAATCAATCAACATTAGACCATGCTAGAATATTGATATACTTATGTGTTGACCCTGTTAAACTTACAACATAACATATCAAATAAATTCATTGATACATAGCCACTGAAATTGAACATGCCTATACAATTACTCAATTAAATTTTACAGAAATCTCTTCTCAGACGCCAATTCACTTACAACTAACTTTAATGATTTCTGGAGTTTACAAAATCATAGTAAATAAAAAGAAGAAGAAATATTTATAGTGGAAAATTTAGTTCAAAGTAAAAAGTTCAAATTAAAAAGTATTTCACTTGCACATACCATAAAACAGCTCCTGCAGAAGCTAAATCTGGCCATCAAAGTTACATCAGAAAAAGAGTATTAAGATGAGATTCAAGCTATTGTTTCTTTCAGCATGACTAACCAATTAATCCTAATCTTTTACCATGCAAACTGAGACCTGCCGAAAGAAAAGAAACGAGTGATATTGATGTACTTTTAACATTCAATGAAATCATACAAATTTCAGACCAGAAACTGTATGTGTACTGTCCAGTGCATGAAACTACCACTTAATTTTAAGCTTTTCTCTTTTGTTAACTGAATCTAGAAATTTCAAGATATACTGTATTTTCCCGCATATATCCCGCAGACACAGATAATCTGCACCCTCATATAGCCCAAAGGGTTTTGTGTAAAAAATTGTTTGCATAACCCACACCATAGATTGATGAACTTTTTAGTGTATGTTCTCATTGTCTACCATTACTGTTTTAGAAGGACCGAATTCGTCAATGCTCACATGTGGATTAATAATGATACTACAACTACTACATTTTCACTCACCACCAAACATACAAATTTGTATATACCTTATCAAGTCAGTCGGCCATATTATTCCCTCTGCATCAGTTCAAGTTAGTCACCCTGCCTCCACTGGCAGCTAGCAGATTTGAATTTTGAAGCCAGGTACTTGTTAGCCGATTATGCAATGGTGTGAGGTCCTGAGGCTGAATGCCACGTTTGTCAATTTCGAATGTAACTCGCATGACGTCAGTTAACAATATTAGGCTTGGTACGCAATGCTTGTGTGCGCAGGCTGTCAATAGGAGCTGTGCCTCAACTACAGGCTATATAAACTCGGACATTTCTAAATAATCTTGTATTCTTGTGAAGTGTAGATTCGAGTTTAAATAATTTCTTTCTGTTAAATTAAAAAAAAGCCAAAACGAATTTCTTACATAGCCGACTTCAAGCTAACTGCCATTGCGTATGCTGAAGTTCATGGCAATAGAGCCACAGGCAGAGAATTTGATATTGATGAGAGTGTAATCCGAGGTTGGAGAAAAGAAAAAGGAGTATTTGACAAGATAAATCCAATGAAAACCTGGACCTAAAGCAAAATGGCCTCACCTTGAAGCTGACTTGAAGTAGTGGATTGTGGCCGAGGAGAAAAACATCCAGTCAATCTCGACAGTTGCTGTCAAACTGAAGGCCAGACTCATAGTGGCAGAGAAGCACATTGATGATTTTAAAGGAGTTCATTAGGTATATAAATTTATAAGAGCAACCAATTGCCAGTTAGAACATGAACGACTGTCAGCCAACATCTACCAGAGAATTGGGAGCAGAAGATGGATGATTTTTGGGAAATCATCACCAGGGAAATTCAGAAGCTTGACCTAACCCATTCTGCCATTATTAATATGGATGAAGTACCGATGTGTTTCGACATTCCGGCAACAATATATCAAAATATTATTGCATGTAAAAAATTTGTGATATACTCTGCACCCTTATATAACCCTCACCCCCTTTGTGAAGTTTGTAAATTCTGGTATAAACCACGGGATATATGTGGGAAAATACGGTAACCATAATACTCAAACATTTCCTATTATCACCCAAGTGTGAGATATGAATCTCTTATGTCAACTTCACAGTGGCATTATGGAAGTAGAAACTATGTAGGAGTGCTAAAACTTTAATTTTTTCTCATCAAAATATAGCAAGCAATATGTCATATGCAACACTATTTCTAACACTGTTCCAATGGTGACATTCAAATGAGTATGTTTATGCATGATTCCTCTTAAGTCTAGTCTAGCTGTGGAGTTAATTTACTTTAAAGAATGCATGTTGACATGCTAAGCAATTGTTTCTGTGTGTATATATTGAAATGTGATTAATATTCATACAAATACTGGTGAAAACCATGACAACTACAGAAAAAGCAAGACAATTCATTGTGGTCACCATTTTGGTTCCATATTTAGTTGTAAACAGTTCTCACATTGAGGTGCAATATCACCCTCTCCAAAGATCATTACATACAACACTATGTCATATATGGAAAAAGGAAGGAAATATAATGAAGCTAATGAATAAAAATTATTTACATGAACGCAAAGAAACAAAAAAGTATGATAGATATTGCTGACTGCACCATAACAAAATTATCATTTTTCCTTAAGGGAGCGGGGTCCAGTTTTATGTACAAATTGAATGCCTCAATCAGTGTCCTAGTACCAAAAAAAAATCATAAAAGCAAAAACTACAGAAAAGTGATTGGAACTTTACTTTGTTCAACTGTACTAGTGGTAAATAAAGTTTACACAAATTTTACAAACTTTTCAGTTGAACATTAATGTTTATTTTTGTTGCATGTTTCAATTACTGAACTACTAATTATGTTTTGAAGCCTTACAGTAGCAGTTTATGATAATATTTTAGACCTTACTAACAACTGGTCAAACTTACGGAAAAAAATCAAGTGCCTTACTTACACAGACTTGTCAGGGTAGGCAGGTCTGCATAAGTATTAGTGATAAGTTCAAATGTTTCATCTCCAGCAGCATTAATCATTACAGTTTTTGTTTAGTGATTTTATCACCAGCCATTGTGTATTGTTTTGCAATCTCTTATATCTAGAGTTCCTACTTCCATGACTACCTATTTCTGGTAATGAGCTCTTGCTTTTCAAAATATAAACAATGATTTTATATATTGCTTGAAACTAAATTTTTTATGAAATAGTCATAAACGTCATTTTCATAAGCCTGCTGATAGCTTTGTTTATGACAAAGTGTTTTTTAAACTACACCTAGGTACGAAACAACCTACCAGGGCAATATGAAACCTAGTTGGAAACTTTAAAACTTAGAAGTACCTCAGGTCATAAGACAGATTGGAAAACACCTTTCGCTATGACATGGCCAGGTTGGAAAATATCATTTATGACTAAGCCTAATTTGAAATACATAGTTCAATCAGAAAATATCTCAATATACAGTGGCCTCAGAACACAGATCACTTCTGAATGTTTCTATGGAATAACATGATAGACAGGTAGTGCTGTATGATATAACATGATGTTATGTGGTTGTGAGACAGCATTGCATGTTATAATTAGAGTGTGTGTGACATTACATGATATTTTTTGTGCTTGGTGCTCAGCATTCAGAGATTAGTGTCAGGACTGGTCTGCCAGGTGTCAGGATAATTTGACTGGGTGGGACATCATGCCACATGCCTATGGCATGATGCCCAAGGGTTGGACATCACTATAAAAAGTCACACTGCAGACATTGTAGCGTTATGACTGAATTATTGTTAAAGCTATGTTAAAAATCTAAATCACACACATACACTACATGATATAAAATGATCGAAATGTAGCTTTGTATGTGACAAGTACAGTGTGTGACTCTATATGATATTAAATGATAGAAAAGTAGCATAGTATGTGATAATTATTGTGTATGACACTATGACATAACATAATAGAAAGATATCCCTGAATATGATACTACAGTGTGTGACACCACATGATGTAACATGATAGAACTATAGCTCTGCATATGATAGGTACAGTGTGACACTACATGATGTAACATGACAAAGATCTGCATGTATTAACTACAGTATGTGACACCACATGATGTAACATGATAGAAAAGTGACACAACATGTGATAAGTGCTGAGTGTGATGTGTTATAAATGTAATCCTGCATGTGCTAAGTACAGTGTGACACTAGATGATGTAGCAGTTCCTTCTTTCAGATTGCCAGTTACAAGAAAACCATGCAGATTGTCCACCTGTATAGATGTCTGTTTCTGATAGCCATTGTAACAAAACTCACAACTGCCACTCTGTCAAAAAGTGACAAGGGCAAGTCTAAAAAGAAGGATAAAGAGGAGAAGGTAATACTAATACTACTAAAAACAAATAAATGCTGTGTTTAAAGAAGGTTATATTTCATATTATCGTCTCAGTGTATGAGAAATTTTAAAAGCAGGAAATTGAGTTTTAAGCCATTCCAGCTTGATAGTAGTGAGATATAATTTAATGACAACCAATGCACTTTCTTAACCAGAGATTTTACCTCCATTACCTTACCCATTGATTCTATCTCCATGACCTCACCTGTAACCTCCCTTCATGACCTATCATATTATCTTCCTCCATTACTTCACTGATGGAATCTACTATCATGACATCACCCATGGAACCTTCTTCTTTGAACTCACCTATGAATCTACCACCATCACATCATTCATAGAATTTACCTCCATGACTTCATCCATGGAATCTACCTCCATGACCTCACTCATGGAATCTGCCTCCATGACCCACCCATGGAATCTCCCTCCATGACCTCACTCATGGAATCTATGTCCATCACTTCCCACACATTATTAGCTGTCATATCTCCTGAAAAACTTATTCCAATCTTCATTAAATTTATTGATTGTGGTAATTTTTAAGGTTTAGTTTATTCAGTTGTACAAAGAAGCAACATAAAAGAATACATTATGTTTAAAGGCATCAAATTATAACAGAAGATTCCTTCTATTTACATGTCTCTTTTCTTGCATCCTAAAAAGATATTTCAAACTGGAAACCTTGTTGTATGTATTCTAGTATATTAAACCTTGTTGTATGTATTCTAGTATATTAAAAATTTATCCATCAGGCATGAAATACTTAATTTTTGCATATATGTGATAAATCCTGTTTTATCTTTAAAAAGGTTACCAACTCCAATATGGTAAAATATCCATATTTTAATATTTTTATATTGTGTCAGTTTTACAGATTTGCTTATTAGACTAATTTATACTTAAATGTTTAAGATGTCAGCATAGGTAGATATTACAATATGTAAACTGGAGAACCAATATGGACTATTAGTTTTGTTGCTTTTGTTCATCTTTATGGCATTGTTAACAAATTATTTGTTAAATCATGCAGAGGAAATAAGAGCAAAGTTGACATTGGCTGATCTGGGTTTGTATAAAAGAGACTGATCTTTAATAGCAAGTCTAGTTTTCTACTAACTGAAGCTACAGAGGAAGCAATACTGACTCGCTGTTAGCATAGGTATTCTTTACAATGGAGTAAAGTGATTTGGACTCAGATGGCAGCAACACTAGATTTTACACAATCTAACATCAGTGGAGGAAACTCTGGGTATAATTCATGCCTTGGCCATGAAAATGATGCAACAAATACATGAAACAATTTACTTTTGTGTACCCAATATTACAGAAAAGAATTCTTATATATAGCTTCTAATATATATATATATATATATATATATATATATATATATATATATATATATATATATATATATATATATATATATTCTTGTGTAACTGGAAATTCTTTTGTTATTTAATTTGATGCAGTTGTAAGTGCAGTATATATATATATATATATATATATATATATATATATATATATATATATATATATATATATATGTCATATACCTTTAAAAGTCATAATTATATGATTCCATGTGCAATTATTTTATAGTAAAGTCCAAATGACATGTTTTCATTATCTTTTACTCGTATTAATTTCTCCATGAATCTGGGTTAATTAGCTGAAACTATTCAACTAATAGTTGGAGTAAATAAAAACAAATGTTTTAAATATTAGTCAATGAAGACTTTGAAGTTTATGCAAATATTTAATAACTTTTAATAATTTTGAGATTTTCCTTCAAGTATGTTCCCCAATCATATTACACTATGAATATTTTTGTTCTACTACCTCATGAAACCAGCCCTATGAAAGACAGAAAACATCTTATCCTGTCTATTTTTAGATAGACAAAGGGAAGTAGCTCTTGCCATTACCTCCCCTTGGTGCTAGTAGATATCAGTTTTTAGATTCACTATGTGTTGAGACACCTTGAGACACACACAGTGCAGTAGCCTTCAACAATCCAGCCCATTTTTGTGTTCCTATGTATCCATCTAAATTCATTTTGCATCGTCAGGCAGTGCGAGCATCAAAACTGAAACTGATTTTGAGCTCACTGGACTTCACCGTTCCCTCAGATTGCAAACAGCATATAGAGGCCCATCATCGACTTGAGTCTCCTCACCCTATTGGAGAAGGGGAAGGCAAGGTCATTCTGTCTCTGTCAAACAGGCAAGTGTCTTAATCTGACACACATATTTTAATGTCACTATCTGCCCTGTCTATCGCTAATTTCCCTGTTCCACATACCGCCACACTGTTATCATTCCTCCCTTTGACCACAACATCAGCCCTTGGCTTTCACACAGAAAATGGATTACATCATCTTCCTGTTTCAGGCAAGGTTGATGGCTGCATACCTGGGCAGCATCCTATAGAAACACATGGTAAGTTCTACTCTTCTCCAAGGAGGGAATGAATTACACACTTCAAGGGCATACACTGATCAAACTCATGGCAGTGAGATGGTATCAAAAGCTTCCCACTCCCATTTCTAGACACAGCAACTTTGATGATGGGATGCACTGTCAGACAATTGGGATGATTTGTCTGCTGTCCCTACGACAGTTACAAAGTTACAGAGTTAGAATGGCAAGATGATTATGACAGCCCTTCTTTGTGGGGACAAACCCTATGTCACCAATCTACTTTTTCTAATGATAATACACCCAGGAAGATTCCAAACATCCTGAATCATTCACCCTCTTGTTATACACACTTGGTGCTTACCTAGACAGCCTTGAGAGTCAGACAGTTCAAGCATTCATTTGTGGAGAGCATTTCAAGAGTACACACTGTATTGCTCATCTGAGTGCTTCTGTCCCTCAACTGGCTACCTTTCTCTGGCTATCTTCTTGGAGGAGAAATAGTCGGACCCCAATCATTACCAAAGGCTACCACCCGATGATATTATCAGTATTCCAGCATCATGGCAAAATTGTTGGATGGGATAGAGACCGATCAGATCATTTAGACAATATTGGTCTAACCAATGTCCCTTACTTGTCCCCAATGGGATTCAATCTGGGGTTTTATTCAAACCCCTTCAAATTCCTACCCATGCATTACTAAAAACACTATCATGCAGACCATGTTTACTGATAGTTTTATCTTCCACTTGCAGGGTGAGGGGTCTTAATCCCCTTTGTGTTCACCAGAATTCCCTTTTTTCAGATTGAAAAATTTGTTGGTTATCATCTCATGATGCCATCAGGCTTTGAACAGGTTTCCATCTGTTTGTAGTTAGACAGGCATTCCTGCTTGCACTTTTCCATAGCCCGGTTGAGAACAGCAGCCACGCTAGAACCTCTTTCATGCTTTCGATCATTGATCACAGATACATTCCTTCATGATGGCAAGAATCTGTTCACACTTTCAATGATCTGTGATCACAGACACATTCCTTCATGATGGCAAGAATCTGTTCACACTTTCAAGGATCTGTGATCACAGACACATTCCTTCATGATAGCAAGAATTTGTTCACACTTTCAATGGTCTGTGATCACAGACACATTCCTTCATGATGGCAAGAACCTGTTCACACTTTCAATGATCTGTGATCACAGATACATTCCTTCATGATGGCAAGAATTTGTTCACACTTTCAATGATCTGTGATCACAGACACATTCCTTCATGATGGCAAGAATCTGTTCACACTTTCAAGGATCTGTGATCACAGACACATTCCTTCATGATAGCAAGAATTTGTTCACACTTTCAAGGATCTGTGATCACAGACACATTCCTTCATGATGGCAAGAATCTGTTCACACTTTCAAGGATCTGTGATCACAGACACATTCCTTCTTGATGGCAGATCAAGATCTCCCAAATCTGTTAGCAGTTTTGATTTTCAGCGATCAAAATTCATAACATTGTTTTCAAAATAGAATCTGACTAGGGTTCTAACTTGGGTGAACTCAAGCAAGTTTGAACCTCACACACATGCTTTGCTAAAGTTCCTAATATACAAGACTTGCATTCTGAGAGCTGTAGCTTGTGCATTCGGGGTCAGTGAGCTACTTGCTCTTTTCAGTCAGTTTGGATGGTTTAGTAGTCCTTATACAACCAAGCTTAGTTGCCAAGAATTAGTGCAGCCCATATGTAACCAATGCATTGTTATTCATTCTCTAACTTCCATAGATAAGTTGAGAGCAGCAGCCAAGTAAGATCCTGTCTGTGCCCTCAACCACTACTTGGGACACAGAGACAAATCATGGCATGCACAAATGTATATTCTTTCAGTCAAGGCCAGAAAACAATACATCACCCTTGAAGCCTTTGCTTCATGGCTGAAGTGTGTTATATGCTCTGCCTTGAAGCCATTGCTTTATGGCTGAAGTGTGTTATATGCTCTGCCTTGAAGCCCTTGCTTCATGGCTGAAGTGTGTTATATGCTCTGCCTTGAAGCCCTTGCTTTATGGATGAAGTGAGTTATATGCTCTGCCTTGAAGCCCTTGCTTCATGGCTGAAGTGTGTTATATGCTCTGCCTTGAAGCCCTTGCTTTATGGCTGAAGTGTGTTATATGCTCTGCCTTGAAGCCCTTGCTTCATGGCTGAAGTGTGTTATATGCTCTGCCTTGAAGCCCTTGCTTTATGGCTGAAGTGTTATATGATCTGCCTTGAAGCCCTTGCTTCATGGCTGAAGTGTGTTATATGCTCTGCCTTGAAGCCCTTGCTTTATGGCTGAAGTGTGTTATATGCTCTGCCTTGAATCCCTTGCTTTATGGCTGAAATGTTATATGATCTGCCTTGAAGCCCTTGCTTCATGGCTGAAGTGTGTTATATGCTCTGCCTTGAAGCCCTTGCTTCATGGCTGAAGTGTGTTATATGCTCTGCCTTGAAGCCCTTGCTTTATGGCTGAAGTGTGTTATATGCTTTGCCTTGAATCCCTTGCTTTATGGCTGAAATGTTATATGATCTGCCTTGAAGCCCTTGCTTCATGGCTGAAGTGTGTTATATGCTCTGCCTTGAAGCCCTTGCTTTATGGCTGAAGTGTGTTATATGCTCTGCCTTGAAGCCCTTGCTTTATGGCTGAAGTGTGTTATATGCTTTGCCTTGAAGCCCTTGCTTTATGGCTGAAGTGTGTTATATGCTCTGCCTTGAAGCCCTTGCTTCATGGCTGAAGTATGTTATATGCTCTGCCTTGAAGCCCTTGCTTCATGGCTGAAGTGTGTTATATACTCTGCCTTGAAGCCCTTGCGTCATGGCTGAAGTGTGTTATATGCTCTGCCTTGAAGCCCTTGCTTTATGGCTGACGTGTGTTATATACTCTGCCTTGAAGACCTTGCTTTATGGCTGAAGTGTGTTATATGCTCTGCCTTGAAGCCCTTGCTTTATGGCTGAAGTGTGTTATATGCTCTGCTTTGAAGCCCCTGCTTCATGGCTGAAGTGTGTTATATGCTCTGCCTTGAATCCCTTGCTTTATGGCTGAAGTGTGTTATCTGCTCTGCCTTGAAGCCCTTGCTTTATGGCTGAAGTGTATTATATGCTCTGCCTTGAAGCCCTTGCTTCATGGCTGAAGTGTGTTATATGCTCTGCCTTGAAGCCCTTGCTTTATGGCTGAAGTATGTTATATGCTCTGCCTTGAAGCCCTTGCTTTATGGCTGAAGTGTATTATATGCTCTGCCTTGAAGCCCTTGCTTTATGGCTGAAGTATGTTATATGCTCTGCCTTGAATCCCTTGCTTCATGGCTGAAGTATGTTATATGCTCTGCTTTGAAGCCCTTGCTTTATGGCTGAAGTATGTTATATGCTCTGCCTTGAAGCCCTTGCTTTATGGCTGAAGTATGTTATATGCTCTGCCTTGAAGCCCTTGCTTTATGGCTGAAGTATGTTATATGCTCTGCCTTGAAGCCCTTGCTTTATGGCTGAAGTATGTTATATGCTCTGCCTTGAAGCCCTTGCTTTATGGCTGAAGTGTGTTATATGCTCTGCCTTGAAGCCCTTGCTTCATGGCTGAAGTGTGTTATATGCTCTGCCTTGAAGCCCTTGCTTTATGGCTGAAGTGTGTTATATGCTCTGCCTTAAAGCCCTTGCTTTATGGCTGATGTGTGTTATATGCTCTGCCTTGAAGCCCTTGCTTCATGGCTGAAGTGTGTTATATGCTCTGCCTTGAATCCCTTGCTTTATGGCTGAAATGTTTTATATGCTCTGCCTTGAAGCCCTTGCTTCATGGCTGAAGTGTGTTATATGCTCTGCCTTGAAGCTCTTGCTTTATGGCTGAAGTATGTTATATGCTCTGCCTTGAATCCCTTGCTTTATGGCTGAAGTATGTTATATGCTCTGCCTTGAAGCCCTTGCTTTATGGCTGAAGTGTGTTATATGCTCTGCCTTGAAGCCCTTGCTTCATGGCTGAAGTGTGTTATATGCTCTGCCTTGAATCCCTTGCTTTATGGCTGAAGTGTATTATATGCTCTGCCTTGAAGCCCTTGCTTCATGGCTGAAGTGTGTTATATGCTCTGCCTTGAAGCCCTTGCTTTATGGCTGAAGCGTGTTATATGCTCTGCCTTGAAGCCCTTGCTTTATGGCTGAAGTGTATTATATGCTCTGCCTTGAAGCCCTTGCTTTATGGCTGAAGTATGTTATATGCTCTGCCTTGAATCCCTTGCTTCATGGCTGAAGTATGTTATATGCTCTGCCTTGAAGCCCTTGCTTTATGGCTGAAGTATGTTATATGCTCTGCCTTGAATCCCTTGCTTTATGGCTGAAGTATGTTATATGCTCTGCCTTGAAGCCCTTGCTTTATGGCTGAAGTATGTTATATGCTCTGCCTTGAAGCCCTTGCTTTATGGCTGAAGTGTGTTATATGCTCTGCCTTGAAGCCCTTGCTTCATGGCTGAAGTGTGTTATATGCTCTGCCTTGAAGCCCTTGCTTTATGGCTGAAGTGTTTTATATGCTCTGCCTTGAATCCCTTGCTTTATGGCTGAAGTATGTTATATGCTATGCCTTGAATCCCTTGCTTTATGGCTGAAGTATGTTATATGCTCTGCCTTGAATCCCTTGCTTTATGGCTGAAGTATGTTATATGCCCTGCCTTGAATCCCTTGCTTTATGGCTGAAGTGTGTTATATGCTCTGCCTTGAAGCCCTTGCTTTATGGCTGAAGTGTGTTATATGCTCTGCCTTGAAACCCTTGCTTCATGGCTGAAGTGTGTTATATGCTCTGCCTTGAAGCCCTTGCTTTATGGCTGAAGTGTGTTATATGCTCTGCCTTGAAGCCCTTGCTTTATGGCTGAAGTGTGTTATATGCTCTGCCTTGAAGCCCTTGCTTCATGGCTGAAGTATGTTATATGCTCTGCCTTGAAGCCCTTGCTTTATGGCTGATGTGTGTTATATGCTCTGCCTTGAAGCCCTTGCTTTATGGCTGAAGTATGTTATATGCTCTGCCTTGAATCCCTTGCTTTATGGCTGAAGTATGTTATATGCTCTGCCTTGAATCCCTTGCTTTATGGCTGAAGTATGTTATATGCTCTGCCTTGAATCCCTTGCTTTATGGCTGAAGTATGTTATATGCTCTGCCTTGAAGCCCTTGCTTTATGGCTGAAGTATGTTATATGCTCTGCCTTGAAGCCCTTGCTTTATGGCTGAAGTATGTTATATGCTCTGCCTTGAATCCCTTGCTTTATGGCTGAAGTATGTTATATGCTCTGCCTTGAAGCCCTTGCTTTATGGCTGAAGTATGTTATATGCTCTGCCTTGAAGCCCTTGCTTTATGGCTGAAGTGTGTTATATGCTCTGCCTTGAAGCCCATGCTTTATGACTGAAGTGGGTTATATGCTCTGCCTAATCTGAGAGCTCTGAAGGTTAGAGTCACCTCATTAACATTATAGCCTTTGAGATTGGAACCGTTTTGATCCGTAATATAATAGAAACTGTTGGCTGGTATATAGAGTCTATCTTCTCTAGTGTTTACCTCAGAGATTTAAGCCATAGAGACAAACATTGGATCTGATAGGGCAGCAGCACAGATGGCCACTAGACCCAACTAGATTAATCAACAGGTCCTGTTAGCTTTGCTGGATTCGCCAATAAAAAATTCATCTCAACCATATAAGAGTTCTAGATCAAGGTATCCCATGCAGTGTTGCTTGTGCTATTAGGAAAATGGGTTATCCTTCATAGAGGGAATCCAATTACTCATCCCCAGGAAGGATTCCAATGGTAGAGGTTGGATGCTTAGCTTTCCCTCCTCCTTTTACTTATTTTCCTAATGTAATGTGATTGGGGAATATATTCTTTACTAAGTCAAGGTGGCTGACAAGAATTTGCTTTTTCATTACTAGGTCAAGCCGACTGACAAGAATGTGCTTCAGCGAGGCCTAGTGAATTATGAAGTAACCTACAAGGAAATCCTGAAGGAACATGCATCATACTGTGAAATTCTGAAAGATATCAAAGTCTTTGAGACTGGGGATACCCTTGCATATGTGACACCGGTAAATGAATCAGATATAGATTTGAATTTCCCTCAATCCTTGAACACTTATCTCTACTTCTGTACCTTAAACTGTACTTCACTTACTGACAGTTAGCTCGAAAACATGTTCCTTTCTGAACCTGTGCTTTCTTTCCAGTCTCACTTTATGTCACTTTGGTACGTCATTACCTTCCACTTTACCACCCACAACCAAACATACCTCTTTACCTGTTCATCCAACACCAGTTATGTTAGTCACACTTATTTTTACACCATTAATACCTCCTTTAATGAAAGTTATGTCTACATCATTATCACTTTCTGTACTTTTCAAAAGTACATTCACCTTTAACATGAATTATACTCCACCTCAGATGTGGGAGGTCACGGGTTCGAACCCTGGCCAAGTCATACCAAAGATGAATAAAAAATGGTACTAGCAGCTGACTTGCTAGGCGATTGGCATTAAGAGGTTAGTGTTAGGACTGGTCAGCCTGCTGTTAGGGTAATGTGACTGGGTGGAACATGATGACACATGTCTGCATCATGATGTCCCATTACTAGACATCACTATAACGTGGGTAAGTGAGAAAGCCTGCCAGTAGCTTCTCATGTGTCGTGGTTCTTCCCGGGGTTTTCCAGGGTTCTTCCTCCACCATTAATACTGGCCACCATGTATAGCCTATCTTGTGCTGAAAAATGTCGTTAAACCCTATAACAACATATAACAACAACATAAATTGCCACACTGCAGATATCATAGCGATGTGACTGAAATTTTTTTAAAGCAAGGTTAAAAATCCAAAACACAAACACACACAGACCTAATCCTCCACCTCAGTTTTCTTAATCACCCCTACCTCTAATAATGTACTCTCCATTATATACTGATCCTTCGATAACTCTAGCACAACAGCTCCAAAACACATCACATTATAGTCAAGGGAACAAGTAATCGAGGGAACAAGTAATAGAGGGACCTATAAAAGAAAGTAAAAGGATGTCAATCAAAAGAAAAGTAGACAGAGCAGGGGGGTTAGGGTTTAGTATGCTATATTGTTGAAAAACCATATTATAATCATGTTGAAATTAACTATGGATAAAAGTGTAGTTTATTTTCCTTCAAAAATTACCTTTCATTTCAGGATAAACTATATTGAAAAGATAATCAAAAACATTATTCCACATGGTTTCCATACACTTAACAAGTGTACTGCTAAAAGCATTGTTTTATTCCATGTCAACACTGTAATCTCCACATCTGACCATGGCTTGCCATGAAATCAGGGTCATTATCCATAATTTTCTTGTATTATTAGCACATGAGTTATATAGAGACTGTTGAAGTTTCATTAATAATAAATACATTTACACCTATACCTACTGTTCCTTGGGCCTAGTGGTTAGTGCTTCAGTCTCGGATGTGTTAAGTTGCAGTTTTAAACCCTGTCCGAGTCATATCAAAGACTTATAAAATGTTACTAACAGCTGCATCGCTATGAGCTAAGCATTTTGCAGTTAGTGTTAGGACTGGTTGGCCTGGTGTTAGGATAATGTGATTGGTTGTGACATCATGCTACATGTCTGTGGTATGAGTCTGTTGTGCATGACATCACTGTAAACGGCCTTGTTAAAACTACATTAAAAATACAAACCACACACTCACCCCCCCAATCTCTCTACTTTTTTCTTAACCACACCTACCCCTCTATCTATACCTTCTCACCTTGTCTCCCTTTATCACACCTACCTCTATACCAATATGTTCATTTCTTTTCACATTAGTGTACTTGACTTCATACCTGTATCACTGCATATCGTTGTTCTAAACTACAGATGCCTCTATATGTATGTAAATACTTCCCTAACCACACTTATTTCTACAATTGCATCACTTAACTTAACTTGCCTCTCCATTATCTGTACCTCATTTTACATCTGTACCATTCCACCTCACTCTTAACCACATTACCTCTAGACATGTAACACTCCACTTAACTTCAACCAAATTTTGCTTTTCATCTGTGTTCCAATTTTCAGTGGATATATAGATTTTTGAATAGTGTACCAGTCTACGGACATTATAAATGATGTAAACCCTTGTGTTATGGACAAACCAAATTGAGAGTAGTGTATCAGTCTACTGGTTTTACCTAAAGGTACATCATTTAAATAAACTAATATGGTGCTTTCATTCTGTTACCTCACTTTAGTGGAATGGTCATGGCTATGACATTGCCAAGATGTTTGGAAATAAATTCACGTATGTTTCCCCAGTTTGGCTGCAGATAAAACATAAACCAGGTGGTGCATACTATGTGACAGGGGAACATGATATTGACAAGGGTATGTAGCACTTTTATGTAGTTGGTATATTCAGCTATTTATGACTTGCTTCACTTAGTATGTTTAGCTACTTATGACTAGATGTACTTAGTATATCAAGTATTTGTCATTTTTATATACTTATTATATATTTATGCCTTTATATACTTAGATGTAGCTATTTATGACTTGATATACTTATTTAGCTGTTTATGACTTGGTATATAATGGTACTTAGTATATTTAACTATTTATGACTTGATATACTTATTATATTTAGGTATTTATGACTTGATATGCTTAGTATATCCAGCTATTTATGACTTGCTACACTTAATATATTTAACTATGTATGACTTAATATACTTATATTTAGTTATTTCTCACTTGATATACTTAGCATATTTAGCTGTTTATGACTTGATGCACATAGTATATTAGCTATTTTATGACCTGATGCACATAGTATATTAGCTATTTTATGACTTGATGCACATAGTATATTAGCTATTTTATGACTTGATGCACATAGTATATTAGCTATTTTATGACTTGATGTACTTAGTATATTTAGCTATTTATGACTTGATACACTTAGTATATTAAGCTTTTTATGACTTGATGCACTTAGTATATATTAGCTATTTATGACTTGATGTGCTTAGTAGATCTAGTTATTTATGATCTTATATGCTTATATTTAGCTATTTATATATATATCATGCTGTTTTATTAGTATATCATGCTGTTTATGACTTCTATATACTTGTTATATTTAGCTATTTTTGACTTGATATACTTAGTGTATTTAGCTATTTATGACTTGATGCACTTATTATATTTAGTTGTTGATGACTTGATATACATAGTATATTTAGCTTGTGATGACTTGATATGCATATTATATTTAGCTGTTGATGACTTGATATACATAGTATATTTAGCTTGTGATGACTTGATATGCTTATTATATTTAGCTGTTGATGACTTGATATACTTATATTTAGCTATTTGTGATTTGATATCTAATGTGACGTTTGAGAGATTTCTTTTTTTTAACACTTAAAGAATTACACAGAGAATGAGATAATGAAGGGAAAAGCATTGTTATTGCCCTAATCAAAAGTGTGAGGGATATATGAGTAATTAGCTCCATATGGTGGCTAAACTGTCTGTATTTAGATGTGGTATTTTAGTATGCTGCAATGGGTTTTTTCCAAACATTATATATGTGCCTTTCCCATGAGTAGAAACTGAGGCATACTGATTTGGGACTGATAGATCAAGGTCAAGTATGATGCCATGCCTGTATTCTTTCTGTCCAAGTTTGATGCCATGCTTGTACTCATTCTGTCCAAGTATGATGCCATGCCAGCACTCATTCTGTCCAAGTATGATGCCCTGCCAGCACTCATTCTGTTCAAGTATGATGCCATGCCTGTACTCATCTTGTCCAAGTATGATATCATGCCTGTATTTGTTCTGTCCAAGTATGATGTCATGCCTGTACTCATCTTGTCCAAGTATGATGTCATGCCTGTACTCATCTTGTCCAAGTATGATGTCATGCCTGTAGTTGTTCTGTCCAAGTATGATGTCATGCCTGTACTCATCTTGTCCAAGTATGATGTCATGCCTGTAGTTGTTCTGTCCAAGTATGATGTCATGCCTGTACTCATCTTGACCAAGTATGATGTCATGCCTGTAGTTGTTCTGTCCAAGTATGATGTCATGCCTGTACTCATCTTGTCCAAGTATGATGTCATGCCTGTAGTTGTTCTGTCCAAGTATGATGTCATGCCTGTACTCATCTTGACCAAGTATGATGTCATGCCTGTAGTTGTTCTGTCCAAGTATGATGTCATGCCTGTAGTTGTTTTGTCCAAGTATGATGTCATGCCTGTACTCATCTTGTCCAAGTATGATATCATGCCTGTAGTTGTTCTGTCCAAGTATGATGTCATGCCTGTACTCTTGCCCAAGTATTATGTCATGCCTGTACTCATCTTGCCCAAGTATGATGTCATGCCTGTAGTTGTTCTGTCCAAGTATGATGTCATGCCTGTACTCTTTCCCAAGTATGATATCATGCCTGTACTCATCTTGCCCAAGTATGATGTCATGCCTGTACTCATCTTGTCCAAGTATGATATCATGCCTGTAGTTGTTCTGTCCAAGTATGATGTCATGCCTGTACTCTTGCCCAAGTATGATATCATGCCTGTACTCATCTTGCCCAAGTATGATGTCATGCCTGTAGTTGTTCTGTCCAAGTATGATGTCATGCCTGTACTCTTGTCCAAGTATGATATCATGCCTGTACTCATCTTGTCCAAGTATAATGTCATGCCAGTACTCAACCTGTCCAAGTATAAAGAATAACAGGAGGGAAAATTAAACTCCCACAAGTTCCCCGAGGTAATAGATCATTTTTCCTTCTGAAAGACTCTTGTTCAAACTTCATACATGCACTGCACTTCAGGGAACTTTCCATTACATTCAATCTAACCCCAAAATGACTGTAATTCAACTTTTTGACTTGGTTTATGATATCCAGTTCGATTATTACAGGGCAGGTCCTTTTGCAGTAAAATTATGTTCATTTTCCATTTATTATAGGCAAGTCAGTTTGGAAGGTCAGACATTCATCTGATGACAAATTACGTCATTAATTTTTTTTATTGACATAAAATATAACAACATAGGGAAATAAATATATTAATGGTATCATATTTTCATATTCAAATGTAAAAGATTATAAATCCTTCTGTTGCAATCAATGTCAGCTTTCTTAATATTTCCAGTGTTCAAGCCATATTTTCATTTATACAGTTCAGGATGTTCATCGATTGAACCAAGTGGGAAACTTTTTTCATCTGCAGCACCTAAAACTTTTCAACAGAAAAAAATATAGTTTGAACTTTAATGAACTCAGCACACTAATCTGTTGCACTTTCTGCAGAATTGCTTTAACAGACAGGCACACATTCAAACTTATTTGAATTTAAGTGAAAACATTTTGCATCAGAGAAAAGATTTTTAAACATATCACTACCACTACAAAGGTTTTGCAGTATAAACCTTTCTTTAGTTGCAAAACTCATGCTCACTGTATGATCTACTTTCATTTAGGTCTTCTTAAAATAACTGATTGGCTAAAGGCAACCAATCAAAATTGCTGATGTATCTGTACTACCACAATCCCAAGCACATGGCCATGTCATGAACTTAGAGCTATTGGCTGAATGGTAATTTTTGTCAATATAATATTGCATCATTTGCAGAGACCTAAGACTGGTTGCTATCTGTATATATTAAGTGCAGTTTTTAGACTTCTAAAAGGAAATTTAAAAGAATGAACCAATCTAGTCAAAAATATGATTTACACTCAGAAACAAACAGATAGCTATAAAATTATGTTCATTTTCCATTTATTATAGGCAAGTCAGTTTGGAAGGTCAGACATTCATCTGATGACAAATTACGTCATTAATTTTTTTTATTGACATAAAATATAACAACATAGGGAAATAAATATATTAATGGTATCATATTTTCATATTCAAATGTAAAAGATTATAAATCCTTCTGTTGCAATCAATGTCAGCTTTCTTAATATTTCCAGTGTTCAAGCCATATTTTCATTTATACAGTTCAGGATGTTCATCGATTGAACCAAGTGGGAAACTTTTTTCATCTGCAGCACCTAAAACTTTTCAACAGAAAAAAATATAGTTTGAACTTTAATGAACTCAGCACACTAATCTGTTGCACTTTCTGCAGAATTGCTTTAACAGACAGGCACACATTCAAACTTATTTGAATTTAAGTGAAAACATTTTGCATCAGAGAAAAGATTTTTAAACATATCACTACCACTACAAAGGTTTTGCAGTATAAACCTTTCTTTAGTTGCAAAACTCATGCTCACTGTATGATCTACTTTCATTTAGGTCTTCTTAAAATAACTGATTGGCTAAAGGCAACCAATCAAAATTGCTGATGTATCTGTACTACCACAATCCCAAGCACATGGCCATGTCATGAACTTAGAGCTATTGGCTGAATGGTAATTTTTGTCAATATAATATTGCATCATTTGCAGAGACCTAAGACTGGTTGCTATCTGTATATATTAAGTGCAGTTTTTAGACTTCTAAAAGGAAATTTAAAAGAATGAACCAATCTAGTCAAAAATATGATTTACACTCAGAAACAGATAGCTATTAACCATTGCTAAGGGAAAATTACAGTAAGCATCACAATCAAATTGGAGTCACTGGAAGTCATAATATGGTATTAGTAATTGCCTACATTTTATTGTGCATTATAATGACATATATATCTATATATATATATATATATATATATATATATATATATATATATATATAACTATATATAACTATATATATATATATAGATGCTATAAACTGACGACGAACAGTACGAAACTAGTAACCAACTAGCCTAAGCGCTTTCGACTCTTAATGAGTCTTTTTCAAAGGCAAATACAAAACATATATACAATAAAAAAAATAAACACAAAAACGTGTTTGTAAACCTCTACATGGCTGTCTTCACATGTGCTAAAACTATAAATACAACCAGCTTGTATAGACTAGATGAGGAAACTGAAAACGTTGTATAATTCCCTAAAAGTCTACAAGCCAAAGCGACATCTATTTTTACTTTTTGTACATATGTAACGCAGATTATATCCCGGATATTTGATTCTATACCGGTTATTCTTATAGTAAAAATTGAAGGATAATAAGAAGATATAGAAAAATGTTAAATTTTACTAGTGCATAGTTTTCATTTTCTAGTCTTCTTGGTTTAGACCGCTTGGTTTCAATGTTCTAAGGCAGCGTATCCAGTATGATTCCTTTTCCTTCGTGGTTTCGGAACTCCAGCTGTGGTTGTTAGCAATAGCGATAAGTATTATATCACTGAAAGTGTGGCCAGGGGAGGAGAAGTGTTCTGCGACTGGGCTTCTATACAGCTTTTTTGTCATCCAATCAGATCTATGAAGGTTCATCCTTTTGTGTAGCTTTTCAGTTTCTCCAATGTACTGAAGGCCACAGATCTTACATGTGATGAGATAAATCACATTCTCTGTTTTGAACGTTTTGTTTGGACCATGTATGTTTAGTTTTTCTTTAGTCACTGTGCTAGCGAATGTCTTGGTCTCTATCATATGTTGACAGGTTTTGCATCTTTTATCGCCACAGGGTCCAGATTGACTAGGTTGGTTTTGACTAGCAATTGGCGTTTGTATGTCTGACTAAACCTAATACTTCCGAACAAACCTGTAGTAGCTTACCAGAGACCAAAAAACCTAAAGGACATCCTAGTCAGGGCAAAGCTAACGCCAATCGCTAGTCAAAACCAACGTAGTCAATCTGGACCCTGTGGCGATAAAAGATGCAAAACCTGTCAACATATGATAGAGACCAAGACATTCACTAGCACAGTGACTAAAAAAAAACTAAACATACATGGTCCAAACAAAACGTGTAAAACAGAGAATGTGATTTATCTCATCACATGTAAGATCTGTGGCCTTCAGTACATCAGAGAAACTGAAAAGCTACACAAAAGGATAAACCTTCATAGATCTGATTGGATGACAAAAAAGCTGTACAGAAGCCCGGTCGCAGAACACTTCTCCTCCCCTGGCCACACTTTCAGTGATATAATACTTATCGCTATTGCTAACAACCACAGCTGGAGTTCCGAAACCAGGAAGGAAAAGGAATCATACTGGATACGCCGCCTTAGAACATTGAAACCAAGCGGTCTAAACCAAGAAGACTAGAAAATGAAAACTATGCACTAGTAAAATTTAACATTTTTCTAAATCTTCTTATTATCCTTCAATTTTTACTATAAGAATAACCGGTATAGAATCAAATATCCGGGATATAATCTGTGTTAGATATGTACAAAAAGTAAAAATAGATGTCGCTTTGGCTTGTAGACTTTTAGGGAATTATACACCGTTTTCAGTTTCCGCATCTAGTCTATAAAAGCTGGTTGTATTTATAGTTTTGGCACATGTGAAGACAGCCATGTAGAGGTTTACAAACACAACGTTTTTGTGTTTATTTGTTTATCGTATATATGTTTTGTATTTGCCTTTGAAAAAGACTCATTAAGAGTCGAAAGCGCTTAGGCTAGTTGGTTACTAGTTTCGTACTGTTCGTCGTCAGTTTATAGTATCTATTTTAATTAATCCCTGACACACGTGATCCCTTGGTGGATCCAGTACGCTTGAAAGGGTTGTTTTTCGCCATAAGATTTGTATTTTATATATATATATATATATATATATATATATATATATATATATATATATATATATATATATATATATATATATATATATATATATATATTCATGACATTAAAATAGACCAAGGATATGGGAATGATATTTTTCAAAAAGGCATTTACTTTGATAAAATGTAGTTCATGTACATTCATTTTTTTCTGATATGAATTTATACTCCATTTCAGGATGGATTTCCAGTGTCACCAAAGACAGATCTGTAAAGATGGGTATGTAGGCCTAGAAAGTTTGAAACCTGAGTTAGAACTTGTTCATATTGTAAACAGTAGAACTTTCCCCAATCATTTTACTTCATGTATAACAGGCTTCCAGTTGTAAACAAGGCAGACCAAAGTTTGAACAGTGCAGATTTAGGTCTAGACATTACAGACCCAGATCTGAACAGTGTATGGTTAGGTTTTAACATTGTATGCTTTAATCTGATCACTGTAGGGTATAATTCTTTACTGTGCAGGCATTAATCTGAACAGTGCAGGCATAAGTCTGAACAGTGCAGGTATAAGTCTGAACAGTGCAGGCATAAGTCTGAACAGTGCAGGTCCAGGTCTGAACAGTGCAGGTATAAGTCTGAACAGTGCAGGTCCAGGTCTGAACAGTGCAGGTATAAGTCTGGACAGTGCAGGCATAAGTCTGAACAGAGCAGGTCCAGGTCTGAACAGAGCAGGCATAAATCTCAACAGTGCAGGCATAAGTCTGAACAGAGCAGGTCCAGGTCTGAACAGTGCAGGCATAAATCTCAACAGTGCAGGCATAAGTCTGAACAGAGCAGGTCCAGGTCTGAACAGTGCAGGCATAAGTCTGAACAGAGCAGGTCCAGGTCTGAACAGTGCAGGCATAAATCTCAACAGTGCAGGCATAAGTCTGAACAGAGCAGGTCCAGGTCTGAACAGTGCAGGCATAAGTCTGAACAGAGCAGGTCCAGGTCTGAACAGTGCAGGCATAAATCTCAACAGTGCAGGCATAAGTCTGAACAGAGCAGGTCCATATCTGAACAGTGCAGGCATAAATCTCAACAGTGCAGGCATAAGTCTGAACAGAGCAGGTCCAGGTCTGAACAGTGCAGGCATAAATCTCAACAGTGCAGGCATAAGTCTGAACAGTGCAGGCATAAGTCTGAACAGTGCAGGCATAAGTCTGAACAGAGCAGGTCCAGGTCTGAACAGTGCAGGCATAAGTCTGAACAGAGCAGGTCCAGGTCTGCACAGTGCAGGCATAAGTCTGAACAGAGCATGTCCAGGTCTGAACAGTGCAGGTATAAGTCTGGACAGTGCAGGCATAAGTCTGAACAGAGCAGGTCCAGGTCTGAACAGTGCAGGTAAAAGTCTGGACAGTGCAGGCATAAGTCTGAACAGAGCAGGTCCAGGTCTGAACAGTGCAGGCATAAATCTCAACAGTGCAGGCATAAGTCTGAACAGAGCAGGTCCAGGTCTGAACAGTGCAGGCATAAATCTCAACAGTGCAGGCATAAGTCTGAACAGAGCAGGTCCAGGTCTGA
Organism: Potamilus streckersoni; assembly: GCA_016746295.1. Lineage (NCBI taxonomy): Eukaryota > Metazoa > Mollusca > Bivalvia > Unionida > Unionidae > Potamilus > Potamilus streckersoni. The sequence goes on from JAEAOA010001017.1 coordinate 489,969, forward strand.
ACAGTGCAGGCATAAATCTCAACAGTGCAGGCATAAGTCTGAACAGAGCAGGTCCAGGTCTGAACAGTGCAGGCATAAATCTCAACAGTGCAGGCATAAGTCTGAACAGAGCAGGTCCAGGTCTGAACAGTGCAGGCATAAATCTCAACAGTGCAGGCATAAGTCTGAACAGAGCAGGTCCAGATCTGAACAGTGCAGGCATAAATCTCAACAGTGCAGGCATAAGTCTGAACAGAGCAGGTCCAGGTCTGAACAGTGCAGGCATAAATCTCAACAGTGCAGGCATAAGTCTGAACAGAGCAGGTCCAGGTCTGAACAGTGCAGGCATAAATCTCAACAGTGCAGGCATAAGTCTGAACAGAGCAGGTCCAGGTCTGAACAGTGCAGGCATAAATCTCAACAGTGCAGGCATACGTCTGAACAGAGCAGGTCCAGGTCTGAACAGTGCAGGCATAAATCTCAACAGTGCAGGCATAAGTCTGAACAGTGCAGGCATAAGTCTGAACAGTGCAGGCATAAGTCTGAACAGAGCAGGTCCAGGTCTGAACAGTGCAGGCATAAGTCTGAACAGAGCAGGTCCAGGTCTGAACAGTGCAGGCATAAGTCTGAACAGAGCATGTCCAGGTCTGAACAGTGCAGGTATAAGTCTGGACAGTGCAGGCATAAGTCTGAACAGAGCAGGTCCAGGTCTGAACAGTGCAGGTATAAGTCTGGACAGTGCAGGCATAAGTCTGAACAGAGCAGGTCCAGGTCTGAACAGTGCAGGCGTAAATCTCAACAGTGCAGGCATAAGTCTGAACAGAGCAGGTCCAGGTCTGAACAGTGCAGGCATAAATCTCAACAGTGCAGGCATAAGTCTGAACAGAGCAGGTCCAGGTCTGAACAGTGCAGGCATAAATCTCAACAGTGCAGGCATAAGTCTGAACAGAGCAGGTCCAGGTCTGAACAGTGCAGGCATAAATCTCAACAGTGCAGGCATAAGTCTGAACAGAGCAGGTCCAGGTCTGAACAGTGCAGGCATAAATCTCAACAGTGCAGGCATAAGTCTGAACAGAGCAGGTCCAGGTCTGAACAGTGCAGGCATAAATCTCAACAGTGCAGGCATAAGTCTGAACAGAGCAGGTCCAGGTCTGAACAGTGCAGGCATAAATCTCAACAGTGCAGGCATAAGTCTGAACAGAGCAGGTCCAGGTCTGAACAGTGCAGGCATAAATCTCAACAGTGCAGGCATAAGTCTGAACAGAGCAGGTCCAGGTCTGAACAGTGCAGGCATAAATCTCAACAGTGCAGGCATAAGTCTGAACAGAGCAGGTCCAGGTCTGAACAGTGCAGACATAAATCTCAACAGTGCAGGTATAAGTCTGAACAGAGCAGGTCCAGGTCTGAACAGTGCAGGCATAAATCTCAACAGTGCAGGCATAAGTCTGAACAGAGCAGGTATGAATTTACATCATATACCAACAGATTTGTGTATGTGTTGTTTCCCTTAATTGCAACTTTTTGCTATAGGTAAAAATGAGGCAAGTTTCTAATTGAATGGATTGTGTCTTTTTGTGTTTGGGATTCAGAAACTGGAGAGCATTGTGCCTAGGGCATGTCTAAATGTTTGGGAATATGTGAGTCAGAAATGGGGTAGCCCTGTTCCTCAGGCCTGTCTTGACCTAATTTCCTTGCCTATGGACCTGTACTAAGTCTTTACATGTGCTTTTTTTCTTGCCAGTTTATGGTGGAAATTGATTTACTGGAAAATTAATCTATTACCTTACTGAATGTGTGTTTTTATATACCCGTAAAATTCTCTGCATAGATATAAATGTATGGTGTTGACTTGCCGTTATAGCGGAATTCATTACCGTAAAACATGGCCTTCAGGCAAACAAGTTAGAATTTAAAAGACTGTTAATAAACATGTTGTGTAGAGTCTGTCTGATTAAAGTAGTAGAAAAATGAAGGTGAGATGAATGATATTACTTATATGAGATAACTCCCACATATTGAAGAGACAAATGAGATGACACGTGTGATAATCACAGATAAAGGTGAGATGACTGATAGTGCATGCTTCAGATGATAGCAATCCATAACCAAATGTGGCCATTATTCCTAACAATAGAAAAAAACAAAGCATTCTCTTATGAAGGCCTTCAGGTTCAATGTTCATTGTAATTAAAAAATAGTAACAAAACATTTCAATTCTGAGAAAAATCTTGTTTTAAAATGCATTAGACTTTTAGGATATTGCTTCTGATTTGATGAATGTTACAATTCCTAATGTTACTATATGCATCCATTATAATTCAGTAAAATAATAATAATAATAATAATAATAATAATAATAATAATAATAATAATAATAATAATAATAATAATAATAATAAAAATAATAATAATAATAATAATAATAACAATAACATACAAATATGTTCCCTTGAATATGCTATCCAGTTTACTTACATCAAGGGAGGTAAATATGTCAATTTGTAATTATAACCATTTAATTTAGATACTATTCTGTCTCAAATCTTTATATTTTTCAGTTCCACGCATTCTGTTTGATAGCTGGACTGGTAAAGACTATCAGAACTTGTTTTCCAGTGAGGATGAAATGGAAGATTGTATAAACACCATCCTTCAATTTATCAAGGTATGTAAGCCTTCCTACACAGAAATATTATAATCACTAACTAAAATATACTTTTGTGAGATCTCTGGCATAGGTTATCAGCTAGAATGTTTTCTGGAATAGACTATATAAACTGGACTGGAAATTATGGTATAGACTATAGAAATTAGACTGGAAATTATACCAACTGTATAAATTTGGCTTGAAGAGAAAAAGAGGAAACTTCATATGCAAAAGTGTTGTGTTAGCACTATCAAAATGTTAAGAAAAGTTTTTTGGGTTTTGAAATATTAAGTACAAATAGTTCGCTGTTTTGACTATTATAACAGTATGAAAATGTCTCAACTGCATGCACACTCACTACTGAACAATCTAATCAGAGTAGATTTGCACAAGTTGGTGTATCAGTTTAAACATGTATTCAGTACAGAGACACTAACTGAAAAAAAGTGTTATTAAAAAGAAAACTTCAAGTTAAATTACAAGTCATTGGTGTTAAATTTCTAGTCATTGGTGTTAAATTAAAAATTGTTGGTGTTCTTATCAACAGAGGTTGTTAAGAATCAGTAAACTGAGAAGTATTTATTTTAGGCTGTATACAATTATTTATGGATTAGTGGTTGTTACAAATTTAAAGACTTGATGAATAAATATGCTATTGTGGATGATGTGATGAATAATTATATCTCTATTGATGACTTGATAAATTTTGCTCCTGAGGATGACTTGATGATTAATTATATTTCTGTGGATGACTTGATTCATACTTTTGCTTCTATGCATGACTTGATAAATAATTTTGCTTCTGTGGACGACTTGAAGAATAATTTGTTTTTGGATGACTTTATGAGAAATTATGTTTCTGTGGATGACTTGATGAATAATTTGTTTTTGGATGACTATGCGAAATTATGTTTCAGTGGATGACTTGATGAATAATTATGCCTTTGTGGATTACTTGATGAATAATTATGGTTGATTGGATGACTTTATGAATATGTATACTTCTGTAGAAAACTAATGAATAATTATGCTTCTGTGGAAACAGTACAAGTCCTTTCCCAAAATTTGAAATTTAAGTATGACAAAAATTACTTTTTTCATCTGTGACAGGGCACCAAAGTGTTATTTTTATTCATGTGACAATGCCAAAAAGTACCTTATTTGTAAGAATTTTAAAGCATGCACTATTACTCCAGTGTATAACATGCAGCTAGCTGTAAAGATGCCCAGATATTTGACATTCTTAGAAAAGACTAATAATCACACTGCAAGCTCAGAGCATGTTGTATAAAAACCGTGGTCATGCTCTCATTAGACGTTTTGGGGCTAACTTGAGACTTGGCTTATATTTCACAACGGGTTCTCCAGATGGCCAAATATCTAAGATGCTTGCCTTTGTAAATCACTGACATCTCAACTCTGCATGGATTCAAGTCATGAGCGCAGTAGTTAAGTGAAAAAGCTTCTCAGTAGCTTTCTGTGGGTCAGTGATTCTTCCTCTGCCAGATATGCTGAGTGCCTTATATAGCATATGGCTGCCATGTATAGCATATGATATGCTGACAAATGGCTGCCACATATAGCATATGATGTACTGAAAAATTGCTGCCATGTATAGCATATGATGTGCTGAAAAATGGCATTAAACCCACAACAACGTCATATTTCATATGCTGTTTTAAGTCTGGTAAATTTTTTGTTTATTACATATTTAAGTTGATAAATTCTTTGAAAGTGGAGCCAAATATGTCTTGATCTGTGCTATATGAGATTGGCTTAGGTCTATGCTATGAGATTCTTTGAGGTCTTTCACTGCATGAGATCTGTACTTTATGAGTTTTGAGGTCTCTCTAGGTTTGTACAGTTTGAGATCTATCTAGACCTATACAGGATGAGATTTTTTGAGGTCTGTGCTTTATCAGATTGGTTAAGGTCTGTCCTTTGAGAACAGGTCTGTATGGTATAAGATCTATCTTGATCTGTACTGTATGAATTCTCTCTTCATCTGTACTGTATGAGATCTATTAATCTGTGCTATATGAGATCTCTATAGGTCAGTGCTGCATCAAATCTGTTGAGACCTCTCTCTCTCTCTCTCTCTCTCTCTCTCTCTCTCTCTCTATATATATATATATATATATATATATATATATATATATATATATATATATATATGTACACATACATATACACCACTCCCTCGATAACCTGCGCCCAAATATCTCGCCAACCTGCTTATAACGTGGTGTCCCGCATGGCTCCCAATTATTTCCCAAAGAAAATATATTTTAAAATGTGCTGAACATGAAAAATAATTCGCAATAAGAATTGGTAAATTGAATATTTACTGTTATTTCATGTTTCGTTCAAGAAAAATTAATTATTAATCATTAAATGTTGTAAAAATAAAATGGGAATATGATATTTTCAATCCCTTTTGCAAATGAGAATCTCAGTGGAAATTTTATGTCCGATAATTTAATTTTTTTTCAGATAATACAAAGTGATATGTACAAAAAATTATGATATAATTAAATAATTATTTTTTTGATAACTGGATTCTGTATGAAACAATAAAGGGTACAAAAATAATACATGAAATATGGAAGCTTGTTTTATCATCAGAAATGTTGATTAAAGCCTGTAAAGATAGCATTCATATTTTGAAAATTTGCAATTATAAAAAAGATATCCCCTATTATGTTTGGATTTTTTGAGAGAAATAGTTGTCAATACACTGTAAATAAACATACTGGTGAAACGGCGATCAATGTAAAATTCTGGTAAATGCTATCAGGTAGCAACAGATAATGAAATAAACACCAATTAAATGTCTTACTATGTAAAATTCATGTTCTAGTCCTTTAATTTCGCTTCAATATAAATGCTGCAATCGAAACATATTTTCTTATATGAAAAGATGAAAAGAGTCAATTGATCGTCACATCGAAACCTCTGAGTACTTCTGTGAGAACCTAATTACATGCCGGCTTTGTTTTGATCAACAACTTGGGGAACTGTTTGTTGCATTTTAAAAAAATATATTAAAAGAGACCTGTGTTGTTTTATCACTTTGAATATGTCTTTTGTATCAAATCAAGCACGGGAAGTATAATTTTAAAAAATACAAAGGCATGCCAATAGCGGCATAAGTTCTTGTGGTCGTTATTGTTCTCAAAATTCATTTTTTTTGACCAATCAAAAATGGCTTCAAATTTTTATGTTCTTAACATCACTAAAGTATATAATATCAGTAATATATTCTAATCTTTTGTAAATGTGACCATGGAGAGCAAAGGAAGTAAGCGAAAGGTATACTCAGTCACTGAAAAGCTGTGTATCATAGGGTTCATAATGGCTAAGCAAGATCCAACGTTTTGCAATGAACTAAACAATTGCTGACTTGACCTTTAGAGGTTTTCTTAAGGATAAGCAGAAACTTCGGGATTATTTACATTATGTTGATTCAGATAATGGGATCAAATAAAAGCGAGCACGGACTGCAAACGATACTGAATTAGATGATGCTGTGTATGCATGGTTCACACGGCAACATGAACAAGGTGTTTCCATCTCTGGAATAATTCTGAAGGCCCAAGCAGAAAAAATGGCAAAAGGTATGGAAAATGAATCTCATTCTAGGGCAAGCCATGAATGGCTTTGGATATTCCAGCACCGACATAGAAGAAAATAAAATTCATTGTCGGGAAAAATACACTCAGTGAATCAGGAAGCTACAAGTAATTATCCATACTAGATCTGAGAGATAATCATCCATGAACAATAAACAGAGGCAGCAGAAAATTCAAAGAGTAACACAAAAATGAACAGATGATTTTAAAATGTGACATATTTGTCAAACATGTGACAAACTGCAAGTATGATCATGTTTTAAATTACTCTATTTTTAATATCTAGACCTATTAAATTCATGTTGGTAATGGTTAACCCTTGTAAATTTATCTTTTTGTTTTCATTTTACTTTTACCTCGATCAAACCAACCCATCATTTGATCGACATTGTTTATTCGAAATGAGTTTCAATTTTTTGTATAAAAAGTCAACTTTGGATCAAATAATAAAACTAGAATTTATCAACACAAAAATAGCACCGTAGTACATGATGTACGAAGTCGTACATGTGTTAAGCGTACGTAAACCATATGGAATAATGTTTTGATGATCTCAATATACTGTAAGTTATCCTGAAATTAATGTTACTCTGTGAATAAAAAAGTAAACATGAATAAAAAAGTAAAAGTACATTGCTATGTAGAGATATTTATTTACAGTCTATCTTAGCATGATTATTGAGTATTCAAGACTAACATGCCAACCAAACCCACCTACCCCTTTTGCCTCTACGTCAAGTACCTTGTTAGTTTTTTATTATTTTTTTATAGGTCCCTCAATAACTCGCACCCATGTGTATAAAATGGTCAATGTTTTTGGAGTTGTGCGCGAGTTATCATTGGAGTGGTGTGTTTGTGTGTGTGTGTATATATATATATATATATAAAGAGTACAAATCATATGGCAAATAACAACCCTTTCAAGTGCACTGGATCCACCAAGGGATCATGTGTATCAGGGATTGATTAAGATAGATACAATAAACTGGCTGTCTTAATGTAGAGGTCCACAAACACAACGTTTTTGTGTTTATTTGTTTGTTTTATATATGTTTTGTATTTGCCTTTGAAAAAGACTCATCAAAAGTCAAAAGCACTCAGGCTAGTTAGTTACTAATTTCACACTGTTCTTCATCAGTTTATTGTATATATATATATATATATATATATATATATATATATATATATATATATATATATATATATATATATATTATGAGATCTATCAAGATTTATATTGTGTGAGACCCGAATCATATAAGAAATATAATATAATATATGATCCTGAATACACTATAGATTATATACATAAATTTAATAATATTGTTCAGTTGGAATCCTTTAGTAATGAGATCAGCAGATGTGTGTTTGTGTGATATTTGGATTTGTAATGTAGCTTTAACCATTTTAGATATATCACTATGAAATCTGCAGTGTTGCAGTTCATAGTGATATCTAGCACTGGGGCATCATGCTGCAGACATATAGCATCATGTACCACTGAGTCACATTATTATGACAGCACTAACCTCTTAATATAGAATGCCAAGTGAGGTTGCTGCTAATGACATTTTTATACATCATCCATATGACTCGACCAGGGTTCAAACCCATGACCTGCTGCATCTGAGGCGGTTGTTCTAACCACTTTGGCCACTGAAGTGTTGCAGTGTATTTGAAGTTGTATAATTTAGTAAAACATGACATAAAAAAACAGCTCTATAAAGTTGTTTATTTATGTAATACAGCAAAATATATAAGGGTCATGTCTATAAGACTATAATGTAATATAGTAAAACATGTATAATTTCATACCAGTAAAACATGTCATAAAGGACATGTCACCAACTGATTGTGCTTGACATTGATTCTCCTAAATGGATTGCTTTTGCTATATTTGATTTGAAAGTCTGTGAATATATAAGACTTGCTACTGTTAGCATGGAATCTCTGAGTACAAAATGAAAGAACAAATGATTCATTCCATTACAAAACTTGTTTCTTCTATTTTAATCAGGAGAACGGTTTTGATGGTGTTGTGGTGGAAATTTGGTCACAACTAGGGGGATATCGCAGAAAGTGAGTATCACATCAGAGCTTTTCTTAGGGGCTTTTTGAAAATAAAAATAGACATGTCCCAAATAAACAAAATGTCTAAATTAATTGTTAATTCCTAATTCTGCCAATTTACTCCTTGATTGTTTTCCTAATTGGTTTTACTTTTTCACAAAATGTTGTCCCAAGGCTAGAAAAACACCTTTCATAATGATTTCATTTTGTTTGTTTTGAGCTAAGATTTCTATTTCTTATTCCTTTCGATTTTATATTTAATTTAATTTTTAAGACACCATGAATACATGGCACAAAAATGTAAAGTTTGACATTTGTTAGTAATTTAATATACAGGTTCATACACAGAAATTAGCATGTTTCTTCTTAGACAAAAATCAATTGGTATGTTTCTCATTCAAACAAGAAACAACTAGCCAAAATGAGAGCTTTCAAAAACATCCCACACATAAGAAAATATTTGGAAATATTTCCAGACTTTAATGAATGTTGAATAATTATTTCATTTTAAAGTAATTCTAATGTTAAACTCATTTAATTGTAAATAGCATGATATGGTTGCTACAAGAGATAGAGGTTGGGAACGGTGCCTATCTTTGGGGGAATAATTAGATCTACTGGAATGAAATGTTTTAGTTGTATTGCTACATATAGAAATCAAGTGTCATTTGTAAATATTTTAAATGGGAATTATTCCCTATTTATGTTCAGAAATTTGGCTTTTAAGAACCACATATTGCCTGGCTGAGCTTGACCTTTGAGAACCACCTATAGAAAAACATGGTTGAGTTTGGTAAATACTTTTACATACAGGTAAAATGAAAGAAGCTGAAAACTTTCATGGGAACATTATTATTCTGTACCCTGCCGATAATTTCATGCAAATATTTTATACTCTGCCAATAACTCCATGTGAACATTAATATTGTATACCCTGTCGATGACTTCATGTGAAAATTAATATTTTATACCCTGTCGATTGACTTCATATTGTTACGACACTGGAGTTCCAAGTGCGTTAAAAAATCAATTTTGTATAAATCTTTTTTTTTTGTATTTCATTATATCGTCTAACATGTTTTTGATATGTTTACTTGAGTCGCAGATGTAGTTCATGTTGGCACGTGTTGTGTATGATGACGAAAATTCATTGTTGAGAAGTATTGGGAAATTGCATGCTTCCTCGTGTTAGTGCAGTTCAGGCTATGTTTTAGCATTCCCATATATGCTTTGAGTTTTTGCGATTCATACACAGTCACATACAAACTGTCCTGTTCGAGAGTCAGTCACGGACAGACTGTCGTAGAGTCGAGTCATACAACTTTTATTTTGCTGTGCCAGAAGAATGTATTTTATCTGCGTAAAACCAGAAGAATGTATTATATCTACGTAAAACCAGAAGAATGTATTATATCTACATAAAACCAGAAGAAGAATTTATTATATCTACGTAAAATTAACACATCCCGTGTTAGAGAAACTACTCACTACTTTATCACTTTCATAGCAAATAACATTGCATATTTGGATGTTTTCTTGCTAATTTTGGAACGGGACAACACATACATTATTTTTGTGAAAAATTCTGGAAATTGCGGACAACCACCATTTTGGACCGAAACATCATATTTTAGACTGTGATTAGAACTTTTTTCAGGACTTATTTTATTAATTTTGAACAAAATTTGGACCATTTCTCTAAAAACGTAAGTCTCATTTAAATAATTTACATTATTTTATGTGATCTAGTAAATACATTGTATCATTATTAAAATTCATAAAGCTTGTTGTGTGCACTTTTTCTTTTTATGTTACACAGAATAAGCCGTTTCGTAACAATATGAACATTATTACTCTATACCCTTTTGATGACTTCATGTGAACATTAATGTTGTATACCCATTTGATGACTTCATATGAACATTATTGCTCTATACCCTTTTGATGACTTCATATGAACATTAATATTGTATAACTTGAGGATGACTTCATGTGGAACATTAATATTGTATACCATGTCAATTGACTTCATATGAACATTAATGTTGTATACCCTGTCGATGACTTCATATGAACATTAATGTTGTATACCCAGTCGATGACTTCATGTGAACATGAATATTGCATAACCTGTTGATGACTTCATATGAACATTAATGTTGTATACCCTTTTGATGACTTCATATGAACGTTAATGTTGTATACCCAGTCGATGACATCATATGAACATTAATATTTTATACCATGTTCATGATTTAATGTGAAAATTAATATTGTATACCCAATTAATGACTTAATGTGAACATTAATATTGTTTACTCTGTTGATGACTTCATGTGAACATTAATGGTGTATACCCTTTTGATGACTTCATGTGAACAGTAATATTGTATACCTGTCTGATGACCTCATCTACAAATGATTTATTTGAGATGACACTTATTGGATGTTGTCAAGCATCAGTGGATTTTGAGAACCATCTATTGCCTGGCTGAGTTCAGTCTTTGAGAACAAGTGAGACAAAAACCTGGCTAAGTTGTTGATATAATTTTACATACATGTAAAAAGAAAAAAACAATATTATCATGTAATACATAATATTGTATACCTTGCCAATGACTTCTTCTGCAAATGCATTATATGGAATGATACAGTAAAAAAACACTTATTTGATGTTTTCAGGCACTTATTGGATGTTGTTAGGCACTTATTGGATGTTGTCTAGCATGTATTGGATGTTGTCTGTACTTATTGAATGTTGTCAGATACTTATTGAATGTTGTCAACTTTATTTAATGTGTTAAGCACTTATTTGAGGTTGTCAAGCACTGATTGGATTCTGTAATCACTTATTTGATGTTGTGAATCAATTATTGGTTCCAACAGCATTTATTCAATGCTGTCAAGTCCTTAATCAATGTATTATATATTATGGATCATCTTGTCACAGTATTGTGATACAACACTATGCAAAATTGCATTGTGTCAAATTATGCATGACTCTGTTCTGAAAGACAATGTCATTGCAGTGTATTATTTAACAGAATATATAATAAATACACTAGCACAATAATTATATCAATACAGTTTGTATGGTGACTTTTGAGATACTTTCTAACTAGAACCTTCATGTGGCCTCCAAATATTCACAGATGTCTTTAAAAATAGACTAAGTGATAATGGTCATTGAAACTGTTCCCATACAACTCAATAATGCAGCACTTGTGTCATTTTTCAGCAATTATTATACTTCACACAAAAATCACAGAATATCTTAGTCATTTTATTTCCATGTTTGTGCATTACAGAGAACTGATTCACTTCCTGACCCACATGGGTGAAACATTTAAGGAGCAGGGCAGAATACTAATTCTTGTGATTCCTCCTCCTCTTCAGGCAGGGTGAGTATTTAGTGGATTGACTCCATACCTAGTTTAACCATCATTGCATTGCATGACTTCACTTCAGTTCTTAATAGCATATTTATCAAATGACAACTACATCCTCATAAGCCGACACATAAAATTCGTACCTACGCATAGAAAATTGAGAAAGTTCTGATTCTAAGCCCCAATAACAATCTGATCCCTGACATATCCAACATTATTTTTATGTGTCTACCAAAAGGCATATAAGTATATTATTCCTCTCCATTGGGCACCTTTTTTATTTATGACCAATAAATTTATTTTACTCTATTACCAGACTCTATGAATGTCTTGTATAAGGAAGAGGTCTATTACAGGGGTCAAGCTAGACTTAAATTTTAGGGAGAAGTGACTTTTCCTTTTGGTCAAAACAGGGAGAAGTGGGAACTAAACAGGAAGAAGTGGGAGACAATAAACACAGATATATATATATATATATATATATATATATATATATATATATATATATATATATATATATATATATATATATATATATACAGAGAGAGAGAGAAATATATATATATATATAGAGAGAGAGAGAGAGAGAGATAGAAAGAGAGAGAGATGCATTATCATATTTTAATTTCTATTTCTTGGTATGCTTTTAACAGTTTTAAGCAATGCCTTTTTTCAAGTTGAAAAATATTTCTTATTTGTTAGTATCAATATATTTTGTATGCGTATAAAAAATTATATTCATACCCATTCTATATTCATACTTAGTATATGTGTTTATGAATTGAAGTAAATGCAGTTTATTTTGGCTGTATGACTTGAAAATCACATATAAAGCTGTACATTGCAATGAATTTTCACTGATAGAAGTAACAAGATTAGAGCCTTGTAAATGCAAGTTGGTAAAAATGCTTAATAAACTACCACTTAATTATTTTATTTTTCTTAAGTTTTGTGTGCAATTGCAGTCAAAAAGATTTCTAGCATTTTTTGAAACAGCCCCTAATAGATATACATAGGAATAAATGTACAGGTAACTTCAAACCACTGTTCATCCTGATTTCATTGTTCCCAATAAAATATTAATGTAACTATTCATAAACAACACACTGAAGCACTAAAGTCGATATATAACTAAACTTGTTTCTATTTTTTACCCCCAACCAAAAATCCAAGAATTGGCCTTGCACAGAGCAGATGAATCTATTTTTAGCCGTGGGGGTGTGTGTTCTCGAACTACACAATTTCTTGCTTCGTTACAAAAACTTATTAAAAGTTCTGCATATTTATATTGTCTACCTACTGGTAATAATGACATGGATTGGTTAAATATTATTTGCTTCATTACTATATATATTTTTCGTATTTTCACAAGTTAATGAAGTGGTATATCAAATAGGCAGCGATGTCTACCATTAAAATTTCATTTACGGTTTCAAACTGATTTTATACAGAAAATATGCAGATACGGCTGTTAAAATCTCCATTTTTTAAAAATAGGATATAAATTAGAAACGCTCTTCACTGATCATATTTTTAAAAGCAAATTACTATTTGCATATTGATGTTTCAATTTTGAAACTGAATTTGGCATCTTTTCATCATAGCACAGTAGGCCCAACTTCATGAAATCAAGCAGTGATGTCTTGCACCAGAAAAGGGTTAATGGTCAGTTAGCCATTAAAACTTGCATGTGAATGTGCAAGAATTTCTTTGTTGCCATAAGCTGATTGGTATCAACACCATATAAATACATTTGGTGTTGGGTTACAGCAGTGCCAGAACTTACTGGCTACAGCAAGGGGGCATCTCAAAGTCATAATCTACAGTTTATGCTTCTCAGGTGACTTTTTCGCCCACTTCGCCTGGTATCGTGACTCCTGTTAAGTATATATATTGTTTTCATTATAGAAAGCTGTTTTGCAGGTCCCTGATTTTATTATTATATAAATCATGGTTGTTTTACAAGTAGCCTGATTTTGTCATTTTAAAGTTTACTGCCTCACATGTTTTAGATTCCTACATTTGTTGTACCCTGAATCTGTAATATTAAATTACACCAGTAACTAGTTTACTCTTTATGTTTTCAAGTCTGTATGATGTTTAACTTGGCGTTGTTTCAGGAACACCCCAGGGATGATAAGCAAAGAAGACTTTGATGCTCTTGCTCCGGTAATTGACAAGTTCAGCCTTATGACTTACGATTTCTCTAGTCCAACCAGGTCAGTTGTAATTGTATTTGGTTGTTCAGATAAATCTTTTATCTTCTGTGAATTCATAAGCTTTGTGGGGCATCAATTTTGATGATTATGTAGTTATTCAGACTTCAGATATGTTAAGATCTGGTAATTCATGACAGCCCATGCAAAATAATGGATCTCTTGAAAGAAAGATTTAAAGAAAATAAATCCAGAGAAAAATGTAATTTTTTCAAAAATTCATAAAAAAACTGATGCAAAGATAAAAATAAATGAATTTAAAAATATCAATGAGAATTGATAATTTAGCATGGGTGGAAAAAAAGTTTAAATGTAGCCAGGAATCGGTCATTGATAATTTGTAACTCTATAATGTAAGTTGACATTTATGATAGGTATATACCTTTTGAAATGTGCTATTTAAAGAGATGGTGAGGATGTAAACTGCAGGACTACTGACTCAAAGCAGAGCTGTCCACTAGTTTAAGCAATTTCATGAGAATATAGGACATCGGTCAAGGGATCAATTTTGTGGGCTGTCATTTTCAGCATTGATGCAGCTCATTGTGCTGTGAATTTATTATCCTAGTCACTAAAATACTTGAAAATACTTCATGGCACTTCATTCAAGCGTCTGTTTGTTTATCAGTAAGGATAGTTGTGTTTCTTGCTGTTAATCTGCTGTTGAGATGTAAAACAAAACAGTAAAGTTTATTATCATTATGTGGAACGGATGAGAGGTCTTAGATATGAAAACCTGCAAAAAGGATTGCTAACTTGCATGGGCCCAGTTCATGGACACAACAGTGATTCACTGTAAGAACTGGACTTAGTTGAGAGAGGATCACCTATGCTATAAGAAGTTACATGTAGACTGTGTGATGTTTGTCTAAACTGTTAATGACCTACCTATGTCAGTTTTAGGTGTTGGCTAAAATTACAGACTTTGCCAAACTACCAACAGATATTGTTATGGGTGAAATGGCCACTAATTTTGCAACAAGTTAAAATTTATATTAGTAAATGGAAAATATAGTAAAGATATACAGTCAACTGACATACATTGGTCCATATGTTAAACAGGATAAGAAAACTAGTCCAATTTGAAAGGAAGACAGTCATCCAAGAACACAATTCATTGAATCTGATACATCTGAATGTAGTTTTATTAGCACTGTTTTAAGCTCATAATGCAATTGAGTGGCTAGCAGGCTGGAGTGATGGACAGATAGACAGACGGATGTTAAAGAGTAACTTATATCCCTTGCAGACCAGGACCAAATAGCCCCCTTGGATGGATGAAACTGTGTGTAGAAACACTTGTCCCAAACAGTACTTCACCATATCGGCAAAAGCTGTTAATGGGACTTAACTTCTATGGTAATGATTACATACCAGGAAGTGGAGAACCTGTAGTTGGGAATAAGTAAGTAAATGATTAGTTGTTTTACATGTGCTTATGATATAGTCATGATCAAATGCTAAGTTAGGTTAGGAAGACTTTTAAATTTCAAATTAGGGCTACATTCAGTAAGGAAGAACTTTCATTTCAAGGTAGGGTTACATTCAGTAAGGAAGACTTTTAAATTGTGATTTATATATGTTGGCATAGCAACAGATTTGTGATTTATATATGTGCTCCTCATAATTAATAAATAAACATTACCTGCCCTTATAAAAAGTCTATTTATTTTGTATTATCTAAAGACTCAAAAGTTGTACATTGTTTAAGGTAATTTACAGGCAACCTGTACAGTAGATTTGTTCAATGAGCATCACTTCCTGGCAGTCTCTACAGAAGAATTTTTAACTTAAACATTTACTGGCAACCCATAGACTTGTTAACCTATCACAATTCACTGAGAGCCTGTAAAGTAGAAGTGTTAATTTTGTCCCATTTGCTGAAAGCCTGTTCAGAAGAATTGTTAAACTAGCACCATTTACTGGCTGTCTGTAATAATAGAATTGTCAACCAAGCACCATTCACTGGCATTCTGTACAGTAGCACCATTGTATACTTCACACCATTCATTGGCAATCTGTACAGTAGCACCATTATATACTTGGTACCATTCACTGGCAGTCTGCACAGTAGCACCGTTGTATACTTGGCACCATTCATTGGCAGTTTGTACGGTAGCACCATTGTATACTTGGTACCATTCACTGGCAGTCTGTACAGTAGCACCATTGTATACTTGGCACCATTCATTGGCAGTTTGTACAGTAGCACCATTGTATACTTGGCACCATTCATTGGCCATCTGTACAGTAGCACCATTGTATACTTGGTACCATTGACTGGCAGTCTGTACGGTAGCACCATTGTATACTTGGCACCATTGACTGGCAGTCTGTATAGTAGCACCATTGTATACTTGGCACCATTGACTGGCAGTCTGTATAGTAGCACCATTGTATACTTGGTACCATTCACTGGCAGTCTGCACAGTAGCACCATTGTATACTTGGCACCATTCACTGGCAGTCTGTACAGTAGAATTGTTAACTTAGCACTAGCCTAATGTTGGCCTTATTGAACAAAGTTCTCCTTTTTATTCTATTCCAATATAGTTCTGCTTCTTTCTGTTCTAGTATAGTTCTGGCAGAGACACACAAACTAAACACACAATCATTCTGAATCCTTTAAAGTGAAACATTTTACATTTTGGTAAAATTCTTGCTCAACTGTAATAGTTACGTATGTTACCTGTTTATAAAGACAGTCAGTCTTACAAGTTTACTATTAGCTTGTCCCAAGTTTTTCTTAAAAAGTATGTACATTTAACTGTAGAGTATGATGCAAAGTGTAATTACTGTGTACTGGATGTTCACACAATATGTATGCAGATTTTAAGTGTGGTTTATAGTTTCAAACACTCTCCTGCATAATACAACCTTTACTCATTGCAGGTATCTGGAAATTTTGAAGAAATACAAACCAAAGCTTAAATGGGAAAAATCTGTTGCAGAACATGCTTTTGAATATTTGTAAGTACAAACCGTTCATGTAATATCTTTTGTTAATTTTCTCTCTTTAAAGTTTAAAATTATGTATTTATATTACTCTTTTAAGCTGTGAAATATTTTTATGCTAATTGACTCTCTTTAAAAAAGAATAAGCTGCAGGTATTCTTAATATGACATTTTGTAACTCTCTCATATATATTTGATATTCTATGCATTGATCTGGCATTTGATAACCCTGTGTGATATGTTTGATATTCCATGAATTGATATTGCACGTTTAAACTTTGTGACATTTATTTGATACTCAATGTAGAAAGCTAAATGTGATAATTAAAGATTTATAAATATTATACAAAATGGATATAATTTTGGAATACAGAACCTACAATAGGTGAAACAAACATGCATGCATAATGAACAAAATTGAAATGCAGAATGACTGCAAATAAAACTGCTGAATGTAATATAAGCAAAACAAAATTGATGAATACAAAATGCTATTGACAATGGATTGAAGAACAAACCTGTTTCATCAATGAATATTTGTTTAGGCTGTCACTAAATTTCTTTGAAAGCACTTTGCATGATAATCCATCATAAGATTCTTTATACTGATAGTTTTGTCACTCCTTGCAAATTGTGATATTGTTCTTGTTCATGCAGACATAAAAACAACTACCATTGATGTGATTGACACCATCACTATTTGTTGGATCTCTACAGTCTTTATGTGAATGAAATTCAGAAATAAAATTTCCTGACAAATACTCTACAGCTGCTTTTTATATGCTTTTTACAGTTGAAGATATATTTTATTTTAACATAAATCAATTCATTACACTCTTTATAAAACAAGATACAAAAGTTCTAGTTATCTCCCTTTAAAACTTGAGTGCTGAAAAATAGACTTGTGTAAAATGCATTTCTTTTTCATTCGAAAGAAATGATATATCAAAGTGAAATGTAGAAACTGAATGCACTTCCAAAAACAGATGAAAAACACTGAGATAGCTTCCTGTGGGTTGTTGGTTCATACTGATGTTTTCCTGTTTTTTTCCTTGACCAGTTATATTGGCTGCCATGTATAGCTTATCTTGTGCTGAGAGTTGTCATTAAACCCAAAACATCCAAATATTCTTAGCATGGGGTTTTCATCTAATACATTTTATGACATGAAGATAGTCATAAATTAAAATAATGCTGATCTGACCTTATACTTAGCAGCTGTCTTCCTTACCAGATGGTTGTATCAACATCTTGTTTTCACTTAAACACTTTTTAATTAATATAGCTAGTCCATAATACCAGCAGCATGACATACATGATGGTCATATTGACGAATTGTATTATCACTGCTCCTAATAGATGAATGGTATTACCAGCAAATTTTTTCATTTGACAGTTCTTTCTTGCAATATTTAGTTGTTCAAATATTAAAATGATTCTTATTCAATCTTCAAAATGTCTGCTTTTATGGCCATCTTTAAAGTCTTTGTATGGTTAATTCACATGAAAATAGTGCTCTAACGACTGCAGAAATAGCATTATAGTAATCAACAGAAATGGCATTATGGTAGTCAATAGAAGTTGCATTATAGTAATCAACAGAAATGGTAGTCAATAGAAATTGCATTATAGTAGTCATCAGAAATGGCATTATAGTAAACAGAAATGGCATCATAGCAAACATAAATGGCATTATGCAAAACAGAAATTGCATTATATTAGTCAGCAGAAATAGCATTATAGTAGTCAACAGAAATGGCTTTATAGTAGTCAACATAAATGGCATTATAAGAGTCAACAGAAATGGCATTATAGTAGTACACAGAAATGGCATTATAGTAGTACAAAGAAAAAAAATAGTCTAACTACTCAACTTAAAACTGTAGCCATAACATGCTTTCCACTAAAAGAATCATTGCTTTACATAATTATTTTTGAATGATAATTTTCATGATATGACAGTCTGTATATCCATTTTTATGTGAGAGTTCATAGATTGTTTTGGATACTTCACTGAGCTGTCTTATGTATGTATGTATGTATACACAAGTGACATAAGTGAAATTTGATCATTCTTTGTTTTCAGTTACATTCCAGTTTACAAGTTGATAGCAACGATCTGCAACATTGATTTTAAGGTCAGAGGTCTTGACAAAGGTTTTCCTTAGCTGTTATGGCTTTCGAGCAAGTCCAATGATGCTCTCCCTTCTGATCTACTCTAATTCTCCAGGTCAGAAGCCCTGAGCATGTTTTATGCTCTGCCATCTGAACTGTAATTGCCAAGGTCAAAGGCCATGAATATAGCTAGTGCTGATTTCTGAGATCAAAAGTCTTTAACATGTGTGATGATTTTCCATTTGAACTGCTGTAATTCACAAGGTGAAAGGCCACAGCAAGGTGAAAGGTCATGACAAGGTGAAAGGCCACTGCAAGGTGAAAGGCCATGGCAAGGTGAAAGGCCATGGCAAAATTCTTTTAACTGCATTAATGGCATATTGTATACATACCTCCAATATAAATCCAAAATTGCTTTTATTTTAATTATGCTGGAATTTCTCAAGAATATATGGGATGGTTTCAGTACCTGGCATTTAAAACGAACAGAATGACAGGAAAAAACCCAACTTATTGCACATTTTTTGAAATGTTTTGTTCTTACATAAAAGTCATTCAATAAATAGAGGATATTATCTTATATCAAATGTATAATGTATATATCATGAGATGATGCATGTCCACTTTAAACTTGAAAATGTTCTTTTGATGTTCATATGTAATGGCTAGAACATGAAAAGTTTTTACAATGAATCCCATGCAATAATGTCAGCTGTTTACCTTTTATGATTCTTTATGCAGTGTTTTGTGTATATTTGCACAAAAATGTCAGTATCGATACAATTCTATTTTCTAATTCAGTGTAAAAAAGTGCTTATAACCAAAAAAACAAAACAAAAGAAGCATATGGATGTTCCAGACTAACCTGGGAAGAAAACTTAATCTAATGTAACCATATATATTGAGGACAGGTATTTCAGCTAAAAGGTTAATCCAATGTAACCATATATATTGAGGACAGGTATTTCAGCTAAAAGGTTAATCTAATGTAACCATATATATTGAGGACAGGTATTTCAGCTAAAAGGTTAATCTAATGTAACCATATATATTGAGGACAGGTATTTCAGCTACATAGTAAATCTAATGTAACCATATCTATTGAGGACAGGTATTTCAGCTACATAGTAAATCTAATGTAACCATATCTATTGAGGACAGGTATTTCAGCTACATAGTAAATCTAATGTAACCCTATCTATTGAGGACAGGTATTTCAGCTACAAAGTCAATCTGGCATTGATGTTTAGTCACCTTTACTACCAAAATCCAATGCAATAATAATTGTAATTACACCCGATTATAATTGTTATTACACTCAATCATACATGTAATTACACTTTAGAGCACTCCAGTTGCCCAATGGTTAGTTAGAGCATCCACCTCAGATACAGGACATTGTGTGTTTTTACCCCATCTGAGTCACCAAAGACTTATAAAATGGTACAGCTGCCTCACTTGCCACTAAGGAAGAGGTTGTGCTAGGACTGGTCAGCCTGGTATCAGGATAATGTGACTGGGTGGACATCATGCTACATGTCTGCAGTATGATGCCCCAGTACTAGACATCATTATAAACAGTCACAATGCAGTAACTGTCACATAGCGATATGACCAAAAGATTGTTAAATGTTAAAAATCCTTATCACTCATACACATAAGACCTCTCAAAAGTTCTTAATAGTTGGAATTTAAACGGGTATTTATAGCAAAATATTTTTATTTCAGAACTGGAATAGGTAGCCATATTGTGTATTATCCTACCCTGAAATCCATTGACCTGAGACTACAGCTGGCCCGGTCACTTGAAGTAGGCATTTCAATATGGGAAGTGGGGCAAGGACTGGACTACTTCTATGATTTACTATGAAGGAAGCATCAGGTTGACCGGAATATTTCTGCAGCAGACTGGACTACTTTTAAATTGATGCTTTATTCATTTTCTGTCAAGACTTTTTAATT
Source organism: Potamilus streckersoni (assembly GCA_016746295.1). Classification (NCBI taxonomy): domain Eukaryota; kingdom Metazoa; phylum Mollusca; class Bivalvia; order Unionida; family Unionidae; genus Potamilus; species Potamilus streckersoni. Next base: position 510,934 of record JAEAOA010001017.1, read on the forward strand.
CTGCTTACTATCATGTAGCATTGTTATACTGATGAATTGGTTAATGTTATCCTATGGCATTGGGTAATGTTATCCTGTTGAATTGGTTAATATTGTCCTAAGGCATTTGGTAATGTTATCCTGTTGAATTGGTTAATGTTGTCCTAAGGCATTTGGTAATGTTATCCTGTTGAATTGGTTAATGTTATCCTATGGCATTCAATGTTATCATATGGCATTGTGTAATGTTAAACTCTGACACTTGTTTAAGTCTAATTATGGCATTGGTTGATGTTATTGCCTTGGTTGATGTTTTCCTATGGTATTGGGTAATGTTAACCTATCACATTAGTTAATATTATCCTATGGTTAACGATTACAGTTACTCTGAAGAATCTTGAAACTGCTGATGCACAAATTTATCCTTTTCACTAGCTTTTATTATCAACCAATACATGTCTATCAAATAAACGGGGCCAATGATAATTAACTCATTATTGGTTTTTTCTTGACAGAGATCAGGTAATATCTGCATTGTAATGAGTGACATAAGGTAATCTCTGCAATGTAATGGGTGAGATCAGGTAATCTCTGCATTGTAATGGGTGAGATCAGGTAATCTCTGCATTGTAATGGGTGAAATCAGTTAACACCTGCATTTAATGGGTGAGATCAGGTAATCTCTGCATTGCAATGGGTGAGATCAGGTAATCTCTACATTGCAATGGGTGAGATCAGGTAATGTCTATATTGCAATGGGTGAGATCAGGTAATCTCTGCTTTGCAAAGGGTGAGATCAGGTAATCTCTGCATTGTAATGGGTGAGATCAGGTAACACCTTTTATTGTAATGGGTGAGATCATGTAATCTCTGCATTGTAATGGGTGAGATCACATAACATCTGCATTGTAATGGGAGAGATCAGGTAATCTTTATTGTAATTTAAAACAAATGACTAATAGAACTACATGTTTTTATTTTTTGTTTATCCAATGAGAACTATGCAAACTGCTCAATTTCATTGTAGTAAGTCTGCAGTAGCAAATTTTTTTTTATGTTCATAACTAGATATTTGAATCATAATACAACAGTGTTCTGTGAATTCATTTTTATTCCCAAGGTATTCATTTTGTGAATCTTAGGCTTGCAGCAAACCAGAAATTGAAGGACATGACAAATAGTGGTCTCATGTTAGTACAAAAAAATCTGTCAACATAAGGGACCTCATGTCAATATATAATATCCTTGTCAACATAAAGGACTCCATTTCAATCTATAATGATACCCTTGTCAACATAAAAGAGGCTTTTCCGTATAGTCTAGAGTGCTTGCCTTCACCAGCCACTGCCATTTCACCTCTGAGTCAGTTCAAGTCTCAGTTTCTGCCAGCTTCCTGGTCAGTGGTTCTTACCAGGTTTTTATTGAGGTTATTCCTTCATCAGTCCTTCATACTTACTGTCATGTATAGCCTATCTTACTCTGAGAAATGGCATTAAACCCAAAACTAAACTTGTAGTGCTAAAAGGCCTACAATATAAAAGAAACCCATCAATACCAAAGGACCCCAGATCAATATAAAAGGATCCCTTTACAATTGTAAATGAATTGACCTGTAATGATTAAAAGGATCCTTTTGTCGATACAAGAGATCCACCGCTAAATACAAAAGTGTTCCTTTTGTCAGTATTAAAGGATCCAACTGTCAGTTCAAAAAGAACCATTTTACTATTTGCAGAGTATCTTAAGTACTGTTGAAAATGTCATTATTTGCCAAGCTACCAAAATTAATACCTAGGATATTACATGCATTCACATTATATAAAGTTGTTAAAAACCACTGCTGTTTATATTGCTTTATCTGTGTATGTTTTCTTTCTTAACAATTACCCTTTAATGATGAATGACATGAATAAATGACAATACAAAATAACTGCTAACAATTTTGTGAATTTTTTATGAATGTGATCATTTCATGAAAATGAAACATATGTGTGTATGTTGTTTTAAATATCTTTTGTTGTATAAGCTTTGAATATTCTATATCTGGTTACATTCCATTGCTCAAGTGTGACAGAGAGAACAAGTGGCTTTGCTTTCATTAACACGGTTCTTTCCATGTTTTGTCACGAAATATGTTTAATCTGTTGATAATTATTATTTAAAAACATTGGCCAATGGTCTTCATCACCTTGAAAATGCTGCTGTTATTTGCATATTCATTCTTTTTAATAAGGACCATCAAATGAAACCATCAAATGAAAAAATTTTAAGTTGTGACTGATAAAACTTCATAGTCAATAAGGTTAATTATACCACACCAATGTAAAATAATTTGAATAGTTTTTAATGATTTAGATGATCACAGTTAATCTTCTGTAATGGTTTGGACGATCCCACTGAAGAGTCTTTAATGGATTGGGTGATCCCAGTTAATGGTTTTTAATGGTTTAGATTATCTCAGTTAAGTTTTTAATAGTTTAGATGATCCCAGTGAATAATCTTTAATTGTTTGGATAATTCCAGTTAATAGTCTTTAATGATTTGGATGATTCCAATCACAACAGTACCAAGAATGACAACTTCAACAAAACAAACACTGCAGCATTATAAGAACAGAATAAATCTCGTGAAAACACCAACGATAATAATAATAATGATAATAATAGCAATGATGATAATAATAATAGTACCAAGGAGCATGCATACTACTCATGTCGATGTAAAGTGAACAGCAAGTGTACTTTTTATTTTTGGACACTTATTCAATGCAACTATTTTTCATGGTTTCAGAAACAAGCGAGTCAGAGACTTCTCAAAGTCAGTAATGAAATATAAATTCAATAGCTTAAATTAAATAAATGTTAATAATAATACTTTAAATAAAAGAAATTTTGTTAATAAATAAAAACTGCAAACATCTTTTAATATATTTGAGATTGCATGTCTGGAATTTTCCTCAACCTTCAGTGGTTTTTAAGATAATGTTGAGCACTTGATTTTTAAGATGATGAAAATGTTGAACACTTGAAATATTAGAATTTCTTTAGATTTCCTTCTCCTGGCATTTTTGGGGGTATTTAAATCATATTTTCAGTTGTTATGTGTTTCTGTTATAGTCTTTAATTTATATCCATAATTGTGAGTTGGAAGTTTGCCTACCAGACTTTAGTAATGAGTGAGAGGTAATCACAATGTTACTGGATTTTGAGTTCAAGACATGACCTGTTTTACAAGTTAGTTGGTTTTTCCACTGAAAATCTTATGCATCACAAGACATGTTAATATTTATATATAAAAAGGATTTGGTAAACAATTTTTCATTCTTTCATATCAGCCTTTGGGAATATATGATAAGAGTTTGTAGTTGTGTTCAGATACAATATAGAATTATTTCACTTTTTCACTGGAATTACACTCATTGACTTTTTGGACTCTAGCACTATTTGGGGATATTCAAGATTATTGGAATTCAGTCAGAACATGCTGTACCTTTGGATTTGTGATAGGACATTTAGGATTGTTTGGAATTTATTTCACAATATGGGGTCTTTTACAAAATTTTGTATTCTTGGGAAATAAATTCTTGAACCTTACTTAAATTATTGGTGTCACTTATATTCTGTTACGCATTTTAAGATGTAGTGTCAAAACACAGTATCTGTAGTGTACCAAGTATAAACTACTTAACTATAAGGATATAAACAAGAAACATGTATTACATTAGAAGTACATATAAAGATGCAATGTACTGTTCAAGTATGAAATCATTTTCTGCATCATTGTGATAGTTTCTCTCTCTCTCTCTCTCTCTCTCTCTCTCTCTCTCTCTCTCTCTCTCTCTCTCTCTCTCTATATATATATATATATATATATATATATATATATATATATATATATATAAGCAAATCCAGACAGATTTTGAATGTTTACCTTGGAATTTTCCTGAAAATTTTTTTTTTTTTTTTAAATCCATCATTGTGTTCACCTATTTCTCTGCAACAGTTTAGATTTCAAGATAAAGATTTTTAATGTAACACATTAAATGATTCTGAAAAAGACTAATTTCATACATTCTGAAACGGACAGAAGTTTTACCTTTTAAAAAGGATTAGCTCAGCAACTAAGTTGCTATGTTTTAGGCAATAGTTGGCTTTTAAAAATATAGATTGTTACCTCTTTAAATTTAGACATGGTAAATGCTTATAACTGAAGAGCTTTCAATAATTTATCTTTGCTACATATATCAGACTAGACAAACCCTTTGTATTGCAAAGTCAGCAAAATATGCAGAATAAGGGAAAAGAAGAAATGGATCTATTAATGCTTTTATTCAACCTTTGTATATGTGCCGTATATGGAGTGAGTTTATTTTAATAGACATTTTCAATGTATGGAGAAATCAATATCTATGTACACTTAGATCTACAATAAAAGGTTGTGTTAATGTAGCTATCTCTCTCTCTTTATCCACCGACCCTGTTTAAGCATACAGTCTGTGCAAAAGGCACCACTGAATGTTAAAAGACTGAATCGTCCATTCAAATTTTGATTGGAATTAAAAGACTGTATCATACACACATAATTTGATTAAAACAAAAAAAAAAAATTGTATTCTTTCAGTAGCTCAATGAATCAAGTTAAATATGAAAAATAATGCGAACAAAATAAATACTCCAATGGGCAAAAGGTTATATTGAAAAGTATCACAGGTACATTGTAATCCAATGGGATTTTTCAAAGACTACATACTTTCAAAGAAATGTGACAGTGAATGTACATCTGAAAAGCTATACTGGATGTATAACTGAAATGAAGATAAATCTAATTCCAGCTAAAGGAGCTAAAATAAAAACTTTCTTATGACAATTCATAAAACTTTTGCAACAAATCAGTCTAAATCTTTGAAACAGTATTTTTACCTCCCCTTGTTCTGACCTCCATATGTGATTTTTTTTAAAAACCTCTCATTTTTCACTACTGTCAATATTGTTTCTCATATCTAAAACACAAAAAGTAATGTATTTAATATTGCAAAACATTGCTAACAACAAGAAGTCTATTGCATAACAAGCATAATGTCTTAAATAATTCTTATCTGATGGTTTCATAAGCACGATGTTTTCCAGAATCCTTAAGCTGTGGCTAGTAAAGTTATTTTGTCTGCTTCAGCATAAATCAACCATTCCTGCAGCAGCAGCAAAATCCCAACAGTGTAACAATGTCATGGAAACTTGTGATTCTAGTAGAAAGGCACGAGGTCAGTAAAAACTGATGGTTTTTGAGGTTCTAGCTTCATTCTAATTGAAGTTATCAAAACTTTGGCACTGAGATTCAGTATATTGAGAATACAAGGTTGGTCCTAGCTGTATTCAAAAAATCTGCCCATATCTGTTGAAAGTTAAAAAAAGAAAATAAACCTAATCTGCCAGCCCATTTGTTATCACAAATCAAACATAGCTGATATTCCAGCCCACTGTGACAGATTTGATTCTGATTTGATCTGAAATATCTGTGTAGACCCTAATTTATCAGCCCAGTGTCATGATGGATCAGTGAAGAACTTTTTGTGTGATAACAGATTCAAGCCTAACCTGACCTTTCAGTCCATTCTGCACAACAGATCCAAGACAAACCTGATCTGCCAGTCATGTTGTGTGATGACAGAACTGAATCAAACCTAATCTGTCAAGTCATGACAGATCTGAGCCTCAGCTCTTTACACAAGAGTGTGCAATATATACTTTTGGTAATATCATAAACAATTAACGCATAATTTTATACACAACACATAATTTCATAAATAATACATTATCCACTTTTATGTTTTTGAGCAAATGTTTTAAAGTACATTGCCCCATCTATTCAGCATTATTTTTAATTCATACTAAAACATTTATATCTAACAGAATAATTATAACTATCAATGATAAAATAACTATCAATAATCATTTAGAGAATGAATATAGCTATCAATGTTGATCGAGAGAAAACAGCAGATTTCTAAAACGTACACACATTTACATTATTGACTTTTCTGTCCATGTTTAATACATACATGTGAATGTAATTGTTCATTTAGTTAAGCACAGGCATTCAAATGTGAACTTATTCAGTACCAAGTTCATGGCTATATTTAAAAAATATCTGTCTTTATCTAATGTAACTAGTCAGTAATCTTAGTCTAACACAAATCAATCTTCTTTCAGCCATACCCAATGCTCTATAAAAGCCAGCACAGAAAATGGATGGCAATGTGCCTTTTTCAAACATGGTATGTTACAACATATCAAAAGCAACACCAGCATTATTTCTAATAATCCTCACAGCTAAGTAAAACCACTTGTTCTCTCATTCCAACCAAGCAAAAAGTGGTTATGCCAAATAAAACATTACCTACTCATTTGTGGACTCTATGCATTTTCTGCCCCTAACAAGTACTAATAATCAACACTGCTTAACAGTTAGCATGCATCAATTTGCAACTGCCTTTGCTTATCATCTAAAAATTGTCATAAAGGATGTTGACACTATATTTTGTACAGGTGCCTAAAACCAACTTGACATCAAAATGGATAAAGTCATGAAAATATATTTCAGTAGGGAAAAAGGTTTCAAGCCCTTTTGAATGTGGCCCTTTAGACAAATGTATATAAGAGACAAAGTTTATATAAGAACTTGAAAAAATTGCAGTTGTAAACATAGCCCATAATTTCAAAACAGCATTTGCATTTACTGTGACACTTCTCAGTAATATTGGTGTCATTTTATTGTGGAGAAATTTTCCTTTACCAAGCACCTCTATGAGGTAAGTAGAAGTGAGGAATCAGAATGGAAAAATTTAGTCTTTTATTTGCATCTTATCAGATAGTGCTCCACTTACCCCAGGACACTGCACAGGTACTTGATATAGCTTTAACATTTTTTGTTTTCTATTTTACACCCAATATAAAGTCTTATACATACAGGGTATAATGTTAACACTATTCAACATCAAACTCCTGTGCAACACTGGCATTTTCCAGGTCAAGAGAATTAGAATAGTGTCAAGAGGATTAGAATAGTGTCAAGAGGATTAGAATAGTGTCAAGAGGATTAGAATAGTGTCAAGAGAATTAGAATATTGTCATGTCAAAGAGATTGCAACAGCAGATTTTGGAGGAAATGCTTCCAGAATGTTTCTTTCAAATATTAAGTTTGCAAACAGTTTCATTAAATAGCAATGCATACTTATATAAATATTCTATGGCACCTTTGCTTTGACTGGATAACACATCAACACAGACGCACAGTCATGAAAAAAAATAATAACCTGTGGCAAGCATACAAGTAAAAAAATTAGTACATTTTTTGGCTCACAATAAAGACTTGTTGAAAAGGAAAATGTATCCACATTCAACTTAAAAGTGTTTCTAATTGTGAATGTACCATCCCTGACTTTTATTATACATGATTTCAAGTATTTGAAGAATTTTAAACATGATCACAGTCCTCCCACTACATGCCTTTTTAACCCATGTTATTATTAAGCTTGCATTAAGTACCTATGTGTTTTTAAATAAAAATGTAAATAGTGTAGTGGCAAAGTGTAATGTAATTTAAAAATAATGGTGACAACTTGCTAGATCCTGGGACAAGTGCTTGCCAGGAATGACTGTTCCAAATATTTACCCCAAGCCCTGTCACTAGCATAACCATCATTAAATAATGTCACAGCCAACATGGTTAATTTTCATCCCCTGCATGTTCATTCACACAGGCTTAAAAGAGATAATCTTGTGGATCCAACAGTTCAGGCAGCTTAACTAGCTGAAAATAATTTTGAACTTTACAATGAAAACATGGTCTACTATTTATATAACAATGCTAGGAGAACTGTGAAGATAAATTCCGACCAGGTGGTGATGCACTGAATCTAGCATTTGAATCTGTGATCACTGTGACCTGCAAGAGAATGAAGACAAGAACTAAATTCTGAAAACTTTATATACTTTATGATGATGCAATAAAACAATGTGCTACTATTATAAAAAAATACTCTCAACAACATTCACTTAACACCTCCAAGTTTCCAGGTTTAATCCCCATTTTAGGCATGTCCAAGAGTTTGTGTTTTCTACACCTTACAGCAGAAACACCCTACATGAAAGTCAGGGGTAAAGAACAGTTGTCCAATAGCCAATGATAACTAAATATTACAACATGGCAACATATTTTCCCAGAGGCAACAATACAGAAGATATCACAAGTTTATAATCCTTTTTTGTGGGTTTAAATAACACACAATACACAGGTTCAATAGACACTTTATTGTACATATAAAATAATCTTTTTGGCATAATGGGGGCAAATCCTGTCACAACATACTGCACCAGCCCAGCTCTGAATTGTTTTAAAGGATACCTCAGGACAGGAAGCATGTTGGAGTTTGTAGGGTTGTTAAAATTGTCCGATACCTGCAAGTCTGGGGCCGCAGGATGCCATGATAACAAACACCAGCCGATACTCCATACATGCACCACAGGAAGCAGGTATGAAGTATATGGGCATAATAGTCGAGTACATTTAAGTACTGACACAAATTGGGGTTCAAAGTAAAGTTTTTTGAATGAATGAAACTTGGCAATGGCCAAAACGAGTGAAAGTAGCACTGTGACTTTGGAGCAGTGTGACTGCAACGAGGCCCCCAATTTGAAGTAAGGTAAGGATATATAAGGGGAAAAATGCCTTGAAATGTATGAAATATATTTGAATTGCATGGTAAAGCCTGATGTACGCGAAGGTAAGAATGTTAGATACATGTTTTCGATAGTCAGTTAGGAATTCACATGTGCACTAATAGATACCGGTGAAATGACAGTGTAGCATAGATACAGTATTACAGCATCTCTTAACTGTTAAGAAATAAAAAATAAAATTGTGTGATGGTTTCACAAAGTAAACAAATGAATAATGTAATGATTGACACAAGCATGTAATGAACTAGTGAGGCAACTGATTTGACATCTGTCTCTGTGCAAAGCTAATTCTGTCAGGTTGCACCTGAATATATCCACCATATGCATTACAGGACTTAAGGTATGGATAAGATGGTCCGGAATTCCAGCCTTAGCAGCACTAGTAGCAAGGCATACAGAACGTCACAGTACATAGAATAAATATGGATATCCACCCCTTGACGGAAAACATCAGTCCTAGATGCTCTAAGATGCAGAATGAATATGCGCTTAACCGTATGAAAAAATTGATAGAATACTTAACCACATTGCATAAATTCAAGAAATGCTACCAAACACAATGCACTGCACGAACAAGTCCAGTCAGTGAACACCCTCTTGCAACATGGGTAAGAACTGCACCATCATCTTGTATGTAATGGGAAATTTGCGCATACTATATGTTTGCCCATGAAGTATACTCTGTAACATCTCTGCTCCTAAAAAACATCACTATGACCAGCAAATAGAGAATGGAATAAATTCCTGCAAGGCATAGCTTAATTGTAGAGTACTGCAGCTGCATCAGTGCATGACATCATGTTATGAAATAAAACAAAACATCTGAGAGTACTTGTAAAGTGTTTGAATGCGCAATAATGCCTGACATTGCCAAAAATTCCACACACTTAATGGCAACTCTGTATATCAAACTATTATGATCAGACATAGAATACACAAATTTCAATGCAAGTTGTTATCAAAATTGCAAAATTCTAAAGTCATAGGTCACCATAATATCCAGAAATGTTTGTATTCCATGTCCCTGAATACCAGCCGGAGATGAATTGTTTTAATTTCATGTGATGAACCCATTTATCCACCCACAAGATAGCTGAAATGTACACACAATATCCAGGAATGCTTATATTCAATGTAACAGAACACCAGTGGAAGAATGTGTTGTAAAATAGTCATGTCTTCAGTAAATCCATATGAATTGAAGTGCTCTCCAAGGAAGCCATATAAAGTGCAGTGCCCCAATGGTGTGGACAGCTGTATTGATATGTACACCTATGAAACCTAAAAGCAGAAAAAATTGAAAAGCAGAACCAGGAAATGCTATGGCAGTGTGTAGCCATTACTCATGAAATTATGTGATATGCTTGAAACAAGAATCATACAAGAGTTTTATCAAGACAAATTTGATTCTGAAAATACTGATGTTCGGAAAATGGTAAATCAGAGACAATAGCTCCTGTAAATGAGGCTCTGCGACATTCAAAACTTATTTAATCATTGAATTACACAAATACTATCACAATTGTTCTAAAGCAAATCTTTGAATGCATGAAAACTTGGCAATGGCCCAAACGAGTGAAAGTAACACTTCGACTCTGGAACAGTGTGACTGTAATTAGGCCCCCAGTTAGAAGTAAGGGGAATAATGACTGGAAATGCATGAAATATATATGAAATACTTGATAAGCCTAATTTACATAAAATATTAATGTAAGATACATGTGTTTAATAGCCAGTTAGGAATTCACAAGTGCACTAATACATGATGATGATACCAGCGAAATGACAGTGAAGCATAGATATAGCATTACAGCGTCTCTTAAGCTTAAAGAAATAAATAAAATTTGTGTGATGGTCTCACTAAGTAAATACATGAATAGTGCATTGGTTGACCCAAGCGTGCAATGAATTAGTAAGGCACAAGATGTGACATCTGCCCCTGTGCCAAGCCAATTCTGTCCATGTGCACCTGAATATATCTACAACAAGCATCAGAGGACCATTAAACTAAGGTATGGATAAGATGGTCCTGAATTCCAGCCTTAGCAGCACTAGCAGCCAGCCCCCAAGCGGAAGGAGTGCCCATTATAACGATGTGCATCTGGACAAAATGGCCTTAATGGTATTGATAAAGAAAGTTCTCCTTAAAACGCGAGCATTATCCATGAGAAACAGAGGATCACAAGGGCAAGCTCCGGGTAACATCTGAGTATGATGGGATTTCTTCATCACACAGTATGGGCATACAAAGATGTTACAGTGCATATCATAAATATGGATATCCATCCCTTGACGGAAAACAACTGTCTTATATGCAGAATGAATAGGCACTTATCTGTATGGAACATTGTCAGGACATTCACAAATTGTTTGCAGCAGAAAAAAAATGGGCTCTAGGAATAGCAAATTCTCAACACCACAAAAAAACCAACATAAAACCCCACTGCAGAAGCAGTTTGAAGCAAGAGTTGAGTGTACTCCCTCAGTCCATAGTATTCCAAGCACTGCCATATGACACATAATATATCAGACGTGATATGAAGTTGTTTTGTCTGTAGTCACATTTCACCTTTCAGACACCTGTCAATATATTCTGTAGTTGAAGCAAGTAACAATAAGAGTTAAAGGAGTATGGATACCAATGTGCAAGTATAAATGCCGAATACCGGCTAAAGTTTTATAGTGTGATATGTCAGGTGCAGCATCTGCGTACAATGCGCAACAAGTAAATCAAGGTGTCCTCATTCACAACAGGGGAAAACTAAATCCTGGAATCCACAATCTTACCCTTAGCAAGATATACTTGAAAGGTCGGAATACTATAGAATAAGCAGACCTGTTGCTTGTGGCCAAAGATTCCCACCAAAATTATGGTAGGTTCTAGGTGAGGGCACTCGCATATGTCCTTGCGAATATATCAGGGCACAATTTCTACCGGCGGGAGTATGTCGACAGGCCCAGCGTGATGCGTTGTTTGGGAGAAACTGGTGTTGTCATCCTTCCACCTAGCAAGAGCATATTAAAGGTTAAAGACCCTATGCGATTAACATGTATCCTCGGCAGCCGGACTCCATTAAGATTGTGAAGCTCGCGGTGATATGGTTGTCATTGCAGTGACAGATACTTGTAATTTGGCTAACTGTTGTTTGATAACTGCTGCGGCCGACATGTTGTGATCACGTGGTGTATCAGCTGTTTCCATGTCACGTGAAGATGTTGTTGAATATGCCACACCTATCTTGTCACATGATGATGCTCCATAAGACAAAGACAAAGACCAGTCTGGTGCACATTATCTCTGTACAGTTGAAGATGTTTCTTTCCGATATAAATAGAGACCTTGATGTTCATCTCAGCTGGGTTTTTTTTTTTTAGTCCGCCCAGATTGAATTAGTTGCCATGATATCGCCATTATTATGCTCCATATTGCGAACACCAGTCAAACTATTAACAGTTAGTCTTGAACTTCAAGAAGAAATTGTGGGCAGGATGGTACATATGATCCCCAAGAAAAGAAAGGTAACATCCGGTATCCTCAAACTGAGGAAGGATTGTTTTGTTCTTTCCGCTGATAAATGTTTTAAGTTAGATGTCGCAATCGACAGTTCACCGAAAAGCACACATCTCCACACGCATCCTGAATCCACATGAATGACACCAACAATGGACAATGCCTGATCACATGCTCCAAACTCAGCCATCTGACTGGCTAAACATGACATCACGTCTGGTAGCAATAAACCAAGCAGACAAAGAGGGGTCCGAAAAGGGGATAGAGAAGGCTGCACTTTGTATTATTCAAACTACATTTAATCACTTAAATTCCAATTTAAATTTTCATAGTTACTGGGGGTAAAAGGATATTGTACACTTGTAAATTGGTAGATCTTAAGGGGTACTGTTATGTCTACAGAACAATTATTGTTAGCTGGATCTTACTGTTTATCACAGCTATAAAATCACTGAAAATTGGTACCTCATGAAAATTGGTATCTCATAAATACTACCACATAAAAACAAGTAATTTTAATTGTGGTTTCAAATTTATATTGTAATCACAAAATTCACCAAAAAACTGGAGTTTTAAATTTAATAGTGACTTATAACCATGACATTAACCAAAACTGGGACCACATGAATACTGGTACAGCATGAAAAGTGATACCCCCCCCTTGAAAACAGGCACCACAAGAAAACTGGTACCCAAAGAAAATTGGAGTTTTAATTTGTGACTTATCATAACCAGGAATATCATTAAAATTGGTACCCTATGAAAACTAGTACCACATGAAAATAATAAATTTGTTATAATAGCAATAATAATTACTAGTATATATTTCCCTGTGCCAAACATTTTATCACTGATATGGGATAGCTAAAGCGGGGCACTGAGGCTTTCAAAATCTTGTCAGGGAAAACAAAAATTTATAAGATACTTTTAGCTTTACTGAATACATGGGAAATTTCATGAAAACAAATTTAAATTGTTAAATTCATATAACTGAAACTTTACAATGACACAATTTAAATGATAGGGTGTAGTTGAATTAGCACAATTAGAAAAAAAATTATTCAAATGTTCTACAATTCAGCAGTAATTTTAATCCCACTAACTAAATGACATATTGTTTCATATTTATAGCAACAAAGCTACATTTACAATTGAAATGTTGCTGAAACCCAAACCAAAGACAACTTAAGTGTAGATGGGCCTTCCCTATTTTTGTTACAATTTTAATGATTAAAAGATCAGGATTGGCAAAGAAAGATTGGTTTGTTTCAACCATAACTGCATTTTGAAATGGAAACTGTGAACAAGACAAGAGTGATTGGAACCTTGAAAAAATGATACTAATCGTATAAAAAAGTTCTAGCCCATCTTTTTATTTGTGTATTCTGCATTTTTTGCAGGTATGTTTTCTTTTTTAAACAGCTCAAAATTTATGTTGTAACAAGAATTAAGTTTCAGTCCCTGGAACCACTAAAGATATCTAAGATTTGAGTTAAAAAGCTGTTGCTGCTGTTGGTTTTAATAAAGCCACACTTACAGCTTTAATAATGTAGACAACCTGACCAGCAAGGATTAATAATGTAGACAATCTGACCATCAAAGATTACCTTATTGAATACTCCTCTGCCAAAGTAATCTGCAACAACTGAGAAGCCATCTTGTGATCTCTCCAACTGCAAGTAAATGAACAGGCTGATTATATCAAGAAGCTTCCACCTTATGAATTCATTAGGTAAAAAACATTTGAAAAGCACACAAATGACATTGTACTCTACTTGCCGCATCATTATGTAACCTTGAATGTATTGTTGTGCAGTAAAACATGAAACATAGATTTTAACGCAGTTTATTGTGCTGTCTTGCTCTGGGGCATCATGCCACAGACATGTTGCATGATGTCACACCCAGTCACGTTATCCTGACACTAGGCCGACCAGTCATAAAACTAACCCCTTAACGCTGAGCATCTAGCGAGGCAGCTCTTAGTACCATTTTTATAAGTCTTTGGTATTACTTGTCTTGGGTTTGAAGCCATGACCTACCACATCCAAGGTGGATGCTCTAACCAATATGCCACTGGAGCGTCTATTTCAGCTAAATTAAAAAGTCTGTTAAAAATTATGACAATAGACTATAGGTCTCAAGAATGAATGTAGATAAATGTTCTAATGGTAAGGGCACACAGGTATGGTCTCAAACTTCACGACATGTTGTCATAGGTAGGGAGGGAGTGATGGAGAACTGTTCAAATGGCTAAAGGCTTTCCCTTTGGGGTAACTTTTTTTTCCATGTGGTTTTTTTTTCAATCACATTTTTCATTGCAGAAGGGGCCAGTGTTTTTCATACCTGATTATGGAATGATTCATGTAGATCTCTACTTTGCTCTTGTGCCCGTATGATGTCCATTATTTTCCTGAAAAGATATTTGAATGCCATACAAGAATCAGATTTGTAGCTGGTAATATTTACTCCAGCTGAACCAGATCTCTATCTGATAATATTTACTTCTGTATCAATTCATCTACTGAATAATGAGGTCTCAATAAAAAAAACTTGTTTTTTTTATAAAATCAAGGATATATTCTCTGGTTCCATATTTTGAGGATAACATGCATGTATTACCACTTTTACAATACACCTTCTATTGCATTACACTTTCAATAATGAAAAGATAACTGTATAATGCATATCTCAGTGGATATGATTAATTATAACACATCATATATTATCAGATTCACAATATAGTAAACACACTTGATTGGTGGGATGCAGCAATTTCTGTGGTTGCTAAATTGGTTGCTTAATAAAAATGCAAATATTTTTGCCACAAATGCCATTTCTATCACAGGTATATCTCTTATTTTAAGTAAAATGGTCCTTCAATAAAAAGCATTTATATAAAACACAGTTCCTGATATAACATGGGTATTATCAATGATCCCATTATAAAGCACCTAAATATAACATAGTTCCTGATATAACATGGGTATTTTCATTGATCCCATTAAAAAGCACCTAAATATAACACAGTTCCTGATATAACATGGGTATTATCATTGATCCCATTATAAAGCACCTAAATATAATACAGTTCCTGATATAACATGGGTATTTTCATTGATCCCATTATAAAGCACCTTAATATAACACAGTTCCTGATATAACATGGCTATTATCATTGATCCCATTATAAAGCACCTAAATAAAACACAGTTCCAGCTATAACATGGGTATTATCATTGAGCCAATTATAAAGCACCTAAATATAACACAGTTCCTGATATAACATGGGTATTATCATAGTCCCATTATACAGCACCTAAATATAACACAGTTCCTGATATAACATGGGTATTTTCATTGATCTCATTATAAAGCACCTAAATATAACACAGTTCCTGATATAACATGGGTATTGTCATAGTCCCATTATAAAGAACCTAAATATAACACAGTTCCTGATATAACATGGGTATTTTCATTGATCCCATTATAAAGCACCTAAATATAACACAGTGATCAGCTATAACATGGGTATTTTCATTGATCCCATTATAAAACACCTAAATATAACACAGTTCCTGATATAACATGGGTACTATCATAGTCCCATTATAAAGAACCTAAATAAAACACAGTTCCTGATATAACATGGAAATTTTCATTGATCCCATTATAAAGCACCTAAATATAACACTGTTTTGATATAACAAGGGTATTATCATTGATCTCATTTTAAAGCACCTAAATATAACACAGTTCCAGCTATAACATGGGTATTATCATTGAGCCCATTATAAAGCACCTAAATAAAACACAGTTCCAGCTATAGCATGGGTATTATCATTGATCTCATTATAAAGCACCTAAATATAACACAGTTTTGATATAACATGGGTATTATCATTGATCTCATTATCAAGCACCTAAATATAACAGTTTTGATATAACATGGGTATTATCATTGATCTCATTATAAAGCACCTAAATATAACACAGTTTTGATATAACATGGGTATTATCATTGATCTCATTATAAAGCACCTAAATATAACACAGTTCCTGATATAGCATGGGTATTTTCATTGATCCCATTATAAAGCACCTAAATATATCACAGTTTTGATATAACATGGGTATTATCATTGATCTCATTATAAAGCACCTAAATATAACAGTTTTAATATAACATGGGTATTATCATTGATCTCATTATAAAGCACCTAAATATAACACAGTTTTAATATAACATGGGTATTATCATTGATCTCATTATAAAGCACCTAAATATAACACAGTTCCTGATATAACATGGGTATTTTCATTGATACCTTTATAAAGCACCTAAATATAACACAGTTCCTGATATAACATGAGTATTGTCATGAATCCCGTTAAAGAATTATCAATATAATTCAGCCCTGATAAAACATGGGTGTTGTCATGGATCCCTTTACAAAGTCACTCATTGTAAGATACTTTCTCATATATCATGGGTGTTGTCATGGATCCCTTTTAAAAGTCTATCAATAAAAAACAGTGCCTGATATAACATAGGTGTTGTCATGGATCCCATTAAAACGTCTATCAATATAACACTGTTCCTGATGTAACATGGGTGATCTCATGGATTTCATTAAAAAGTCATTCATTACAAGTTAGTCCTGATATACCATGGGTGTTGTCATGGATCCCATTTAACAAGTCTATCAATATAACTCAGTTCTGATATAACATGGGTGTTGTCATGGCTCAAATTAAAAAGTCTATCAGTATAACACTGTGCCAGATATAACATGGGTGTTGTCATGGATCCCATTTAAAAGTCTATCAATATAACTCAGTTCTGATATAACATGGGTATTGTCATAGATCCCTTTAAAAAGTCCCTCATTATAAGACACTCCGTGATATAGCATGGGTGTTGTCATGGATCACATTGTAGTTGATGAGCCCACCCAGTACATTTTTATGGATATTGTACATACTTGCTTATAAGTCCAATTGCATAATGCACTGACTGATCTAGGTCTGTGCAGTTTGTCTTAAGTAGTCAGTACAACCAATAAACAGGCCCTGATGTGCCAGTCCATTTTGTGCAGGGTCTATTTTTTCCTGCAGTTGGATTCAACTTATAAGCAAGTATACAAGGTAACCTGAAGAGCATTAAAGTGAGGAATTACTGTACAAATGAAAATATATTCTTTTACTAGACTTCATGACTGGCCATGAAAATATCTTTTGCAATTAGATGTCATTTTCTTTAACTTTCCTTTAATCATGTACAATAATATGTCTAAAAGAAAGCATAGAGTAAGATTCATCTTCTATACCTATAAAGTAGTATTAACCAATTTATTTTCCTGCATGGCTGCTAAGCAATGAATTTGTTATTTCATAATACCACATCTCTTGTCCACATCAAAATGCTAAAACTTCATAATATTCATTCCTAACTCATTTAGGATATTTCAAACAGTCAAAATGATAAACACATGTGCAATGGAAAAAAATAAATACATTTACACACAACTGGTTTATAAACAGATGTATAACTGGAGTGGACATAGTCCTTTATCCATTTTGTGGCAGACAGACTGGACATACTGTCTTTTACCTGTTTTCTGGCAGACATACTGGACATTCTGTGTCATTTTCTGCATAGCTCTCCAAACAGCTGAAAAAAGTACCAAAAAAACTTTAACAAAACTAAATATATTTGAAACAGTTTGGGCAGCAGAACTGTAATAACTACAAGAAAATACAATAGACTGTTAACTTTGTGTTAAGTAAATTAAATACCATTATTCCATATTTTTCAAGGGTTATACATTTTTATAAAGTTCTTGGTTGCTACAAGCCACAAACACAAGACTCAGCAAAACATAATCATACTGTAGACTCAATGGAATTTCTTCTGTAGACTCGATGGAATTCCTTCTGTAGACTCAATAGAATTCCTTCTGTAAACTCAATAGAATTCCTTCTGTGGACTCAATTTAATTCCTTAATAATTCCAACATTTTAGTTTTCCCATAACACAATAAGATTGATGCCCGCAAAACCATCAAGACTGATACCCACAGAAGGCTAATCAAATCCTGAGGCCAAATATACTGGATTACTCATTTTCAATGTCAGGCTAATCAAATCCGATAGCCCAATATCCTGGATTACTCATTTTCAATGTCAGGCTAATCAAATCCCATAGCCCAATATCCGGGATTATTCATTTTCAATGTCGGGCTAATCAAATCCGATAGCCAAATATCCTGGATTATTCATTTTCAATGTCAGGCTAATCAAATCCCATAGCCCAATGTCCTGGATTACTCATTTTTAATGTCAGGCTAATCAAATCCCATAGCCCAATATCCTGGATTACTCATTTTCAATGTCGTGCTAATCAAATCCCATAGCCCAATATCCTGGATTACTCATTTTCAATGTCGTGCTAATCAAATCCCATAGCCCAATATCCTGGATTACTAATTTTCAATGTTGGGCTAATCAAATCCCATAGCCAAATATCCTGGATTACTCATTTTCAATGTTCCAAGTTGCTAGTGTCCATAAAAATGAAGGTTTTCAAATTGATATGTTTGTAACATGGTGCATTAAGCTTAAATTTAATGTCATCACTGTTTATTTGTGCAAGATTCAGTAAGCACAACAAAGCTACATTTACTGAGGGAATCCTTCCTGAAACAATAGAAATCTTGGTGGTGATGAACAGATTTGGACCCCATCCACTTAGTATGCAATCAAAAAGTTAACTATTTTAATCCCACCCCCATTGTTGCATGGATAACTTTTCTCAAACCTCCCCTCTGCATATGTATGTTTTGCTCATTTACATTGGCAGCAACAGCTGGCTTGGAAACAGCAACAAGTTGACAGTGTTAGGGGACCCTGGTGACAATCAGGTTAGAAAATACAAACTGATGAATGAAATGACTAAGTATTATGCCTTTTTATATACTTGATCATTATTGTTTTTAAATTGGTAGTGTTTCAAACAAACAAAAAGGTAATAAAGGTTTTGCTGTTGGTCAAGTTTTACTTATAGTAGCTATAATATACTTGGTGTTATGTACATACAAACTACTTGGTCTTAGTTACAATCCCCCACATACAAATTTCAAAATCCTTCTACGAGGTCCATTCAAACTTACTAAAATGGATGGCCCTCTATGTCTTAATAAGTATGATTTCCACATCTGACATTGTCTTTATTGTAAATCTTATGGAAAATCAGAATAATGGTAAAGGGCCGGAAAATGTGTATGTGTTTTTTGAATGAATACTTACTGCTGATGGAATGAATGAGGTTCACACAGGAAGTGAACAGAGGGAAGTTCTAATGGATGGCTACAAATACTACACTTGCTGTTTTGGAAAATTTTGGCCCTGAAATATAAAGATCATTCATGTATGTAAAAGTTCAATTCCAGAGTCAATAAAAGTTTTATTATTCTTCTTGTAATAAAATAAGAAAGGTTCTTCTGATGATTTGGCTTTAAATAATTCTAATAAAATAGCAAGTCTAATAATGTAACCAGTTGGAGACTGTAAATAATTCTAATAAAATAACAAGTCTAATAATGTAACCAGTCTGAGGCTGTAAATAATTCTAATAAAATAACAAGTCTAATAATGTAACCAGTCTGAGGCTGTAAATTATTCTAATAAAGGTGGCGCTCACCAGTTATTATGTACTTTTGAGAGAGTGATGTATATATGGTGAAGTTGTTTGCATTTTAAACATGCACAGTGGAGAGAATGTTGGCATACCTATATACTACTTTCATGTAATGTGGATGAAATTTCTTTGGATATTGTACTTTTGGAAATTTTAAATGATCTTAGGACACTGCTAACTAAAATGACTGCTCCCTTGTGCTCCAAAAATCAACCTAAATTTGTCTAAAGTACACTATTCTTGGCAGCTATTAAAATATGGAAAATGAATTTTGCCAAACTAGATAAAACCAGCTTCTAACAGTGCAATGACTGAATTTTTACAATTTACCTCTGAAGTTCGAGAAGTGAAAATGAGCAAGTAGAGCTAGCACTTTTTTGAAAGGTGCACATCTGGAGTAAGGCCAAGCTGTATACTCTCTAACCCATATTACACCCATCAATCATACATCAAAATAAAGGGAATTAAAGGTTCTTTGAACAATACCTAAGATATACAAAGTCTCTTTTAAGTAACCAGTATAACTAGTGAGGAAACCCGGGGAAACTCTTTTTCTTTAAAACTTTAACCCTATGCTAAATATGAAACTATAGAGCGCCACCAAAATAACAAGTCTAATAATGTAACCAGTCTGAGGCTGTAAATTATTCTAATAAAATAACAAGTCTAATAATGTAACCAGTCTGAGGCTGTAAATAATTCTAATATAATACCAATTCCAATAATATAACAAGTTTAAGGCTATAAATAGTACCACTAAAATACCAAGTCTAATAATAATGTTCACAGTGAATTCACTTTTTTTCGAGAGTAACAATGATCTGCTTTTTAATAATTATATTTTGGGTCAACACATATTGGGAAGAGGTCTTTTGTTTCCAGAAAATGGACAGAATTCATGTGGCCTTAAAAAAGATGGTTTCTAGTATATAGTGAACATACCAAAATTTGCATCTCTTTAAAAATAATGAATTCACAGTTGTTACCAATGGATACCAATTTTAGTGGATTTTATTCTTGTTACATACCTTGGACTTAAATTCTCAATGAATAATCATTCTACTGTTCAGGCAATCCAACCCCTTTCCCAATATTCTATGCAAGAAATATGTTGTGCAAGCAATAATTTCCCTTTTCCAACTATCTATGCAAGAAACAGAACTACTTTCCTAATCTTTTGTGCAATAAATCTGACCCTATTTTCAATCTTCTGCAAGCAATGTGCTCCATTTCCCAAGCTTCTGCAAGTTGTTTGGCCCATTTCTCAATCTTCTATGCAAGAAATCTGACTACTTTCCCCAATCTTCTATATCTCTTTCCCAGTATCTCTGTGCAGCACCCTTTTCCAATCCATGAAATATGACCCACTGCCAAAGTTTGAAAATGTATCTCTTGTAAAAAAACAAACAAATTTACAGTACTCTGGTGTACTTTTGTTGAAATGTATCGTCACCAAATCTTGGTCTCTTTAAAGAATTTTACTTGGCTCTTGACTTTCTTTTCATGTGAGCTCTACTGTATTCCATAAATACATTTGCATTGCTTGATGCAACTGCTGTATACATATGTTGTTGTATTGGGTTTCATGTCATATCTCAGCGTAAGATAGGTTACACATTGTGGCCAGTATTATTGGAGAAGGAAGATCCTGTGAACAATTAAGAACCACCAACTATGGGAAAACTAGGAAACCACTGGCAAGCTGTCTCACATAATTACGTTGGCCAAGCCTGAGACAAACCCATACAGAGGTGAGATGGCAATGATATATAAAAGCAATGACATATAAAGGCAAGCGCTTTAGAACACTTGGCCACCTAAAACCCCACTGTATGAAAATGACGAGAAACCTGAATACATAACTCACCTATTAACAGAAAGCATTTTTTTAAGTAAA
This sequence comes from Potamilus streckersoni, assembly GCA_016746295.1. Lineage (NCBI taxonomy): Eukaryota > Metazoa > Mollusca > Bivalvia > Unionida > Unionidae > Potamilus > Potamilus streckersoni. The sequence goes on from JAEAOA010001017.1 coordinate 532,758, forward strand.
TTTGATTTCTTCAATAATCCATGACCATTTCACATAAGGATAACTTTTTCTTCCATCTCTGAATCATGCACATTAGCAAGACAAAGCATATCTTTCCATCTCCATGAGAGATAACTGTAGATGACTCTAATGACATTACCTGGTGTTGTTCAATTAATTACTGACAACTGTTATTGTGATTCGACTACTGATAACACTCTGTTCTTTGCAAGAAGCCAGGTTGTGTCATTAGAATAACTGATCCATTGGAATTGTTTGTAGTTCTGATGAATGGATATTTTATTTAGCTCACTTATCCATTGGAATTGTTTGTAGTTCTGATGAATGGATATTGTATTTAGCTCACTGATCCATTGGAATTGTTTGTAGTTCTGATGAATGGATATTGTATTTAGCTCACTGATCCATTGGAATTGTTTGTAGTTCTGATGAATGGATATTGTATTCAGCTCATTGAACCATTGGAATTGTTTGTAGTTCTGGTGAATGGATATTGCATTTAGCTCACTTTGCAATGCTGAATGCTGTGTCAGCATTTAATAAACTGCAGCTCATGCAAGATAGCTGCTTCAGTGAGAAAGGAATGGGAAAACTGTCTTGAACTTGGCAAGCTTAGACATTTCAAAACCCAGGAGAGATTCAAATGCAAAAATAAAACATAAATCAGAGGTTATCTTGTTGTAGCTAAAATTATCTCTTCTATGAAGTCTGATTGTGTCTGGGATCATGAAACAGCACCCTTTAATAGTGATATGGGCTAACTTCTTGATGTCTTCAAAGAGAAAGAAATTTGTCATTGGACAATGGTTGCTGATAGTATTGTGACTTCATTCATTCAAAAATCAACATATGATTTCCCCTTGCATATCCTCAAAATGGAGATCTGCTGTTAGGATCTTCTCCATGATTAAAGCTGCAAACTCCTTTTTAATCATCACAAAAAGTCAGTAGTGTAGGGTAGGAGTTTCTTTGGACATGGATGGACTAGTTCCAATATCAACTGCTTGAGTGAAGTTAAGATTGAATGCTTAATCTGTTGCTTAACCGAGTTGATCTAAGTTATATCATCCTCATGGATTAGACCATGCCCCTCATTTCTGAATTATCTTTATAATCAAAACTGGTTGAAGGAATGGGTATGACCATATTAACTAACAACCAAATAAAAGAGCATGTATAAACCATGCTTCTGGGGTTGTGAAGAAATGAAAAAGGAAATCTATAGTACAGGATGGTCACAAAAAGAAAAGCCCTGATGGAAGTTTCCTGAAGTACAACTCTGTGTGAAGCAGTTGTACCCGGCTGATAATAAATCTGTTGGGATATATAGCCAACCACAAATGTTTCAGACCTGAATATTACCTGATATTAAAAGTACCTATAAAGGTGTTCCCCTATTGTGAGGCAAAGATCTGGTAATTATTCTTCTTTGCAGTGGTATGTGACCAAAACCAAATTGTATGAAATTAACAGGACCATTTTTTCTTGGATTTGTTCTTCCTACATGTGGAATGCATAAAGAATGGCTTTCACTTCCAAGACATAGATATGAACAGCTTTCTCTTGCAACATCCACAAGCCACTGAACATTACTGATACATTAGTAAATTGGCATTGTAACAGATACTAGTGAAAAGGCTAATTCAATGTCATGAAATTTCCTCATCAGATCATCTTGTTTAATGTTTTCTCAGATGCACAAGTTAAATTTTCTTTGCAATTGGGAGAAAGATATCAAGTTAATGTATCAGAGTTCCAAATCCAGATGAACAAAATGTGATAAGCTCTGATTTATTTACACTGACATTCCATCCTGAGCTGTAAATCATGGAATTATGGTTGTTCATGTTGTGAAACAACAGCCATACTTTACAAATGGTTTTGCAGTGTCATCTAGGGATGGTGTCTTCTCTGTGGAAGACAACCTGAACTGCAATATGATTTGGTGTAATAACTTATAAACCAAGTTATCAAAATTACATAGAAGTGTGATAGTTGATAAGTACAATACTCAAAAGCTGATCTGGTGAAATTAAATGTTACCAATCAAAATCATATGTGACAATAATAAGTGGCACAATGATTGCAAAAATATGAATAAATACACTGTAATTCACTATCAATTGTATACACCACATCCAAAAACAATTTGACTAATCTACCACAGAAAATAAAAGATGGACAATTCAAAATTTAAAATATTTATGGGATTTTATATAGGGAATCATTACAGCATGACAGTGAAAGTAAAAAGAATGGTACAGCCATATGTTTTGGTGGATACCTAGACCTTAGCGGAGAGTGAATCTGTAAGAGTTGCTTCCCTTTGTCCACATAATATCGAGAAAAGGGCTTTTTTCATCTTTCCTGGAGAGCTGGCTTTGTAGGTAGTAAAAAAACGTTATCCTAATCTACTATAATCAGGTAATGTATTTGATTGAGAGATTTCACAACATTTGCATGATCATTAGTGGGAGGAATCAGTAGATTTCTGACCTGTTAGCTAGTCCAACCATCTCCTTGATCATGTGTTCACATGTCCATTTCAATTTCATTTTTTTACAGTAAAATGCATAGTAAACAGCACAGAAACACAAGAAGAGTATCTAGTGCTGAGTTAATTGGAATCCAGCACCTTATCAAAAATGCATCATTAAAGCTTACCAAAGCTTGTGTAATTGTAGGATTCTAACCTAACCCTTTGTTCATGGGGTTGGGATGCTAACCACTCAATCGTCATAGCTCCCACTATCAATGGAGGAAATTGATTAAAGGAATAACGATAAAAAGGTCCAAATTACGTTGTTTTTAGCTCCTCTATTTGCTTTCTCTTCTTCTCCGTATCTTCTCGATATTGTCTAATTAGTCGTTCATCCTCAGCAATCTGGTCATTCTCCAGCTGAAGACGCCGTATGATATAATCTTTAATAATAGACAATGTTGCAGTTGAGTTGTGGGCCAAGGTCTCGATTACCAGCAATGGTGGCAACAGATTCCTCTTGTCAATATCTTAGCAGGGATAAGGAAACTTTCAGATACTTTTGTCAAGTTAAATCATACACTCACTTAGCGTGGCTAAAAGAGAAATGAATATAAATCTTTCAATCAATGATTTAAAAATCTAGGCACTTTCATTTAGTCCACATAAAATACGATTTAAGATTATAATCATTTGGCAATGAAGTCCATACAATGGCTGTACAATAAAATTTGAATCAATTCAGAGAAATATACTCACCCATTAGCCAATGACCAATATAATTATTTAGCATGTAGTAATAAACAGACATAAATCTGACCGTCATCAACATAACAGTAAAAATGAGGAGGAAGAAGCAGAAAAGGAGGATGCAAATTAACCTGATATCAAGATCAACATGATTCAAGTTTCAAATCAATTAATCTCTTCAATGGCCGTTTACAATGCTAAATATAGCTCCAATGGCCATTTACAATGCTAAATATAGCTACAATGGCCATTTACAATGCTAAATATAGCTAAGTAACATGAACAAATCCTTGTGATTGTTACATGTTCAAACTAGTGATATATATTCTGTTTTATTAATCAGCATTAATTATACCATACAGAACAATTAAACAAATGTGACTGAACATGAATAACTATGCGACATTTTTCAATTCACAATTCCAAATATTTTGCACATAGGCTAATAATCATGAGTATAAAGCAACTTCTGTGTACAAGTCAATGTATGTAGTTGGAATACAAATATGAGTGATTACAGTTGGCATGTTTTCAAATTTTCAATTTCTGTGAACATAAAAATATAAAAAACAGATATTTTAGCAATAAGATTTTTCGAGGTTATACCTCTGTATATAGATTGGAATATTTCAATATTTATAAAAAAAAAAAAAAACAAAACCCAAAGAAAACAAACAACGAAAAACCCCAGGAACAGAAAGCTGTGTCCATTGTACATAGCCAAGATACACTTTCCTCATGCTATCCTGGCATGGCATGGAGGCCTTTACTCTCTCCTGATGGCTTGAAGGTCCAAACTGGACACATTTAAACTTTTCAGTATTTGATTTGAGGATTTTTAAATTTTAATTATTAATTGATCACAAAGAGTGATCCTTGGTTTTCTTGGAACAATTTTGCTATGTTGGACACAGCCTTGTGTAAATTGGTTCTCAATATGTTGTCATTTATATTGTCTGAACTGATGTATTAATGGTATTTCAAACAGAACATTTAATATGGTGAATTTTATTTATCATATTTTGGTGTGCTCTACAGTAATCTTTAAAAAATATCTAAACTTCAGTTAAGTATTATTGGATAAAAATTGGTAGCTTACTGGGAGTGTAGAAAAGAATTATTGATAATACATAGGCAGCACGGAAAAGAATTATTGACAGCATAAAGACAGTACAGAAATGAATTGTTGACAGCATAAAGACAGAACAGAAAAGAATTATTGACAGCATAAAGACAGTACAGAAATGAATTGTTGACAGCATAAAGACAGAACAGAAAAGAATTATTGACAGCATAAAGACAGTACAGAAAAGAATTATTGACAGCATAAAGACAGTACAGAAAAGAATTACTGGTAGTATAAAGACAGTACAGAAAAGAATTATTGACAGCATAAAGACAGTACAGAAATAAATTGTTGACAGCATAAAGACAGTACAGAAAAGAATTATTGACACCATAAAGACAGTACAGAAAAGAATTACTGGTAGTATAAAGACAGTACAGAAAAGAATTATTGACAGCATAAAGACAGTACAGAAAAGAATTACTGGTAGTATAAAGACAGTACAGAAAAGAATTAGTGGTAGTATAAAGACAGTACAGAAAAGAATTGACAGAATAAAGACAGTAGAGAAAAGAATTATTGACAACATAAAGACAGTACAGAAAAGAATTACTTGTAGTACAAAGAAAGTACAGAAAAGAATTTTTGACAGCATAAAGACAGTACAGAAGAGAATTACACATAGTATAAAGACAGTATAGAAAATAAATTATTGATAAAATAAAGACAGAACTAAAAAAAATTACTGATAGCCTAAAAATAATACAGAAAAGAATTATTGGCAGTCAAAAAACAATTTTGAAAAGAATTATTGGCAGTCCAACGACAATACAGAAAAGAATTATTGGTAGTCCAAAGACAGTACAGAAATAAATTATTGGTAGTATAAAGATAGAACAGGAAAAAAATTATTGATAGTCTAAAGACAACATAGAAAAGAACTGTTATTATAAAGACAGTAAAGAAAAAACATTATTGGTAGACCAAAAACAATACTGAAAGGAATTATTGGTAGTACAAAGACAGTACAGAAAAGAATCATTGGTAGTCCAAAAACAGTACAAAAATAAATTATTGTTAGTACAAAGAAAAAATAAATTATTGTTAGTACAAAGGTAGTACAGAAAAGAATTATTGATAGAACAAAGACAGTACAGAAATGAATTATTGTTAGTATGACAGTATAAAAATGAATTATTGGTATCATAAAGACAGTACAAAAATGAACTGATGGTAGTCCAACAACAATAAAGACAAAAATTATTGGTAGTATAAAGACAGAACAAAAAAAAATAATTATTGGTATTATATTTGCAGTAGAGGAAAGAATTCTTTCATCTTGAGGAAGATACTTGAAATGAGTTGACATACAAAGTCATGATGTTTCACCAGGGTTAGCTGCCTCATGGATTTCTTGGGAAAGGTTTTGAGTTCCCATTTCTTCTGAGTGATACAGCTATATTGCCATTAACAAACAAAAATGAGGTCTATCCCATTTTGGAGCCCCTTTAACATACCATCCAAGGAGTTTTCTTTCCTATACATATTTTAACCAAAGTGAGCACTTAAGTCATTCTTGATTATTCTCAATATATTTAATAACTCTATACATTTATTATAAAATTCTCAGTTGTGACCATTCTGAATGATGACAAAGAAAGTCATGATTATAATGATGATGCTGATGATGAAAACATGATTTTAATGAAAAAGTATGTTAATGATGATACCATTGTATGATGATGAAGAGATAACATGAAAATGTAATGATGATAATATCAGAAAAATATTTAAATATAAAATTACAGGCAAAAAAAAATAATTCTGGCACATATATGCGGTGTAAATTTATATGACTGACATAGTGAATTTATGTTAAAGGATACTGGAGAGGACCTCCATGAGTTGAGATTTACAGCTTTCTTCCTTCTTGGCAAAATATGATAAGGCTTGAACCCATAGCTGGGGGTCATGTTGTCTGTAAATGTATATGGAGAGTCACATAAAAACGAGTAAATTATCAGCTATAAGATATGACAGAGCATGACCCCACACTTATTGCTTTAAGTATATACAATAATTCAGATTACAACCACTACACTATCTGCAATGTAAAATTAAATAAGAACCAAACCTAAACTGGGGATCCTGATGATAACTGTATATAAAATAACTAGATCATAGCCCACAGCTGTGGTTCCTGTTACAAACTGAATACATATAACCAGGTCATAACCTACAGCTAGGAGTCCTGTTACAAACTGAATACATATAACCAGGTCATAACCTACAGCTAGGAGTCCTGTTACAAACTGAATACATATAACCAGGTCATAACCTACAGCTAAGAGTCCTGTTGCAAACTGAATACATATAACCAGGTCATAACCTACAGCTAGGAGTCCTGTTGCAAACTGAATACATATAACCAGGTCATAACCTACAGCTAGGAGTCCTGTAGCAAACTGAATACATATAAGCAGGTCATAACCTACAGCTAGGAGTCCTGTTGCAAACTACACAGATAGTCATGTCATCAATAGACTGTATGTTGTGTAAAAGGTGCATTCAAAATGTTTTCCCACAATTTGTAAAAAGGAACTGGACTTAAATAAGCAAAAAACATATTTTAAAGTTAAAAAGCATTGGCAGGAAGTATTTTGCATTTTCCCTCAACAGTGTAGAGATTTTACTATCCAGTATGAATGTGAACTATAACAACTATTTAAAATAACCACCCTGAATACATTGCTTGGTTGAAATGTGATGTCACTTGCAATATTTTCCACCATCTGATATACTGAGATTTGCCAAAAAGACTGCAAAGTCATGACATTTATCAAATGTCAGTACCGTGCATATTCCATTTACAAAGTCATGGCATTTATCAAATGTCAGTACCGTGCATATTCCATTTACAAAGTCATGTCATTTATCAAATGTCAGTACCATGCAAATTCCATTTACAAAGTCATGGCATTTATTTAATGTCAGTACTGTGCATATTCCATATACAAAGTCATGGCATTTATTTAATGTAAGTACTGTGCAAATTCTATTTACAAAGGCATGGCATTTATCAAATGTCAGTATTGTGCAAATTCTATTTACAAAGGCAATGCATTTATCAAATGTCAGTACTGTGCAAATTCCATTTACAATATGCAAACCAGGTGGCTCAGCCAGTAAAATATTGGACAATGATTGTAGCTGTACACCTTTCTAGAACGGCACGGAAAATCTGTCTTGTTGTGTCCTTGGAAAATACACTTAGCTCCCAACCAATCAGCATCATAAAACCAATTTTGTGTTAAAAGTTAAAACAAAAATATCAACAAAAGAAAACAAAACACCATTTATAATATAGTACATGAGTTTTCATCACAGAAAAATCCTGTCTGGCCAATTTTGGTTCAACATCTTCCTTGCGTGTTCTCAAGTATATCAGTGCTATGATGACGTGATTTCTGACTGGTCATATTCTATTGCTTTTTTGAATGAGCTACATTTTAACAAAAAAAACAGGAACTGACAATACAAGTGTTTCTGTGATTTAGACAAACCAGAGATCAAGTTCTGCATTTATTACATTAAATTATAACAAAACTGAAAATCAGGTATTCCTATATAGGCATACACCACTGATAGCTGGGAAGTATAAACATGGACATGTTGTTGTTGTTGTTGTTGGGCTTAACGTCATTTTTCAGCACACGATATTCATGGTGGCCAGTATTAATGGTGGAGGAAGAAACCGGGAAATCACTGGAAAGAACCACCGACCCAAGAGAATCTACTGGCAAGCTTTCTCACATATCCACGTTCACCAAATCCTAGGCTCGAACCCACACAGACAGAGGTGAGATGGCAGTGATCCATAATGGACAGCGCTTTAGACCACTCGGCCACTCGGGGCCCCTAAACATGGACATAGTGACAAGCATGTTCAAGTATTCTCATAAAACACATAGAGTAGGTAGGGTAGTATAATTCTGGATATACATCGCTGAGTATCTTTAGGTTTCCTAATAGCAATACAGAAGACATGAAACAAACAGTTCATACAAACTGCACCATTTTAAAAAGACTGAAACTTCATCATGAGCTGAATCCCGAGCTGAGCATCAGTTGCATCTTACGACACACAAGGGGGGGGGCATCAGGCATCTAACAACAGCACAGTGTGACTTGTAAATCACATCAGGCTTCTTAAAGAGATACAGATCTGCTGGCAATTTACGCTATCGCAGATCAGGTTCTGTGCAGACTGCATTTGGAAATATAATTAAGTACATATGATACACATGTAAATTATAAGTGTTTCAAGACAAGATTAACTTACCCAAACTTTTTGCAAGTATCAATAACGTGTGGAATCTCGTTATGTTCCATGTGGTACCGTAAGATTTGTTGGTATCTGAAAAAAATAATATATAACTTAAATGCAAACTGGGTGAATGTACATTCATTACCAAAAGTGAAGACATACAACTTAAAGGTAAAAATAAATCTGTGTCATTTATCTTTATGTAATAATTGCACTCATGTAAAACACATTATCAGCATGTGTGGTACTTTACATAACACATAATCTTAAATACAAAATTTATAAATACACTCAATATTTATACATCTTTACACACTAATAATCCTTGTCAAGTAAATAATACTACTTTTAGTACCTTTCCATGTTTGGCAAATTTAGTACATACTGCACATTACCAGCAATCACACCTAATTAATGACTGCATCATAGTCTTAACCCCAAAGTGTATTTTCTTAATTTGGCTTCCTTGTTTTATTGCAAAATGTGTATGCTTGCAAATCCAGCCATCAAAGGCAAGAAAAATGTTTGTCTAAGATGCCTTGCATGAGCAAAATTTGGTTAGAAAAATTCAGTTAGAATAGTTCCACTTAAATATCTTTGGATCACCCAAACCGAGATTCTGCACAATAATGGAAGGTATATATATTTGTAGGTCATCTTGATGGAGAAGTAGTAACTAATGAAACCGATCAATTATGGAGTGCGGTGTATATCCCTCCATCTAGAGGAGAGGGACACTTGTCTCATATCTTCATAAACAGATCATATTTCAGCATTTTAATGCTAAAACAGGCCCAAAGATATTGTTAATGCCCTTTATTTTGCTTTATTTTCATATTTGTAAGGCAATGTGTGTGTGTATGTGTGTATGTGAATATATATATATATATATATATATATATATATATATATATATATATATATATATATATATATATATATATATATATATAAAGAATACAAATCATATGGCGAATAACAGCCCTTTCAAGCCTACTGGATCCACCAAGGGATCACGTGTGTCAGGGATTAATTAAAATAGATGCAATAAACTGACGACGAACAGTACGAAACTAGAAACTAACTAGCCTAAGCGCTTTCGACTCTTAATGAGTCTTTTTCAAAGGCAAATACAAAACATATATACGACAAACAAATAAACACAAAAATGTTGTGTTTGCAAACCTATACATGGCTGTCTCCACATGTGTTAAAACTATAAATACAATAATAAATATTTGGGGGCAAATATAATATTGAAATGTCCTGTAATTTTTCGGATGTTGCTCCGCTATAATTTTTGCCACAATTTATGTTTTCAGACACAATCTATGAAGATCTGCTGCATCGCTTTAAAATAATATTTAGTTTGTTTGCCATTAATTTAACTGATACAATGTTCGCTTCATTTGGTTGCTAATTATTTAATGTAATCACAAATTTCCATGGATTTGTTATCAGTGTAGCCATTGTTTACACACAAAACCACTTCAAGCACGTGTAACAGGTTTACAGCTTTGATTAGAAACCATGACCCTGCCTTTATTTCATAAAACAATATATCAGAGTCAGTCTGGATTAGTAAATTCAATGGCATCGTGCAACAAAACAATCCCCTTATCCCTTAGACATTATATACCATGGTTTAAATGTAATAAATATTTTTGTAGATGATAAATATTGATTGTGGGTGCAACAAGTTCAGTAAATCGTGTGCTCTTTTCACAAAATCCAGATGGTGGCCTTTTATTTCCTAACATACCTTACAAAGAAATCCCACAAATTATAGTATGAACAATTATCACCTCGACACCCAGAAATCTCCAACATTCATCAAAACAATCTTTGATCCGTCAATTATTTGAGTTAACTTGGCTAGGTGGGAAAAAAAGGAGAGAGAACCACAACAAATAAATCACCTTTAGTTTAAAAAATACCAACATATTAATGACTCATATATTTTCTTGTTATTTATACGCTTCCTAGATGTGTGTAAAACACTCACCCTATAGCGCCCTATACAATTAGCCTTCATAAGTGTACTGGTATTTTTACTCTCGATACTGTACTGTTTGTCAGATATATTTTCAGAATAATTCCAATTTTTTTAAATTTAGTTTGTATTATTATCTTAATTACACAGACATTAGCTTGCCTACATTTGTAAGGCAGATTTATTTATCACTGATTAGTATAGGTTTAAAATGGATTGCAAGATTACTAATATGGCGGTTCTTCAAAAATTTGCATAGAATCGTTGCTCTAATACATGTATGGCTGTGTTTTCTGGAGGATGGACATGTATTAAATAGATAAAATAGACAAGTAATGCCTGATCTTCATTCAGTATTCTTTCCGTGGTGTTCCACAAAGTATTTGTTTTACTTCATAGCAGCAGGTCGCCATGCAAGCTAATGGTAACTTTGTTAAGGACAGTGGCACAAATTTATCTTCCACTGTTTGTTTTCGGACACCTAATTAAAACATTTAATATGTATTTGAACAACAAAAACATAATTATTTTTTACATCTGAAAACATACTGTAAATATGATGTATGTGTGTGTGTGTGTTTGTGTGTATATATATATATATATATATATATATATATATATATATATATATATATATATATATATATATATATATATATATATATATATATATATATATATATATATATAGTACTCACAGCTGAGCCTTTTCATATAAGAAGAGTATGCCCGCCTTAAAGTTGTTCATCTGGCATAATACCAAGGCTTGGTCCAGGTCATAGTTTGCCTATAAATCAAACATACATGTATAAACATTCCAATGTTGCATATGCAAAGCATTAGAACCCAGATACTGTTAGCTCTAAAAAAAAACAACACAGAACAAGATAAAATTTTCAAACTTTACAAAATACAGTAACTCTTACTTAATTTAAATTTCATTCTTATAATACTACTAAACACAATGAACTATCTGTCCTCTGTTTCACTTTCTACAGAATGATGTTGTTGCTCTGGGGCTTAACACCATTTTTCAGCACACGCTAGGCCATACATGGCGGCCAGTATTAATGGTGGAGGCAGAAACCGGGTAATCCGTGGAAAGAACCACCAACCTATGAGAAGCTACTGGCAAGCTTTCTCAAATATCCACATCTGCCAAATCTTAGACTCGAATTCAGAGGTGAGATGGCAGTGATCCATAACAGAGAGTGCTCAAGACCACTATGCCTCTCGTGGCCCCTTTACAGCATGTAAAGAAAATGATGTATCAGAAATCTGGCAAAAATAATTACTAAGTTGCAAGTCCAGTATAAGATATTAGTTTTTAGGAAGAAACAATTTCAAATTGTTAATTCCAGATATCTAGCTAATCATCTTCTTTCCACATGATAACAAACTTCCATGCAAACATTCATACAGAGGGCCATTGGTTCCAAAACACGAAAATTTTAATATTAAATGAGTTTAATTATTTTTAGCTTACTTTATACATTTAGAATAACAAAACTAAGTGAAGTTTTATGCTGACATTGATTGACATATTTATTTTTCCATGATTGTTTCATTTATAATTCTAAACATAGTGTGGACTGTGAAGAATAACCTGTCTGATCATTCAGTAGAATTTACTGCTCAACAATGCTTGCATCAGGGCCAAGACCATTCACAACATTAGATATTGCTTATGCCTCAACAATGCTTGCATCAAGGCCTAGGCCACTCACAATACTGGGTATTGCTTATGACTCAACAATGCTTGCATCAGGGCCCAGACAACTCAAAACAATGGGTATTGCTTATGCCTTAACAGTGTTTGCATCAGGGCACAGACAACTCACAACATTGGGCATTGCTTATGCCTAAACACTTGAGTATTACTTATGACTCAACACTGCTTGCACCAGGGCCTAGACCACTCATACTTTAGGTATTGTTTATCCCTAAACAATTCTTGCATACATTAAGCCTTGCTTATGCCAAAGCAATGCTTGCATCAGGGCTTAGGCCACCCACACAGTGTATTGCTTATAACTCAACATTGTTTGCACCAGGGCCTAGGCCACCCACACTCTCGGTATTGCTTATGATTCAACAACGTTTGCACCAGGGCCAAGACCACAAAAATTGCTCACAGAATCTTAATTATCTTGTGTGCATGCATTGTATTTATTCTCAAAAGAACAACGGCATAATATATGTTCTAATGAAAAGTCAAATAGACAGTCCATTGTTGTAAAGTGTTAATATAAACTGTCAAACATTTGAAAGAAATAATTTTCACTTACATCTGGATTCTGCAACAAATCTAGAGTTCTCCTTTGTTTTTCATTCTTGGCCTGAAATATTAAACATAGAGTAATAGATGTCCATCTTCTGAGATTAGGGCTGTATATTGAAATCATATGATATGAATCACTATACAGATGTCACATTCACAGTATACTAAAAATCACAATATTTACCATGTGTTAATAAACTGACAGGCACTGTGCAATGCCTTTGATATAATATGAGAATCACTATACAGAGATCACATTAACAGACAGGCACTGAGAACTGCCTTTGATATAATATGATAAGAATCACTATACAGAGATCACATTAACAGACAGGCACTGTGTACTGCCTTTGATATAATATGATAAGAATCACTATACAGAAATCACATTAACAGACAGGCACTGAGCACTGCCTTTGATATAATATAAGAAACACTATACAGAGATCACATTAACTGACAGGCACTGTGCAATGCTTTTGATAAAATATGACAAGAATCACTATACTGAGATCACATTAACAGACAGGCACTGAGCAATGCCTTTGATAAAATATGACAAGAATCACTATACAGAGATCACATTAACAGACAGGCACTGAGCACTGCCTTTGATATAATATGATAAGAATCACTATACAGAGATCACATTAACAGACAGGCACTGAGAACTGCCTTTGATATAATATTATAAGAATCACTATACAGAGATCACATTAACAGAGAAGCACTGAGAATTGCCTTTGATATAATATGATAAGAATCACTATACAGAGATCACATTAACAGACAGGCACTGAGAACTGCCTTTGATATAATATGATAAGAATCACTATACAGAGATCACATTAACAGAGAAGCACTGAGAACTGCCTTTGATATAATATGATAAGAATCACTATACAGAGATCACATTAACAGACAGGCACTGAGCACTGCCTTTGATATAATATGATAAGAATCACTATACAGAGATCACATTAACAGAGAAGCACTGAGAACTGCCTTTGATATAATATGATAAGAAACACTATACAGAGATCACATTACCAGACAGGCACTGTGTACTGCCTTTGATATAATATGATAAGAATCACTATACAGAGATCACATTAACAGAGAAGCACTGAGAACTGCCTTTGATATAATATGATAAGAATCACTATAAAGAGATCACATTAACCGTCAGGCACTGTGTACTGCCTTTGATATAATAAGATAAGAATCACTATACAGAGATCACATTAACCGACAGGCACTGAGAACTGCCTTTGATATAATATGATAAGAATCACTATACAGAGATCACATTAACAGACAGGCACTGTGTACTGCCTTTGATATAATAAGATAAGAATCACTATACAGAGATCACATTAACCGACAGGCACTGAGAACTGCCTTTGATATAATAAGATAAGAATCACTATACAGAGATCACATTAACAGACAGGCACTGTGTATTGCCTTTGATATAATATGATAAGAATCACTATACAGAGATCACATTAACAGACAGGCACTGAGCACTGCCTTTGATATAATATGATAAGAATCACTATACAGAGATCACATTAACAGAGAAGCACTGAGAACTGCCTTTGATATAATATGATAAGAATCACTATAAAGAGATCACATTAACCGTCAGGCACTGTGTACTGCCTTTGATATAATAAGATAAGAATCACTATACAGAGATCACATTAACCGACAGGCACTGAGAACTGCCTTTGATATAATAAGATAAGAATCACTATACAGAGATCACATTAACAGACAGGCACTGTGTATTGCCTTTGATATAATATGATAAGAATCACTATACAGAGATCACATTAACAGACAGGCACTGAGCACTGCCTTTGATATAATATGATAAGAATCACTATACAGAGATCACATTAACAGAGAAGCACTGAGAACTGCCTTTGATATAATATGATAAGAAACACTATACAGAGATCACATTACCAGACAGGCACTGTGTACTGCCTTTGATATAATATGATAAGAATCACTATACAGAGATCACATTAACAGAGAAGCACTGAGCACTGCCTTTGATATAATATGATAAGAATCACTATACAGAGATCACATTAACCGACAGGCACTGTGTACTGCCTTTGATATAATAAGATAAGAATCACTATACAGAGATCACATTAACCGACAGGCACTGAGAACTGCCTTTGATATAATATGATAAGAATCACTATACAGAGATCACATTAACAGACAGGCACTGTGTACTGCCTTTGATATAATAAGATAAGAATCACTATACAGAGATCACATTAACAGACAGGCACTGAGAACTGCCTTTGATATAATAAGATAAGAATCACTATACAGAGATCACATTAACAGACAGGCACTGTGTATTGCCTTTGATATAATATGATAAGAATCACTATACAGAGATCACATTAACAGAGAAGCACTGAGAACTGCCTTTGATATAATATGATAAGAAACACTATACAGAGATCACATTACCAGACAGGCACTGTGTACTGCCTTTGATATAATATGATAAGAATCACTATACAGAGATCACATTAACAGAGAAGCACTGAGAACTGCCTTTGATATAATATGATAAGAAACACTATACAGAGATCATATTAACAGACAGGCACTGAGCACTGCCTTTAATATAATATGATAAGAATCACTATACAGAGATCACATTAACAGACAGGCACTGAGAACTGCCTTCGATATAATATGATAAGAATCACTATACAGAGATCACAGTTACTGTATGTTACAAATCTCAATATTAACTTTGTGTTATTTACATATTAGGACATTGTATTGCCACTAAAGTCATAATAATTATCAACAAATATTTTCTACCGTATCTTTCCAAATGTTTACTACCAACTATATCTGGAATATATGTGTAACTGACAATACAATATTGTATTGAATTAAATTAAGGTCATGATCTCATAGACTGAAATCTAAATTTGGTAGCCTGATTAGACCAATCAAGACTCCTAAGACACAAGAAGGAAACCCTCTTGCGACACACATCAATATAACTTGAATTCAGATTTTTCATCGATATTGTGGCTCTACAAATTTTGCATTAACTAATTTATTGTTGAAGTATAACAAAGCTTTAGTGTGAAAGCTCCCACAAAAAATTGAGTTATCCAGAAAGCTGTTATATTCCTAATGACTGCATAGTACACACATCCATGTTTTTTACCTCTGTATAGTAATGTCACATACACTGCATTTTTCTTCTCTAGTCACACTGCAAAAAATCACAAACAGCATGTGACCTTTGTAGAGTGATATTGCAGTATATCACTGAATAATACATCACCAGCTGCATATGATCTCTATACAGTTATACTGCTGTATATCACTGACTGCATGTGGCCTCTGTACAGTGACACTGCAGTATATCACTGACTACATATCACCTCTGTAGTAATACCATAATACATCACCAACTGCATGTGAACTCTGTACAGTGATACTGCAGTATATCACTGACTATATGTGGCCTCTGTACAGTGATACTGCAGTATATAACCAACTACATGTGGCCTCTTTACAATGATACCATAATACATCACCAACTGCATATGAACTCTGTACAGTGATACTGCAGTATATCACTGACTACATGTGAACTCTACAGTGATACTGCAGTATATAACCGACTACATGTGGCCTCTTTACAATGATACCATAATACATCACCAACTGCATGTGACCTCTATACAGTTATACTGCTGTATATCACTGACTGCATGTGATTTTTGCAGTGATATCATAATATATCATTGACTGTATGTGACCTGAGTAAAGTGACATTATGACAGATCACACTGACTATAATGTCACATAAGTACAGTGATATTGTTATGTTACATGCAGTGTATCACTACTGTACAATGATACTGTGATAAATCACTTACACTGTATTGTAATAAGTTATGAAAACTGTAGGAAAGTTATCAAAATACTTACTTTGTGCAAATTTCTATGTACTGATCATCCTAATACAGCCTAATTGTATTACCATTCAGTCCCATCTCTCTATGCATTTTCATTCCAATAATTTTGTTTATTATTATTAAAGTGTAAAACAATATGACAATATTTGTTATCGTTATTGTTGACAATATTTGCTAAAATGCTTATTCATTATGACAACAAGATGACTATGGCACGAATGTCCAGCTCACCAAAAAATTACTTGATAATGAAGACATCTCTCAGCTAGATAAAAAAGAAACTAGAAAACACTGATGTTCATCAAACATGTGGACCTATGTGCAGGCTGAGATTCAAAAGGATGACAATATGACCAAAATGCCAAGATTCTGCCAGGGTAAACCTTAAAAAAATGTTGCTTCATTTTTAAGAACAAAAGATCTTCACTTGCATGCAAGTGTCAAACTATTTCACAAAGTCACTTCATCAACTTTATACAGGATTGTGTGTATCATGAAAAAGGGTTGCCGATTCAATATTCAACAGATCATGAAACGGAAGTGGCAATACAATAATATGCATTATATAAAGGTCTTAAGAATTCAAGAACAACAAATACAACAAAACAAACTTTGGAAGATAAGCCTTCCAAGTATACATACTATATAAAACACTAAAAAGAGTTAAAAATCTGTCAAAGTTATATAATATAAAATAAAAAACCATTCAAATATCATAACCTTTGCCATCTTTCAATGAGAGTTTTGAGTTTTAATCTAAGAACTGTAAAGTGAGTACCATAATAAATTGTTTTTCCTTTGGCTTTGTATACTCCACAGGAAAAACTAAAATGGAAGAATGGAAGATTTATGCTCAAAGACATTTCAAATCTAACTGATATCAAAAACTGAAATTGTCACTCAATAAACAGTATATATATTGATAAGCAGCAGTATTTAAACTTAGGGAAACAGATTCTATTTCATATAAACTTTGAGGCTTTAAATGCAGAAAACTTAATCTTTAATCAGCCTTTTAAAACTTCATTTATTATTGGCAGTGAACAGGAAACAATGAACTTGAGACTGTAAAAATGTTATATGGTGAATAGAAAACAGTCAACCTAAGACTGTAACAATGTTATATGGTGAATAGGAAACAGTCAACCCAAGACTAACAAATGTTATATGGTGAATAGGAAATGGTCAACCTAAGACGGTAACAATGTTATATAGTAAATAGGAAACAGTCAACCTAAGACTGCAACAATGTTATATGGTAAATAGGAAACAGTCAACCTAAGACTGTAACAATGTTATATGGTAAATAGGAAACAGTCAACCCAAGACTGTAACAATGTTATATGGTAAATAGGAAACAGTCAACCTAAGACTGCAACAATGTTATATGGTAAATAGGAAACAGTCAACCTAAGACTGTAACAATGTTATATGGTAAATAGAAAACAGTCAACCCAAGACTGTAACAATGTTATATGGTAAATAGGAAACAGTCAACCCAAGACTATAACAATGTTATATGGTAAATAGGAAACAGTCAACCCAAGACTGTAACAATGTTATATGGTAAATAGGAAACAGTCAACCCAAGACTGTAACAATGTTATTTGGTAAATAGGAAACAGTCAACCCAAGACTGTAACAATGTTATATGGTGAATAGGAAACAGTCAACCTAAGACTGTAAGTTATATGGTGAATAGGAAACAGTCAACCCAAGACTAACAAATGTTATATGGTGAATAGGAAATGGTCAACCCAAGACTGTAACAATGTTATATGGTAAATAGGAAACAGTCAACCTAAGACTGTAACAATGTTATATGGTAAATAGGAAACAGTCAACCTAAGACTGTAACAATGTTATATGGTAAATAGGAAACAGTCAACCTAAGACTGTAACAATGTTATAAGGTAAATAGGAAACAGTGAATCTAAGATTGTAACAATGTTATATGGTAAATAGGAAACAGTCAACCTTAGACTGTAACAATGTTATATGGTAAATAGGAAACAGTCAACCTAAGACTGTAACAATGTTATATGGTAAATAGGAAACATTCAACCTAAGACTGTAACAATGTAATATGGTGAACAGGAAACAATCAATTCAAGATTGTAACAATGTTATAAAGTCAACCCAAAATGGTGACAACCCAAGATAGTGACAATGTTATACTGTGAGTGGTCAATCTAGGACTGTAACAATGTTATACTGTCAGCAGTCAACCCAAGAATGTGACAATGTTGTACTGTGAGCAGTCAACCCAAGACTGACAATGTTATACTATTAGCATCCAACCCAAGACTGTGACAAAGTTATACTGTTAGCAACCAACCTAAGACTGACAATGTTATAAAAAGAACACTACCAATATTTCAAATGTAAACTATAAAAACCTTAAATATGTTGCAATAGTTCTGTGTCCTTCAAGTAAAATAATTACTAATCATACTAAATAAAATAAAATGAAATTTACCTCCATATCTCCACCTTCATGTACAATATCATGTAGATACAGCTCAAGCAGAGTGTTGTATAGCAGACTGGGGGAATTAGGCTTTGTCTAAAATGAAGATTAGTATATTGGATCACTGCTAATCTCAGGCGCAGATTTTAGGGAATAACAATAAACAGACTGATATAAAGAAACTGCCAAAGCCTTAAAATTATTTCATAGTGACCTACTAAGATACAAATGATTTACTCTTGTTGAAGTTCATCCATATCCCAGCTTTTACGTGTAAGTGAAATAGGGTCCAATCTACTGAGGGTTTATGAAACAGATCACTGAAAATTCATAAGACACTCATATATAAAAACTAGCTACAGTGACCTATATTTGGCTTTGACCGAGTTACTATCTTTGAGACAAGTACTTATGGAGGAAAAAACAAGACTAGCAAAGCCAAACAGGGTCCCTTGTGAGCATAGGAAAATACAATAAAAGTCACTCAAACACACAAACAAGGTCATACTGTCCTTACTCTGTATGGTTAAGTTACTTTCACATAAATGTATCATAATTACAATTTGCATGTGCTGGTGAATTTGGGTCCAAAATATTGAAAATGTAACAAAGAAGCAGCTGAAAATACACAAGTCACTCAAGAATGCATATCATGTTACAGTGGCCTAATTTTGATACAGTTACTTTCACTGAAATGCATTTAAATGCCAATTTTCTTAAGGTAAAATAGGGTCCTACACATTGATGGAGAAAAGAACAAAGAGCTGAAAACACAAAACTTACTCAAGCAATAATTTTAGACCACTGTAACCTAGTTTGGTATGGTAGAGTTACTTTAATCCAGGCTATTTACATAGTTTTCCAAACTAAAGCGTCCAAGATATTGTGAAAAATGCAAAAGGTACCTAGGTGTGCGAAAATTGGGTCATGACCTAGTTATAGCATACTTCAACCTAAGAAGGTTACTCATACCAGTTTCATAAGCGTAGATGAAATTAGAGTCCAAGATACTGACAGAGTAAATAAATACTGTTAGGGTATCAAATAAACAAGTAGACAAACACACTAAAAAGTTATATCCCACCCAACTTTTCTTGTTGAGTGTATAGAAAGTTCCCACTGCTTAACAAAAATTTTTTTTTTAACTTTGATAAAAGGACTCCGCATCATACATTCTTGACAGGAAAATATTTTGTCGCCCTCTTCAATGCACAAAGCTGATTATAATATCACATTATGTTCACACCCAACAGTAAAATTGTCCAACATGCATATGTACTGTGTACAAAGTCAGCAGAGTGCAATCTTGTAAACAGCCCAAAATTTTATTTGTTTTTCAGTGTATGGCTGTTACCTAGCCCAAGTAGGCCAGAGAACCTAAGCTCATTTTGCACATTTTAGTGGGTGCAATACTGAATTCAGACAAAAAATTCACTAAAAAAAATCATGCTGGGCTAGAAGGTCAAAACTGGAATTATCCCATTTGTTTTTTATACAGGTTAGAACCCAAATAACTGGCTTGAAATGAGAAACTCTTTTCAAGAGTTTAGAGTTTAATAATCATAATACCTATATAACAAAGATCCATATAAAAAAACACATATAAAAAAGTACCACTAACATTAATTAAAGAGAATTAAACTATCCATTTCAAGAATGTAAATGAAATGAATTAGCTCATTATATATATATATATATATATATATATATATATATATATATATATATATATATATATATATATATATATATACATACACACACACACACACATACATACATACATACATACATACATACATACATATATACATATATTCACACACATACACACACACACACACACACACATATATATATATATATATATATATATATATATATATATATATATATATATATATATATATATCATAATTGTATAACAACACATTATATCAAAATACACCTTTCAAAAAACAATAACATGCATCTGTTATCATCTGCCATACCTTTATCATATACTCCAGGAATTCTGTTAGTTTAGCTGAATTGTTCACAAATATATGGATGAATTCTTCTGCTGAAGCCTTCTGGATTCTTGGCACACTACCTACAATCAAGGGAGAAAACTCTTTAAATTCTCCTATATAGGTACTAAAGCTTAATAAGAGTCCTTTGATGGCACTGATGCTCTACTGGCTGAAAAGAATTTTTATGAATTCAAGATTATTTCTTACTTTTAACTGCTAAGTGTTGAAACTATCTTTGATACTATTATTCTTCAGGAAAGACAGATTTTGAGCTTATCTGCTGTAGTGAACACATTGACTGCCAATTCACACCATTTTCATTTAATACCAATAAGACATCATTTAGGAACAACAAGATATATGAAGAAGTCTTCTGGAGGAAAACCCAAGTTGACATGACTTTCCAAATTTGAATGATAAGATTTTCAAGATGACTCCCGCCATGGTAGCTATATTCAGATTGGCACCATTTCTATTTAAGACCAAGTAGATATCACAAAAGCCTTCAGTGGAAACCCCATACTGATATGGTTGTTCATTCCGGAGTAGTAACATCAAAATATTCAAGATGGCCAGTATGGTGGCCATATTTAATGTCAGTGAGGCATTATTTCATTTATAATGAAACAGACACCAAAAAAAGTTATACAGCAAAAAAAAAAACCCATATCAAAATATTCAAGATAGCTAGTGTGGTGGCCATATTGGATGTCAAAGAGGTATTATTTAATTTGTAATGAAACAGACACCATAAAAAGTTATGCAGCAAAAAAATACAACCATCCATTGTAATGAATAGCATATGCCATGATGGCCACTTTTCTGGACATGAAAGCAACACCATTTTATTTAGGACCAACTGGACACCACAACCTGTCATGTGACAATATTACTTTTCATTCAGGAAGAATAAAGAAAACAAGATTTTCAGGATGGCTGTTTTGGCAGCCATACTTAACATGCAATCAAAACAGCTTTCATTGGACATTTTTATAAAAAGCCTTTTAACGAAAACTCAATATTGATATGACCATCCATTTAGGAATAGTAGCATAACTGCTGATCATTTTCCTAAACTAACCATCAACTGTTAAAAACCTCATGACAATATGACTTTCTATTTAGTAGAGAATACTGATAACGAAAGATTTTCAAGATGGCTGCCAAAGCATACTTGACATTAGACTGGCACTAATTTCATTTATGACCAACTAGTCATCATTAAAGGTATTTTAGCAAAAACCAGATGTGGATATCAACTGGGAGGAATAACAAGATTTCCAAGATAACCTAAGGCCTGGATATCTGAGCATTTTCATGTAGATTTAACTTGACAATGGGAAGAAGATGTGTAAGTCTCCAAGTAGTTTAGGAGCAGGACTAACAAACTTGTGGTAACAGATACACAGACAATGGATGTTGGAAAACATACAATGCTATAAACTTTTCTGGTCTATGACCAGTAGAACTAAATGAAACTTACATTAAGATAATATATACTTTTTACTCTTAGGACTATTCTAACTGTTTGGACTATTTTTGCATAGCAATAATTGTGCTTTTCTATACATATTGGCTTAAAATATTTTCAGATAAATTAAATAAACCTGCACATACATCTAAATTTGATTGAATAGTTATCTTTTTTGTTAAATCAAGTAGGACAAATACTAAATACTTTTTAAAGATCTAAACCAACTATTACATGATTTATCCAGTTACTATATGTTTTTTTCTTCAAATCTAAGATAACTTACAAAATCATTTTTCTTAATGTAATCAACATGTGTCAACACACGAATATGAATACATACCATCTAAATCCGACTGATCCACCAATAATCCTAAAATGAAAGGAAAAGAATCAAATTACACACCAGTTAACATCTTACATAATGTTCTCAGAGTCTATTCTACAAAAGAAAATTATAAGTGAATAAATCCTCCTCCTCTTTCACATTTGGAAAAAAGCAAAGCACTTTCTAAATATAGAAAGATTCAATAAAGAAATAAAAGAGGACTTAAAAATATTATGCATGATTTTCAGGCATCCTGTTGACTTTGACATCATTTTCATGCATCTTGCTGACTTTGACATTATTTTCATGCATCCTGTTGACTTTGACATTATTTTCATGCATCTTGCTGACTTTGGGTGGCGCTCACCAGTTATTATGTACTTCTGAGAGAGTGATGTATGTAAGGTGAAGTTGTTTGCATTTTAAACATGCACAGTGGAGAGAATGTTGGCATACCTATATACTACTTTCATGTAATGTGGATGAAATTTCTTTGGATATTGAACTTTTGGAAATTTTAAATGATCTTAGGACACGGCTAACTAAAATGACTGCTCCCTTGTGCTCCAAAAATCAACCTAAATTTGTCTAAAGTACACTATTCTTGGCAGCTATTAAAATATGGAAAATGAATTTTGCCAAACTAGATAATACCAGCTTCTAAAAGTGCAATGACTGAATTACCAAATACATAAAATGTAAAAAAAGTTATTGGCTCTTTTTTTTACAATTTACCTCTGAAGTTCGAGAAGTGAAAATGAGCAAGTAGAGCTAGCACTTTTTTGAAAGATGCACATCTGGAGTAAGGCCAAGCTATATACTCTCTAACCCATATTACACCCATCAATCATACATCAAAATAAAGGGAATTAAAGGTTCTTTGAACAACACCTAAGATATACAAAGTCTCTTTTAAATAACCAGTATAACTAGTGAGGAAACCCGGGCAAACTCTTTGTCTTTAAAATTTTAACCCTATGCTAAATACGAAACTGTAGAGCGCCACCTTGACATTATTTTCATGCATCCTGTAGACTTTGACATTATTTTCATGCATCTTGCTCACTTTGGTGGCGCTCACCAGTTATTATGTACTTTTGAGAGAGTGATGTATGTAAGGTGAAGTTTTTGGCATTTTAAACATGCACAGTGGAGAGAATGTTGGCATACCTATATGCTACTTTCATGTAATGTGGATGAAATTTCTTTGGATATTGTACTTTTGGAAATTTTAAATGAGCTTAGGACACTGCTAACTAAAATGACTGCTCCCTTGTGCTCCAAAAATCAACCAAAATTTGTCTAAAGTACACTATTCTGGGCAGCTATTAAAACATGGAAAATGAATTTTGCCAAACTAGATAATACCAGCTTCTAAAAGTGCAATGACTGAATTACCAAATACATAAAATGTAGAAAAAGTTATCGTCTCTTTTTTTACAATTTACCTCTGAAGTTCGAGAAGTGAAAATGAGCAAGTAGAGCTAGCACTTTTTTGAAAGGTGCACATCTGCAGTAAGGCTAAGCTGTATACTCTCTAACCCATATTACACCCATCAATCATACATCAAAATAAAGGGAATTAAAGGTTCTTTGAACAATACCTAAGATATACAAAGTCTCTTTTAAAAAAACCAGTATAACTACTGAGGAAACCCGGTGAAACACTTTTTCTTTAAAATTTTAACCCTATGCTAAATACAAAACTGTAGAGCGCCACCTTAAAAACAAATATAAATATATATGCAATTATTTTTCTTATTTTCATATTATTATGTATGATGTTCTGAGTAAAATGGTACATTAACAATGATTTTATTCATGTAAATAAGCTAATTATGCTTATTTTTGCTCTAGCATACCTACATTGCCATGAGGTATGTTTGGGTTAGTAGTGGCCTTCATTATGGGGAAATTATAAGTCTTAGAATATAGAAATAAAGTCAACTTAAATTGAAAAATGTTGCAATAAATAACAGAAATACATAGTGAAAATGTTTCATTTCATTTATTTGCAATGAAATTAAAAAATAAATGATAACAAAGCAAATTTGCTTTCTAACCCATATTACACCCATCAATCATACATCAAAATAAAGGGAATTAAAGGTTCTTTGAACAATACCTAAGATATACAAAGTCTCTTTTAAATAACAAGTATAACTAGTGAGGAAACCCGGGAAACTCTTTTTCTTTAAAATTTTAACCCTATGCTAAATATGAAACTGTAGAGCGCCACCTTGACATTATTTTCATGCATCTTGCTGACTTTGACAATACTTTCTTGCATCCTATTGACTTTGACATTACTTTCATGCATCCTGTTGACTTGGACATTATTTTCATGCATCCTGTTGACTTTGACATTATTTTCATGCATCCTGCTGACTTTGACAATATTTTCTTGCATCCTACTGACTTTGACATTACTGTCATACATACTGTTGACTTTGACATTACTTTCATGCATCCTGTTGACTTTGACATTATTTTCATGCATCTTGTTGATTTTAGGTGGCGCTCACCAGTTATTATGTACTTTTGAGAGAGTGATGTACGTAAGGTGAAGTTGTTTGCATTTTAAACATGCACAGTGGAGAGAATGTTGGCATAACTATATACTACTTTCATGTAATGTGGATGAAATTTCTTTGGATATTGTACTTTTAGAAATTTTAAATGATCTTAGGACATTACTAACTAAAAAGACTGCTCCCTTGTGCTCCAAAAATCAACTTAAATTTGTCTAAAGTACAAATTCTACTATTCTTGGCAGCTATTAAAATATGGAAAATAAATTTTGCCAAACTAGATATTACCAGCTTCTAAAAGTGCAATGACTGAATTACCAAATACATAAAATGTAAAAAAAGTTATCGGCTCTCTTTTTTACAATTCACCTCTGAAGTTCGAGAAGTGAAAATGAGCAAGTAGAGCTAGCACTTTTTAGAAAGGTGCACATCTGTAGTAAGTATAACTAGTGAGGAAACCTGGGGTAACTCTTTTTCTTTAAAATTTTAACCCTATGCTAAATACAAAACTGTAGAGCGCCACCTTTAACAATGTTTTTATGCATCCTGTTAATGTGGACATAATTTTCATGCATCCAGTTGACTTAGACATTACTTTCATGCATCTTGTTGATTTTAACATTGTTTTCATGTATCTTGTTGTGGTGGATGTAATTTTCATATATCATGTTGATTTGACATAATTTTCATGCATCAAGTTGATTCTGACATGATTTTCATGCATCTGATTAATTTTGACAAATTAATGTGCATCCCAAAATTTTGCATCACAGAAGAGATCCTGCTATCTTCAACAAAATTAAATTTCTCAGGCATAATAACTGACTCAGAACTTACTCTGAAATTACAAACAACTCTGCAAAGGTATAAAATAATTCTGGAAATCTGACCATAAAAGTATAAAATTGACCATAACAGTTGTCTTGTCAACCAAACAAATGTCCTATGATAAGACCGTTGCTTTATTGGTGAAAAAGAATTTCCAGGAATCCTAAGCAAGACCATTTCTTCTTTCAACTGAATGCTCAAACCACATCTGAGATCCTGAAGAAATAGTAAGATTTCAGGCTAGTCCCAATGCCTGTCAAGATTTCAGACTAGTCCCAATGCCTGCCAAGATTTCAGGCTAGTCCCAATGCCTACCAAGATTTCAGGCTAATCCAAATGCCTGCCAAGATTTCAGGCTAGTCCCAATGACTACCAAGATTTCAGGCTAGTCCCAGGTCCTACCAAGATTTCAGGCTAATCCAAATGCCTGCCAAGGTTTCAGGCTAGTCCAAATGCCTACCAGGATTTCAGACTAGTCCAAATGCCTACCAAGATTTCAGGCTAGTCCCAGTGCCTGACAAAATTTCAGGCTAGTCCTGATGGCTACCAAGATTTCAAGCTTGACCCAATGCCTGCCAAACTGGATGTAGGTTCAGGAGCATTTTTCATTTCAGACCAACAAGACATAATGTTTGGTGAAAAGCATATATCAATATGACTAGCAATTCAAAGGCAGCATAGTGAACATAATGGGTATAAAACTGGCACCATTTTTAATAAGGATCATCATGGTATTATAAGAAGTTGTGTCGTGAAAACTCTATATTAATATGATCTTTTGTATTGGACCAGTAGTGATAAGAATTTTAAGATTGTTACAATGGCAGCCAAGTCTATTAGTAAGATCTCAATGTTAATAGGACCATCAGGAGATGTAGCAATAACAAATATTTTCAAGACAGCTACTGTAGTCATAATGATTATTTGTGTGCCATTGTTTTCATTTAGGACCAATTAGATTTTGAGGTGAATGCATACATTTTCATGGCAATCTTCCAAGTAGTTCAGAAGGTGTTGCAATAACAGGCATGTGCTAATGGCTGGCTGGACAATGAAGAAAATAATGACAAAACAGGCTAGAAGACAAGAAGTTCTCATGATTTAAGAACATATAGCAGCATCTGCCAGCTTTCTGCACATATGAATCATACATACAAATCATTATATGTAATAATTCACTTTACAGTATTATACAAATTCTGAGAGCAATTCTTTTGCACAAAACTGATCACGGAAATAATCTGCAAAATATACTCAAATTCATAAAGTTTTCATAGAAATATGGTAAAATGTAATTAAATTCTTAAAGATGACCATACACGCATGCTTCAAAGAAATACTGCTTCAGCGATTCATTCTCTGTCCCTGGGCAATACTAGCTCTGAACAAAGGGTAGAGCAAAATATTGTGAGTCTATATTTAGTTTATATTTAGTACCACATAACTATTTACATGAAGTACTTATACAAAACATGCATCTACTGTGCTGAATAAGAGTCACAAACACATACTGGCATCCTGCCAGATCTAGTCAATAATATAAATACTGTTTCACTTTTCAAAATTATCTTTCAAGTGGTGACAATCATAACAAGATGCACTGTTACCAAAGAAAAGACCTTACAACTTTCAAAAGAAACCATGTGATAAAACAATAACAGGAATTGTTTCCCATGACCAATAATGAATCTGATTTAAATGAGAAGGTAAATATCTTGAATGTAGTCTTTATTCAATAGATGCATGCAACTCAGTTAACAATTCTTCTGAGCCTATGTGATATCTTATTCCAAATAACAACTAGAATATTGATGCCAGCTGTGACTAAAAGCCATATACAGCCAACAGCAACAAAACTATTCAAAGCAGAATGATACTATAAAATGAAAACCTAATTTCCTTGGCAGCTGACTACTACATCCTTTGGAAGTTGGGTAAAGTTCTGATACTGTCATGGATGACAAGATGCAGATGTCCAGTTATGTTTGAATCTGGATCAGCATCACTGTACTGGCAATGCCATACATAATTTAATATATTTAATAAATTTGACTGTCATATCAATGTCTTATTTTGACTTTCTTTATATTCTATGTTCCATTATCTACACAATCATGCAAAGGCTGATATTCATGTCTAGCTGTATTTACTACTGAGTCACTGATTACATTTTGTTTGTCTTGTGAAATGTTGATTATGACAGGAAAAGTATCATTTCTAGTTTAATGGTCCTGCAGACCTGCTGGATATTTTGGTGAGTTTCACAGTCTTTGCATCAGTGTCTGTCCATATTTTCCATGCTGGCTGTCAAAATGTTCCCTAGAAAGGCCTTATAACTTGCGTCAATGTCTTTCTAAATTTTCCCTTTAAAAGACCATTAAGTTATCATTATTGACAGTCCATATTTTGCTGTGAAAAAGACCTTACAACTTGCATCAACAGTTGTCTTTACTTTCCCAACAGAAGATCTCACAATATGAATTAGAAGGACTTTTCAACTTAAATCAATGGCTGTAAATACGTTCCACATTAAAGACATAACAACTTACATCAATTGCTGTCCACACATTCCAAAGAAAGAATTTACAACTTATATCAATGGCTGTCCATACGTTCCACGGAAAGACTTTACAACTTATATCAATGGCTGTCCATACATTCCACAGTAAAGACATAACAACTTACATCAATTGCTGTCCATACATTCCACAGAAAGACTTTACAACTTATATCAATGGCTGTCCATACATTCCACAGAAAGACTATACAACTTATATCAATGGCTGTCCATACATTCCACAGAAAGACTTTACAATTTACAGCAATGGCTGTCCATACATTCCACAGAAAGACTTTACAATTTACATCAATGGCTCTCCATATATTCCACAGAAAGACTTTACAACTTATATCAATGGCTGTCCATACATTCCACAGAAAGACTTTACAATTTACATCAATGGCTGTCCATACGTTCCACAGAAAGACTTTACAATTTACATCAATGGCTGTCCATACATTCCACAGAAAGACTTTACAACTTATATCAATGGCTGTCCATACATTCCACAGTAAAGACATAACAACTTACATCAATTGCTGTCCATACATTCCACAGAAAGACTTTACAACTTATATCAATGGCTGTCCATACGTTCCACGGAAAGACTTTACAACTTATATCAATGGCTATTTAAAAAAACTAATTTCTTTTTTATGTAAATAAAACTGTTCACTGATGCTCTTCAAACTTCTTTAAAAAAAACTGAGAGGCTGAGACAACACAAAAGTAATTTAAATTAAAAGTTTTTTCTTTTAGACTCATGACAAAAACTCTGTATCTGTTAAGCAACTAGTATTTACTGTATATCCAGTTTCTTCTAAAGATATTTAAAATATTTGCATCCAAAAAGTTCTTGTCTCTAGTATTAAAATAAACTACTGTAGCTTGGCTCTAAAATGTCTAGAAAATTCCTTGGGTTCTCTCTGAAAATGTTACAAAATGCCTTGGTTTCTTATAACTTATTATTGCTCAGAAAACATTTAGAAAAATTTTTGTGTCCTGTACTTATTTTCCTCAAAGATATTCAGAAACTTCCTAAGTGTAGTGTACATACTGTTGCTGGGTCTGTAGTCAGTACACAGTTTTTTGAGCAGCTCTGTGGTCTGATCGGGAATTTCACTCATCAGCATCTTGCCGTATTTCTTCAGGTTATCATCTGCCTAAAATAAAAATGATGTCAGACAAATTGCTGTTGTTTATATTTGTTGACTCAAGTCCTATGACTGTTATATCAGCTCCATCCAGATACTGTGAATTCCCAATATAGACACAAATGGTACATTTTATATAACAAGATGTACCATGATATCACAAGGACAACACAATTCTTGGCAGTATATTATAAATAACTCAGTTTTTTTTTACATGGAACCAAACTAAACCACTTGTCACTTATTCTGACATGCACACAATCATACAGTTTGTCACAGATTTTGACATGCAATCAATCAGATAGTTTGTCAATGATTCTGACATGGAACCAATCAGATAGTTCATCACATATTTTGACATGCAACCAATCAGATAGTTTGTCAATGATTCTGACATGGAACCAATCAGATAGTTCATCACATATTTGGACATGCAACCAATCAACAACATGACAAAGGAAAAACTTAATTAACAGAGTAATGTTCCTGATAATGATACAGGATAAAATGATGAGTCAAAATCTAATATTTTTAAAATATCCAAAACTGAATATGAAGGCACCAAACAAACTGAAAACTCTGATATGAATATTTGTGCCTAACAAGATTTTTTTTTTGTAAATTAGTCGGAAGCAAGGCATAAATTGGAGTAAAATGCCTTGATTCTGGATGTACTACAATTACCAATCAAAGCTGAACCAGTGAAAGAATTTAAATCTGCACCCTTTGGTCACAATTCTAGCACTGTAACCATAAAGCCACTGTGACTCCTTCTTCTGTTCTTATGACATGCAGTAGAACACATTGGTCCTTTGGTACATCTCTAAGCATGAAAGAATTCTGGCAGTACAATTTCCTAATTATTGGTCTCTGTATGATCAATTTGTATTTTTAGCTTCAACTGACCTGAATTTCACCTAGCCCATACAATCCCACATAAGGTCCATAAGAATTTTATTGACACCATAAAATCATTTATAAAATCAATAAGAAATTCACTGACCCCATAAAACTCCATATAGGGTCTGTAAAAATTTCAATGACCCTGAAAACCCCACAAAAGGTCTGTAAGGAAATACATAACATAATGTACAACCACTATGATAAACCAGACCAAATGTGTTACATGTAATACCTGAGAAAAATCCTCTAGTGGAAACAAAAGGAAGGGAAATGGCAATGAGTGCATATTATTTTAAAATCTAAAACCAAATCCAAGTTTAAAGTGGACAAAAAAGGCAATTTTGTTAAACTGAACTCAGAAAATTCATATTAAAATCTAGAATTTTAAGACCTATATATGGCCACTGTTTACCAAAAATCTCCATCTCTAAAGAGTTTAAAAATAAGTGAGAAACAAAATTGCTATGCAGACATGAGAATCTTATCAAACCAACTATATATGCATACAAAACATGGATAGCAAATTTCAACTAGCTACCTCATGCTTTTTTTCCACTTAAGTTAATCAGGTTCTTTTAAAAGTCAAAAAAGTCAATTTGAGAACTATATACAAAATCTGAAAAATTGCTCTAATGGTCTGAAAAAGTAAATCATGCCATCCACACATATACAAAATTACGCCTGCAGAATATTTCATTTGTAAAGTGATTTTTGACAAATCATATGAACAAGGTTTTTGTCACAAAAGTCTATGTCCTATAAAGATAAAAATTTGATGTTCAAAACAATGATGAATTACATGAGAATCTAATCAGGTCATTTTCAAATGCATACAAACAAACCTACCAAATTAAATTTATTTACCTGCAGGCATTGTTTTCTTAACTATGCAAACATATGAAAAAACTTAATCCATTCTAGTCAAGATGTTATATACAAATAAAATTTCATTTTCAGTCTTTGCACAATTGTACTAACTAGTTTCTTGGGATGTGTAAACAGCTGTACCAATTGATGGACAGGCTGTACCAATTGATGGAGAGGCTTGGGTCAATTGATGAACAGGCTGTACCAATTGATGAACAGGCTGTATAAATTGATGGACAGATTGGGTTGATTTATGGACAGGCTGTACCAATTGACTATCAGGCTGAACCAATTGATGGACAGGCTGGGCCAATTGATGGACAGGCTGTACCAACTGATGGACAGACTGGGCAAATTCAGATGCTGCTGTGCAAGAAGTGAATTGAAACTACACTGATGGCAGAAATAACTAATCTGCAACTGAAACTATAACTAATGCCATACCTCAGCAAATTCCAAGTTTCCTATATACTGCAGTGCTTTCTGGTAGTCTTTGATCTTTTCTAACTGAATGCGTAGATACCATTCATGTTTTCCATGCTTCTCTGCCAAAAACAAGGCATGTTCATAGTAGCCTGCCTGGCGACACACTTTGATGGCCGTTTCCACGTCAAAGTCAACTTCACGGTCTTTGGTCTAAAATTCAGAGCAAGAAACATGCTCAAGTATCATGTTCAAATCATCATATTAAAGAATACTGCATGGTGACATACTTTGACACAGTTGGTACAGGAGTTGAAAAAGACCAAGCAGATCGAGGTTTATTATTTGCCCATTTCAAACAAAGTATAGAAAACCTAAAAGGTTTCACGACACTAATTCAATTCCCATAGTAAACCTATGTAAACTGCATGATATTAAAAATTCAATGACTTTAAATTTCTGAGAGCTCAAAACGAAACCTATATTTATCATTAGAGATGCATCTGGATGACAGCTTCTGTATTGATAAAAGGATATGAGCCATGGCATTTCTGGACCCGCATTTGTCTCAATCATGTGCTATCAACTTCATACCAGAGTCAGCTGCTAATTTCAGTAATGAGTGTTTGAAATTCAAGGCTGTTAAAGGACTGAAATTCCATCAATAAAACAATGTCTATTGTTTTTGAGATACAGCTAGGATAATCTTTCAAAAGATTCTTTTTACTAAAATCTAAATTCTATCTTTCATTATCAACCAATCCGGGCATATAAATATATATTATATATATTATATATATATATTGTTATGACCATGGAGTTAAAAGTTTGTGTTAAGGAATCAATTTTGTATAAATCTTTTTATTTCATTTTATTTCATTATATTAATATCGTCTAACATGTTTTTGATAAAAGTGTTTACTTGAGTCGTAGATGTGAATCATATTGGCACGTGCTGTGTATGATGACAAATTCAATACAAATAAACATTTAGGAATAGCCATGAAAACGATTGGTTGATACTGGGTCAGGCTTTCCTGAATGTCCAGAAGTACTACACTTCGTGCGCGTGCAATTCAAACAAAGCATTAGCTTTCATATATATGCTTGAGATTTTGTAATTCATACACAGTTGCAGACAGACTGTCCTGGTCGAGAGTCAACAGTCACAGACAGACTGTCGTAGTCAAGTCTGTTATGCAACTTCTAATTTGTTGTGCCAGAAGAAGTTGTCCGTATGTCTACATAAAATAACTTGATAACATGCCATGTTAGAGGAACTATTTTCACTTTGTCTTTATAATTATTTTCCTAGAGAACAACATTACGAATTTGGACATTTTGTCCCTAATATTGGAACGGGACAACACATACATTGTTTACTGTGTAAATTCTGGAATTTGTTGGTAGCCTTCATCTGACGTGGTCAACCGCCTTTTGGACCGGAATATCATACACTTTCAGACTGTGCTTAGAACTCTTTACAGGACTTATATTTTTATTTTGAACAAAATTTTGGATCATTTCTGTAAACCGTAAGTCTTACCTAAATTATTTACATTATTTTATGAGTTCTAGGAAAATAAATTATATCATTGTTAAAATTTATAAAGCTTGTTGAATTCACTCGTTCTTTTATGTTACATAGAACTAGCAGTCACATAACAATATATATATATATATATATATATATATATATATATATATATATATATATATATATATTCACAAACACACACACACACTATTTTATCTTCACCCATTTCCAGACTGGTTCCCAGTATTCCATTCCAGAGTACCTTGAGTGTATACATATTTATACAAACAAAGGGATGCAATTCTTACAGATAAACTTTGCTGTGTATTGTATTAAACCAACCAACACATCAAATACCTTTATGGGGTAACCATCCTCAACAACAGCCAAGGTTGGTATGATTCTTGGTGATGTTTGCTTCCTTTTAAAATGGGGCCTTGAGAAAAGCATCTGCAGTTCTATATGAATGTATG
This sequence comes from Potamilus streckersoni, assembly GCA_016746295.1. Taxonomy (NCBI): domain Eukaryota; kingdom Metazoa; phylum Mollusca; class Bivalvia; order Unionida; family Unionidae; genus Potamilus; species Potamilus streckersoni. The sequence goes on from JAEAOA010001017.1 coordinate 567,194, forward strand.
TATGTATTATTGGGAAATGGCACATCAGCACAATTATGACTATACAGCTATGTTTACATATCCAAAAATGTCATAGAAAGATAAATACAAGGAAGTGTAAAATGCTTACAAATAAGCAGTACAATTTGCTATATATACACCACACTTTTCATATCTGAAAAACAAAATGCCTAAGACACAATGATAGCCATCATTAGCCACTTCTCATGCTTACGTTGTAGTTTTCCTGTTTACAGTGATGAAGTACATCAAGGTTAGAGATGTTTTTGGTGTCATGTTAAATCAATGCAATAGTACAAAGCCATTTTTGTGCCTTATATGTGTCACTTATAAAATAATCTTATCACAATCAACTAGTCCTGCTTGTCACTGTAAACTTGTCTAGTTATTAGACATCTTTTGAGGTTAGTGGAATATGGCTCTATGTACCTTGGGTCATATTGTAAACTACCCGCTTACCATTATAAATTCATCCAGTTTTGAGACATCTTTGAGCTTGGTGTAACAGTTGAGGAGGAGGGTGGTGTGTTCCTCGGTAGCCATCTGTGCCTTGTGCAGCGCCTGCAGATACTTGGTCAGGTTATGAATCCTCTGGGAATCCAGAAACTATGACATACCAAAAATACATGTCAAGCTAAATCCAGAAACTGACATACCAAAAATACAGGTCAAGCTAAATCCAGAAACTGGGACATACCAAAAATACAGGTCAAGCTACATCCAGAAACTTATACATTGCAAAAATACAGGTCATGCTAAATCCAGAAACTGGAACATTGCAAAAATACAGGTCAAGATAAATACAAAAATTGGGACATAGCAAAACTACGGGTCAAGCTAAATCCAGAAAATGGGACCAAAAAAAATACAGGTAAAGCCGAATCCAGAAACTGGGACACAGCAAAAATACAGGTCAAGCTAAATCCAAGGCAGTTTAGGAGATCACAGGCAAATAAAACTTTTGTATTGATATGTAAGAATCTGAATATAACATGCATGGTGAATAGATGGATGGAAAGAAATTATGCCAGGAGCAAGCCAGATCACTCCTCCCTGGATAATCAGACTCTTTGAGGAAATCCAAACTTAAACCTAAACAATCTAAAGGTAATAAACTTATTGTTTTTCCTAGATCCTGTTTATGTAGTATTATACAATTATAGACCTATGTTGAAGTTATGAATATGACTTATGACCTCGGAACTGACTCAAGCCAGTAGATTGCTTACATATTCTGATTGTTGACCATTTTTAGCAAAAAAGTCTTAAAATGTTTTAGTTGTGTGATGTGGTAATAGAGACTAAACATCAAATCAACCATGAAAGATTAAATGGCTAAATATAGGAAAAAAGATCCCACCTTTCTAATGACATAGGAAGCCTCCAGTTTGCCAATGGTTTTGATGTACTGGTCAATAGCACCATCATGGTCTCCCTTGCCATACAGGTGGTCCCCATACTGCGTGAAAATGTCAATCAGCCCTTCCTGGTCATACTGCTGACTGCGGGCAAGGCTACATTAAATATAAAAGTAAACAAATAAACAAATAAGAAACCATATTTTTTTATGCAATCAGAATGGTCTATGAAGAATGAAACTAACTATCAATGCAAATCAGATATCATTTTTATGACTGCCAATTATTTTTCTACTGAAATTGATCAAGGCAATTTGCAAATTCGTTGTGTAACGGATTATGCATGAATAATAAATCTAACATCTAGCCCAGGAAAGCCTTTGAACCATTAAAACTATGACTTCATACTCAGGAATGACTTTTAACCCTTTGGCTCCAACTGTGGCTCCATGCTCTGGGTAGACTTTAAACATATAAGCACACTTATGCTCAAAGTGTGACTTTATGCTGAAAAAGGACTGAACCAATAAGTTCAAGCAGTGACCTTTATTTTGGAAAAACCGAATTGTAGAAACACCCTACAAATATATTATTAAATTTTGTACAACTGTATATTTTAATTTATTGTAGACTAAAAGCAGTATTTTTTTGTTATCTTATGCATCTGCTATTTTATCAAGACCAACATTTATAAGGCAAAGTACAAAAGCTATAGTTCTCTCACTTCAACACTTTGAAAACCCAATTTCATTGCTCCTGAAAATTTAAAATCTGAATATGACATTCTTGAAATGGAAACCCAGCTTCAAAAGATACAATACCATTCTGATTCACATCAAAGACAAGAAAAAGATAAATGAAAGTAAAAATAATAAAATCAGAAGGCATTTCCAATTCTGTTTATGGGACAGCTATAAAAATCACATGAATGGAATGCAAATAGGATGTCAAAATATGAATTGTGAATGCATTTCAAATACAAATTAAGCACAGACGATCTGCAAAATAAAAGCTGATATGATAAATTACCTGAATTTGGGTCTGCACACATACACACACACACACACACACACACACACACACACACACACACACATACATAACACACAGATTAATGGTATATCAGCACAATCCTGGCTATGAAGTTTTGATCAAAGCTTGGTAGTAACAATGGTAATTTAGTCAAAACCCTTCTCAAAATTCCCAGGAAGAAAATTTCCTCAGGAAAATGGTAAAAGTGCACCATGTGACACAACAGACACAAGAAAAAGATTCTGCACAATGCTTCAAAAGCTGATGATAATGTCAAAGCAGACAAAACTGTGGAATAAGATTTTTCTATATAAACCATACTCTTATAAAAGAAAGATAATGACTTCTTCAGTGGATTATCATCACTGGACATCTCATGTACAGCGTACCTTTCTTGCCAAATCTCTTTTAAAGTCAAACAAGATTTTCCTAATCAACACTACTGCAACATACAAGTATGTTTTTATAGCTACAGCTGAAAACAAATTCCTGATTGAATGTAATGCAATGTAGGTATCTTTTTATAAATCTACATTGTATGAAAATCATGAAAAGTTTTGCTGTAAAAATATAATGCTTAGCAGCTGTCATTATTGTTAAATATCAAAATGTGACCTCTATTCTTTAAATATATATATATATATATATATATATATATATATATATATATATATATATATATATATATATATATATATATACCACCAGTGACCAAATATCCAATATTAATCACTAGGGCTGTCAAAAATCACGAAAAAACCAACCCCAACCCGGGTATCCATTGCAAAATTTTAACGGGTACCCGTTAGCATATGAATGACATGTACAACCGTAAACCAACTAATTGTTATCTCCATTTCTTTAATATTTTTTTATGGCGATAGAGGCTAACCATGTACTACTCAGTCTGATTCGTCCACACTGATGTAGTTGCGAATTGTCTGACCGCACACTGTTAATTAATACATTTATTTAGAATGACTTTTGCACACAGATGGTAGGTATAATCCAACATTTAATGATCACTGTGATCAGCCGCATTAAAACTTTAGAACACTCGCATTTTTTAAAGTAAAAGTCCTTGTTAGAACAGACCACGTTTATTCATCTGCTTTTGACCGCAGATTTGAATTACCCATGCATGCGTGCCCCAGTTATTCCACGTAACCAAGCAGTCGCATAAGTGTTTTTATTTTGGAATTATAATTCTTAAAATAGTCATAGTAAAAACGTAGTAGTATCGAAAATAGAAATATCGGTATATGTATGATGGCTAACTTTCAAAATTCACAGAGCTAGTTGACTAGAAAAACGAGGAGCAAAGATTACTTTGAGGCATTACAAAGATTTCAAAGTGTCTAGGTGACTGATTGTTCATAATATAAACTGTGGGATTTCTTTGACATGTTTGTTCGTTCTTTGACATGTTTGTTCGGAAATCAAAGGCATCCATCTGGATTTCATTAAAAGAGCACGCAATTTAGCACCCACATTCGATAGTTATCATCTACAAAGAGGTTTATTACCTGTAGAACAAATGTTTTAACCTTGGTATATAATGCCTCAGGGATAAATGTTGGTCCAGTTGCACAACCCCAATGAATTTTATTAATCCAAACAGACTGTCTGACGTATTGTTTATTTATATTAAGCAGAGATCTGGTTTCTAATTATAGCCATAGCTGTCACACCTGTTTGAAGTGGTTGGCGAGTGTGTCGATTTTTTTTACAGGTACCCGCGTTTACGTTTCAATTCCCGAGTTTTTCTATACGGTCGGGTACCCGATGACAGCCCTATTAATCACTTCTCTCTCCAGTTAATTCATGTGCTAATTAAAACTATTAGTCTTCCTGAAAATTTCTATCTTTATTGCTACAGTTACATGATTATGAATGTGGCAAGTATAATATCTAGGAAGGAAATTTGTTATCCTTTATGTTTGTACAGAAAAAAATAGTCTGCATATCCTGTACATGGACTGCCACTAATAATAAGTCTGTGTGGAAACTTTGTCTATGACCTTGACCCCGATTTTACATCAATATTGTTTCATAATATGAAGATTGTCTTTAACAACCCATTCTGTCACCAAAGCATTATACATATATAAAAATGCAAACCACATATAGTTTACTGGAAAATAGAAAATAAGATATCAACCTTCATACATATTTAAACACTTTACAGCACACACATTGATCCACATTTTAAATGAGAAGATGAATCAATGCTGAAGATTGATTTCTCTCCCTTTGTACAAAATCCTGATGTAAATATCAAAGAAGCCTACAATCACTGGCTCAATATGAAAAGGTGTTTCCTTTACCATTATCTTTAAAGACGTCTCTTTAAAGAAGCTCAAGGCTCATTTCACTGACCTGCTTGATCACAAATTGTTGAGTGTCAACTGTTTTTATTACTGTCTACTGACAATACCTTTAATTAATCTACCTGGCACTGTGAATAAATTAAAGCAGAAAAAAACTTCATGGCCCAAGTAAAATTCCTTTACTTACATTCTAACTTGATTTGCTGGGTTTCTATTTAAATAGCTTCATGTATAAACAAAACATATATAAACAAAACATACTTGCTGTCTGAATAATTTTGTACTATTTAAAGTTACATTTTAAGGGGCCCTGAGCACTCACCAATGTGTATAGCTCATCTTGTGCATTAAACCCTACAACAATAACAACAACAACAACAACAACAACAAGATTTTGAAAATATGAGGTTCTGAAAATTGGTCTGACTATTTGGGTCAATTAATGTACATTAAAACCATCATGATTAATGTAATTTCATACCTAATTGCCAATGTATAATTATTCTTCTTGAATAACATTTCTAACTTCGTCTGGGTATCTTTTTCCTGCAATTGATATAGCTGAAAATACAAATAAGAGATAAATAAATTGATACAAAAACATGATTGTCCATTACAAAATTCAGTGAATGCGTTCTTTTAGGTCTTTCTTGTTTGTTCAGTTAATCTTAAACCCTATTGAACTTTACAGTTTTGTAACATAAGATACTACTGGGTTAAACTGTTAGAGAAAAGAAATTAAAATTGCATTATACTTTTAAACTCAATCAGAACTGATAAATTTTCTATATTTAATTTTAAAATATTGCTGAAAGAGAGGTTGATCTGCCTGATGCTTGTTTATGTCAATCCAGCATGTTTATTTGACTTGTATTCAACATCATTTTCAGATTCAAAATCACTTACTGGTATCTTCATTAACACTTTCACAGCAACAATCATTTAATATATGCTCAGTTCATACCATTTAAAGTCATTGTGATTATAATGAGATATTATTTGCAGAGTGAAATCGCCATCTGAAGATGAACTACATTGGGAATCAGTTCTAAGTAGACCATATTTTAAACAAACATCCATTTGTCAAACTTCCTTGAAGCATGGCTCAAATTTTGATAGAATGCTTATTATATAATATGCATGTAAAGCCAAAGAATCCATATCTGTAAAAAAAATTGCCCATCTTAAAAAAAAGCATGTCGCAACAAGTACTACGATACCTCTAAAGGCATCGTGACTTGTGTCATGACAATAATAATTAAATACAAAGTGTATACAGTGCAGAGTGCATTTTAACATGAGAAACTTTAAAATAATTTTTGTCATGAATTACAGCTCACCAAGTGCACAAATTCAAAACGTTTGCACATTTCCAACATTTACATATCCTTGCAACATCACTGGATATGATTATATAATTGCAAAAAAATATGCCATACTAGTTTCCTGATTTAAAATACAATCTGACTAAAATAAATTCTATTTGCCAGTTTTATTTGACACAAAGTTGAATGACTTTACTTTATAGTTACCAATTAAAGTCATAAATGTGTCATAAAGTAGTGTGCACTTGCACAAACATCAACAATAGTTACTTGTATTGTCTTTGCATAAATTCATTAGGCCACAGAAGATTTTTGTCACTTTCACCTGAAATGGGGGTAGGAACCGCATTTCGGAGGTTAATTCTAAATACATCCAAATACATCTGCTAGTCATGCTAGAAATAGTCATTAGTCATTTGATTTGCGTATGTGCAAAAGGGTAAAAGCTGGAGTTCTTTTTCTTTTTTTGCTCCTATGACACATCCTTTTCATTTCCTGGACACTTCTTATTCCCAATCCCCAACTTATCCTACTTTTTATAGTTCAGATCGGCCTGCCTTAGATCAAAGGCCAAAAATTCTAAAATCAAGACACAAAATATGATCCTTACAATGGGCCAATTTTTGTGTAAAAACATCAGGTCTGAAAAACTACATTTTTCTACCTGCACTTTCTAATGTGAGTAGAAAGTACAGATTATTTGGTATCTTTGTAGAACTACAATTGTATGCTTTTTGTAATGACATCCACTTTGTTGTATTTGAAATGACCTTGACCCTACAGAGCTTGGAAGTAGGGTACAGCTTCATCATGCCTACAGGCGATATTGGGGCTGACTGAGTTAAACATTACATTCCAACAATGGTAACTATTTATTAACATTCAGTGTTTATTTAGACATACATACTAATGGATAACTATGTCCCACACTCAGTCATCTCACATTAGTTTACTGTATATACATGCTTGTTTATATGCTTGTAAGTCAAGTCCATAACATTATAGATCCTGATCTGATGTGATATAATGTACCAGCAGATCAAGGTCAATATTGTTCTGTTCTACTAATTACTGCATAGACTAAGATATGATATACATTATGTGATATCAGATCTGGGTCTGTGCATTTTCTAGTTGGACTAGACATAAAAACAAACATATATGATGTTATGGTTGTTTTTTTAAAATTCATTTAAAAGATTTAAATCATAATTAAATTAAATTAGTAATACATAATCTAACATCAGTTCTATCTGCCACTCATTTAAGCTTCAACATGTTTTGAAGTAAGAAGCAATGTATCAAATACTACAACTGCATATCATGTACCAAATGCCACTGTTTTTATATTTATATCCCTTGGTATTTATATATTTATATCCCTTGGTCTTTATCTGTTCACATTTATTTGCATAGCCTGGTTAATCACATGCCATATCTTGGCAAAACATGAAGCAAATAAGTGGATTTTATGTCTGGCCAGGAATTACTGGATTTTTTAAAAATAAAATAATCATGATAAATCTCTGTTCTCAGTGTCAGTCAACAGTCACTGATTAACCAAGAAATTTGAAGTTATTCTTTGATGCTTGTGTAGTTGGAAAACAAGCATGGTCGATTCCCATTAAAGACAAATCCAGTTCAATCCAACAAGGTAAAATAATGCCCATTCAGAAATGGAATTCATTCAGGTCATCAGTGGAATTTGTTTTGGAGCTGTATACTTTTGGACTTGTGATAGAATTTTTGGGGTTATTTGGGATTTAACTCACAATACTCAATGTTCTTTTTAAATTTTATTTTTTGTTCCAAGGAAATAAATTGTTTGTTCAATTTTACAAAACTTGTTGGGATTTGCTCTCTTCTGTTATTTAGTTTAAGGCTACAGAGTCGTAACTGTGGAACACAACTTATTGCAGGTGACAAATCTTCAAAGGAAAACTAATTTTTTTTTAGTATGATATATTTCTTAATGAATACTTACCCAATTACAACACTTGGGGAGAACTACTACTAATAATGTATTTGAAGAAGAAATAAATATATATCATAATGTATGAACAACCGTTAGCTCAAACAGACCTTTCTGTCACCACTTAGAACATAGAGGGAGCCCCATTCACTGAGTACATCAACAACATCAGGATAAGGTGCTGTGTGGGCAATAAATTTGTTCTGCATGTCACACACCGTCACTGTATGCATCTCCATGCTTTGGTTACTGTACAAGTAAATAAGAATAAAAAAATATCAATCCATTTTAGCTAAATAGTAGGAAATAATGATAACCATACTTAATCACAAAATAGCAATGTTAACAAAAGTCTGTTCCAAATTTTTAAGGCTTTGCTCATTAAATAATGCAATGCTGTTTGTAACATTTAAGAAAAATTTCTAAAGAGGAAAAAAGCCTATGTAAGTGTTTAAGGTTGCATAATTACAAAGTGACATTTAAGGATTTTCTTAACAACGTTCTAAACAGCTTTTATATTAACCACATGGATTTAATATTGATGGTATATTAAAATCCAAAGCATTGTTTTGGAAAAACATTTTTGTTGTGTGATAGGGTTGAGATAATCAGAAGGTTTATATTGTTAATTATATATGAATGATTGGGGATAGGATTCGGATAGTCAGAAGGTATTCATTTTTAATCAAATATGAATGGTGGGTGATAGTGTTGGGACAGTCAGAAGGTATTGTTTTCTATTACATATGAATGGTTGGTTAGTGACGAATAATCAAAGCATTCTGTAGTGACCAATATATTTAAAACATTATGGGATTTTGACAAAAGTACATTCCTACTTCCCAACTCAACCCTCAGTTCTTACTTCTGTAACATTACTCATAAGGACGAACTAAAACTGAAGTACACAATGCACTGGTGTTGCTAACAGCAATTAGATAATATTTTTAGATTTAACAGTTTCGCATACTAACTTTGTCATCTGCATTGAGTAGTCTTATTTTCTTTTTTTCCATAGTCACTTATGTTATTGCAGTTATTGTTTTAACATGTGGTCAGGTAACTCATACAAACAGTAAAAGGTTTAATAATCTGCTTAGCCTGAAATATCCATGTTTTCCTAATTACCTTTTCTTCTTCAAATTAACAAATGACAAATTATGCACTAAATTTAGGGTCTCATGTCATTAATTCAACCTCAAAATAACTTAAATCTTCCGCGCCATAGGTATGACTTTACCCTTGAAAATACATTAGAACAGGATCCCTCAAAGGTATGACTTTACCCTTGAAAATACATTAGAACAGGGTCCCTCAAAGGTATGACTTTACCCTTGAAAATACATTAGAACAACGTCCCTTAAAGACTTGATATTACAACTTTGATGACTACCACAAACCTTTCATGTTATTATTTCAAGATACATGGTTTTAATGTGACCCTAATATTTACCAATGCAAATATTTTGACTAGTGGTTCTCAAACATTTATTTCATGAACCACTTGAACAATACCGTGCATCTCAGTAGACTACTTAAATCTGCTTAATATTGACTATGGTAAAGTGCATTACATAAAAAGCAATACACAAACAAATTTAACATATTTTGTTCCACAAAGTCACTCACATGAGTCATATTTTAATACTAATAATCTTTCCATTCTAATGCAATATATGAACCTGCTTTTTTCTAGCAACGTTCAGCTCTGCAATCTTCCTGAGGATCATCTGAATGGAGTGGTCCACGTACTGCAATTTGAGAATTTTGATTTGGATAATATATAACCATGAGACACAGTTTGTCTTGTTTCCTGTCATTGTGAATATTTTCCACCAAAGCATATTTTTTAAAAATATTTTTATCAGTCTGTATCCTAGGTAAAATGGACATACGCAATTGGCGCCTTCAAGAAGGCTTTGCTTTCTTTTCCCACAATAATGAGGTAGCCACGGAACCATTCAAGTTTGAGTTTCTCTCCTTCAATTACTAAACAAGGACCACGACAGTCTGGCTGGTAAAAATACACTCCCTGAAAAATTATTGACAAAATAATTATCAATTCATAAATTGTATCAGTTACCAAAGTATTTCTAACAATCAATGAACAAATAGGAGACAAGAAAGCTTCTGATAATTTCTGTGTACTTTCATTTACTAGAATATTACTTTATAAATAGACTTAATGTGAGCTTTAGTAAATTTTATAACTCTGACTTAATTGTATTTTTAAAGTAGCTTTAACAATTTTTTGCATGGTGACAGTTTATAGCAATGTCTAGCACTGGGGCATTATGCCACAGATATGACTCAGCCAGGGATCCAACCCACGACCTCCTGCATCTGAGACAAATACTCTAGTCACAAGGCCATTTCAAGCCTTTAGCAGCACTGTCTCAAGAGCATAGTTAATGCATGGCCACTTGATACTGCAGTGAATTAAAATGAGGTGAATTGATCTGAGTCACCTTATAGTGAGGTAAATTGATTTTATCACCTTATTGTGAGATAAATTGATGTGAGTCACATTATGATGAGGTAAATTCATGTAAAGAAACCTTATAGTGATGTCATTTCATAAGACCTTAACATGAGATAATCTGTGTGTGTGTGTGTGTGTGTGCTTTTGGATTTTTAACGTAGCTTTAACAATTTTTCAGTCACAGCTCTATGATGTCTGCATGGTGACAGTTTATAGCAATGTCTAGCACTGGGGCATTATGCCACAGACATGTATAATAATGTCTCACCCAGTCACATTATCCTGACACCAGGATGACCAGGCCTAACACTAACTCTTAATGCTGATTGCCAAGCAAGGCAGCTGTCAATACCATTTTTATAAGTCTTTGGTATGACTCAGCCAGGGATCCAACCCACGATCTCCATCATCCAAGACAAATACTCTAGTCACAAGGCCACCAGAGCAGTCAAATTGTTTGTGAGTCATCTTATAGTGAGGTAAATTCATGTGTGGAAACCATATAGTGACAAATTCATAAGAACACCTTATAGTGAGGTAAACTGATATGATGCTAATTTATTGTGAGGTAAATGTATGTGATGTCACCTTTTAGTGCAGTAAATTCATGAAGTCTCTCATAAAAAGTTCACAAAATACAAAACACTAGATCCAAGCGGGTGTAATAAAAACAGGCCAACTTATATAAGAATTTCATCAAAGCTCCCATGACTGTACATAATACAATCAAAATGACTTATGTTGTTAGGCCACCTTAAACCAAGGTCCATTCCAACAGGGCTCTCATGGCAGTGTAGAAAACACAAACAGGAGGCCCAAGTTGGCTTGATGTCACTCAAAATCATGAGTGCTAACAATCCTGACATCTGCCTGAAAGACAAGCAGGATTTGTGGGTCCAATACCTTCTGACATTTAAAGGATTTCTATTTATAGAAATGGCAACCATGCTGTATGATTTACTTGACATGATATGTAAGCTTGTATGCCAGAGTTAAGGATATTTTGTGAAAGTCCTTTTAGCCCTAGTGTTAAAAGTTAAGGAGAGTTTTTTAAAAAGGCCATCTTGAAAAGTTGATTAGCATCATCTGTACAAAGGCCATCAGCTTAACATCATCTGTACAAAGGCCATCAGGTTAGCATCATCTGTATAAAGGCCATCAGCTTAACATCATCTGTACAAAGGCCATCAGCTTAACATCATCTGTACAAAGGCCATCAAGTTAGCATCATCTGTACAAAGGCTATCAGCTTAACATCATCTGTACAAAGGCCATCAGGTTAGCATCATCTGTACAAAAGCCATCAGGTTAGCATCATCTGTACAAATGCCATCAGCTTAACATCATCTGTACAAAGGCCATCAGCTTAACATCATCTGTACATATGCCAATAGGTTAGCATTATCTGTACAAAGGCTATCAGCTTAGCATCATCTGTACAAAGGCCATCAGCATAACATCATCTGTACAAAAGCAATCAGCTTAATATCATCTGTACAAAGGCCATCAGGTTAGCATCATCTGTACAAAAGCCATCAGGTTAGCATCATCTGTACAAAGGCCATCAGCTTAACATCATCTGTACAAAGGCCATCAGCTTAACATCATCTATACAAATGCCATCAGGTTAGCATCATCTGTACAAAGGCCATCAGCTTAACATCATCTGTGCAAAGGCCATCAGCTTAACATCATCTGTACAAAGGCCATCAGGTTAGCATCATCTGTACAAAAGCCATCAGGTTAGCATCATCTGTTTGTTTGTTTGTTTGTTGTTGGGCTTAACGCCATTTTTCAGCACACGATAGCTATTCATGGTGGCCAGTATTAATGGTGGAGGAAGAAACCGGGAAATCACCGGAAAGAACCACCGACCCAAGAGAAGCTACTGGCAAGCTTTCTCACATATCTACATTAGCCGAATCCTAGACTCGAACACACACAGACAGAGGTGAGATGGCAGTGATTTGTAACGGACAGCGCTTTAGACCACTCGGCCACTCGTGGCCCCCAGCATCCTCTGTACAAAGGCCATCAGGTTAGCATCATCTGTACAAATGCAATCAGGTTAGCATCATCTGTACAAATGCCATCAGGTTAGCATCATCTATACAAATGCCATCAGGTTAGCATCATCTGTACAAAGGCCATCAGCTTAACATCATCTGTACAAAGGCCATCAGCTTAACATCATCTGTACAAAGGCCATCAGGTTAGCATCATCTGTACAAAAGCCATCAGGTTAGCATCATCTGTTTGTTTGTTTGTTGTTGGGTTTAACGCCATTTTTCAGCACACAATAGGCTATTCATGGCGGCCAGTATTAATGGTGGAGGAAGAAACCGGGAAATCACCGGAAAGAACCACCGACCCACGAGAAGCTACTGGCAAGCTTTCTCACATATCTACATTAGCCGAATCCTAGACTCGAACACACGCAGACAGAGGTGAGATGGTAGTGATCCGTAATGGACAGCGCTTTAGACCACTCGGCCACGCGGGGCGCCCAGCATCATCTGTACAAAGGCCATAAGGTTAGCATCATCTGTACAAATGCCATCAGGTTAGCATCATCTGTACAAATGCCATTAGGTTAGTATCATCTGTACAAAGGCCATCAGCTTAGCATTATCTGTACAAAGGCTATCAAGTTAGCATCATCTGTACAAATGCCATCAGGTTAGCATCATCTGTACAAATGCCATCAGGTTAGCATCATCTGTACAAATGCCATCAGGTTAGCATCATCTGTACAAATATCATCAGGTTAGCATCATCTATACAAATGCCATCAGGTTAGCATTATCTGTACAAAGGCCATCAGCTTAGCATCATCTGTACAAAGGCCATCAGCTTAGCATTATCTGTACAATCAACTTCAGGTTAGGATGTCATCAAGTTTGGTCAAAACAGCTCTTGAGGCATTTATTTACCCTCTGTTATTAGCATTAGCAGCCAAATAAAATAATCAGCAATTCACATATATGAAGGTCACCTGTATACTGAGGGGTTTAATTTGTTTGTTTGTTTGTTGTTGGGCTTAACGCCATTTTTCAGCACACGATAGGCTATTCATGGCGGCCAGTATTAATGGTGGAGGAAGAAACCGGAAAATCACCGGAAAGAACCACCGACTCACGAGAAGCTACTGGCAAGCTTTCTCACATATCTACATTAGCCGAATCCTAGACTGGAACCCACGCAGACAGAGGTGAGATGGCAGTGATCCGTAACAGACATCGCCTTAGACCACTCGGCCACTCGGGGCTCCCTGAGGGGTTTAATAATGTGAGACAACTGAAATGGCTCATGTTGCCATTCATGTACTACAAAACATAATTACTGCAGAAAATCTGCCATTGATGTACTACAATATATAATTGCCACACAAAATCTGCCATTGATGTACTACAGTATGCAATTACTTTAGAAAATCTGCTGTGTGCAAACATTTATAATGATCACAAAAATATACATACAAACAAATAGCATTTAAATGAAGAATGGACTGTTCCATTTAAATCTACCTGGGGTGATTGTTGTTGTTGTTGTTGTTGTTGTTGTTGTTGGGCCTAATACCATTTTTCAGCACATGATAGGCTATTCATGGTGGCCAGTATTAATGGTGGAGGAAGAAACCGGGAAATCACCGGAAAGAACCACCAACCCACGAGAAGCTACTGGCAAGCTTTGTCACATATCCACATTTGTCGAATCTTAGACTTGAACCCATGCAGACAGAAGTGAGATGGCAGTGATCCATAACAGACAGTGCTTTAGACCACTCGGACACTCAGGGCCCCTTCTACCTGGGTGAGAAGTTTAACTTGATAATACCACCACAAATCTGATTCACAACCCACCACAAAAAGAACAAAACTATAAATATATTCCCCTTCCCCTGGTACATTTAAATGGAATAGCCTTAAACTAATTTCAGCCATTTGTGTTACCTATCTAGGCATGATCTGCTGGAAAAGATAAACAAGCAATGTATTGCAGGAAAGTAAAGAAACTTGGGCATTGTTTGAAAATAAGCTAGGTGTATGTTGTAAAAACTTACGTCCTGCCGCCCTATAACAAACTGATGGTCTTGGTTACTGTCACTCATCACACTGCATCCTAGGGAACAACCAAACTGCTCAAGAATGGTCTACAATATTAATTATTATTATTAATGGTTGAAAAATGTATAATATGATAGTAATGAGGGCAAGGAAACAATTTTAAACACAGGTTACTAATGGCATATACAATTTTGTGTAAATTTACCTGTGTAATGAACCTATCTCTGTAAAAAAAAATCTGAACAGATAAACAGATTATATGCTCTTGTTGTAGCGAATAGCCTAAAAAATGTTCAAACAATAGATTTTGTAACCTAACACCAAGGACTGTAAGTATATATATATCTATAGTACTGTCTGACCCCATCTGACAAATGGTGCAAATACCTGCCTGTTTCACCAATTCGGCTCTACATAAACATTCACAATTACGAGATTGAAAACTAATTTTGTTGTGATTATAAAAATTGATGTAATCTATTGTTGTACCGTTTTATCCTTTGCACTAAGATTGATGGAGAGTATGGAGTTATCTGTAGCCACAAACAGAATGATGTTCTTCCCTGTGGGTCTAAAGGCAAGTCCTGTTATGGGTTTTTGGTTTTCATAGACTGTCCAGGTTTTACTGTGCCTGAAATGCATAGAAATAATCGACAGCTACTATCATCTAGATGTGTTATAGAATCTCAAACCTTCCAATCTCTTTAGTTCCCAAATTTCCATTTGTAAGTGCTTGCAGAATCTCCCACCCAGACTCTCCCACTAAGTAATGCTTATTAAAGTTGGTAAATGCACTTTAGTACCCACAATTTTCACAATGTAATTTCAATTAAATTTTGTGAATGTTTACAGAATCCCCCACTCTTATGACCCTACACTTTTCACTAAGTAATGTCAATTCAATTTTGTAAAAAAAAAAAATATCTTACAGAATTCCCCACTCAAACTCTTTAAACCCAAAATTTACCCCTAATATCAATTCAATTTTGTAAATGTTTGGAGAAGCAATGATACCCAATCATAATGCCAAGTCTCTGCTGTAAACCTGTAAAGAGATCTGTACAAGTGGTTTCAAGAAAGCTTCTTTAATAAAATACTTTCATTTAAACATTTTCTGAAACTTAATTTAAAACACACTAGCAATACTGACAGAAATCAAGGTACAGTAGAACTTCAATTATCCGGCACCTGATAAACTGTCAATCTCTGATAACTATCAGGGCAATGTACTTCAAAATATTAAAAACATGTATATCTACATGTAGAAATGATTTTTTTTTGAGACCTGGCCTATTGTATAATACTTTTAATGTACATATTCTATTATCTGTAAGATCATATCCGTCATGGTCTTATCCCACACCCTGATGGATAATCAGAGTTCTATTGTATTTGTTTAAGTTATAGTCCCAGGAGCCTCGGCATCACTCCACACAAGTCAGGAGTCTCTGCATGATTCCTACATATAAAGTTATGAGTCTCTGCATGACTCCTCCACATAAAGTCACAAGTGTCTGCATGACTCCTCCACATAAAGTCACAAGTCTCTGCATGACTCCTCGACAAAAAGTCACAAGTCTCTGTATGACTCCCCCACATAAACTCAGAAGTTTGCATGACTCTTCCACAAAAAGTCACAAGTCTCTGTATGACTCCTCCACATAAAATCACAAGTCTCTGCATGACTCCTCCACATAAACTCACAAGTTTGCATGACTCCTCCACATAAACTCACAAGTTTGCATGACTCCACCATATAGTCAGGAGTCTCTGCATGACTCTTCTATATAAAGTCAGGAGTCTGGATGAATATACCATATAAAGAATACCTGCCTATAAAGAAATAAATAGTTCTGACCCTTCAGTATCCTTTATTGACAGGTCTCAATAACTTCAGGACTAATGATATTAATACTGATGAAAAAAGGAGCTCTTTTACCTAATTAAATATCTCAATTCCGATAAAAAAGCCAAAATATCAGAGATATTGGCCACTATCAGGTTATAACAATCAGGAAAAATATCTGAAATGTTAAGCACTACAAGAACACGTCAGACACAGGAAATATTAGAGAGCCAATTTTTAAAGTAAATAATGTTTCTCCAAGAATACATTCCGAATCACATAATTTTAGAAATATTAGCCTGCTACCTCGTGAATCCAGCACTGCTAATAGACAAAAATCATCTTATTGTCTATTTTTTGATAGATAAATAAGGGATATGGGTCAAGAAGACCAATATTGTCTAAGAGATCTGAAAGGTCTTTATCCCACAGACATGTTGCCATGATGCCAAAATATGTCCAATATCATATGGCGGTAGCCTTTGGTAATGATTTGGGTCTAACATTTTCCCCTCCAAAGACAGAGCCAGGGAAAGTCAGCCAGTTAGACAGAGGCATACAGATGGATGATGGTTACTCTCATGATTCTCTCCATAAATAAGGTTTGAATTGTCTGACTTGCAAAGCTATACTGGTAAAGGCCAAGCATGTAGAAGAAGAGGACAATCCATTCAGACTGGCCGCAATCTTACTGGCTGTATTATTGTTGGAAAAATTAGATTGATGATACAGGGCTTGTGCCCTCAAAGATCATTGGAACTTGAACGGGACAATAGTCTTTGTAGTACTACCCCCAAGGCAGACTAGGAACTTGGAGTGAATGGGACAATAGTCTTTGTGGTAATACTCCCCAGATACACTAGGAACTTGGAGTAAATGGGACAATAGTCCTTTTGGTACTACCACCCAAGGATACTAGCAACAGGTATTGATTGGGACAACAGTTTTTGTGGAACTACCAACAAGGCATTCCAGCAACTTGAACTGAATGAAACAAGTCATTTTGGCACAAGTATGACTGGATGGACAGCCTAAGACAGACAAACAACTTTAACTGAATGAGGATTATATAGGTAAAGAAAAACTAATGTCTCTACATTCAGAGTACAGTTTTGTGGAATTGAGAAAACACTCACCGATCTGACTTCACATCTCCTTTAAAGACAACAACACTGCCATTTTGAAACCCTACTGCCATCCAATTTAGGTTCTCATGCACTGCTAAACAGGTCACCTGAAACATCCATACATAGAGATTTAAGCATTTTGTTAAAGGCTAAAAACTTACCTAATGACAAATCAATGAATGGCTATCACTAAGTCTAACATTAGCTGTAAAGATTAGCAGTAATTCTCCAGACTCAAACATTACTTGTACTGTATACAAATTGGCTTCCACTTCACTCAATAAGTCTAAATTCAAATGAAAACTTTGGAACTTGTAGAAAAACAGCATCAGAATTTATTCTTGTAACATTTATTTAATAAAAAGTTAATTTCTAATGTATATTATGTTTCTCAAGAACTATCTGATCACCTAAGCACAAGAAATATAAACTTTCTACCTTCTGAATTAAGACACCCAAAATACATTAAAATAATCTATTCCAGTTATATTATACAATCAAATGGTAACAACCTTGCCCATTACTTCCCCTTGACATTGCCAAGTGTTGTTAAGGTGAGTGATGTGTCAAGTATATTAACATGGTAGGGAGGTTGGGTGCAATTAAGGTATTTTTGGAGAAACATAACTTTTTTAAACTTTGTTTTCTCTCTCTAATATGCTTTCCCCATCACATTCAAATTAATAGAATAGGTATATGAGGGAATCCTGAAATTCCTCCTATACTATGTGGGATATCCTGATCTACCTGTATGTCTCAGTCCTAATAGAACATGTCCTGTGACATGAAAGAGGGAATGCAATCTACATTATTCAAGTCCTAGAAACTGACCAATGGGCAGGCTGTAAATAAAGGAGAAGCCATCATCACTGGATGGACTTGTTTTCTAAGTATGGACAGATGGCTCACCAGAAGAATGGACATGCCAGTGTGACTCAGTGGACACTATCCATGCCACTTTAGTAGTAACAGGGAAAGGTTTTTATCAAGATCCTAGTAAAGGTCTAGTATGGGCAATTTCAAAAGCATGAAGAAATCGACAGATCCCTGCATGGCTCCAGTACCATATTTAATATAGCCATATTACTGGTAGAGTGGACGAATCTATGAATAAGATCCCTGTCACTGGCCATGGCATGCGAGTAGAAAGATGGATGAACCTTGTCAAAATGATCCCCAGATGGTTCATACTATACGGCCCCATTGGCTAGGCATGGTTTTCTAACTTTACCAAACTAACATCTGAGGCACAATAAATGACTGGATCGGTCAGCAGCCAGAAGAGTATCATGTCATTTTCTAAATTGTAGGATCATTAAGATCTGCAATAAACCCCATGCACCCTGACTCACAGGCCCGATGTGATTGAATAATAACACAAACATAACAGTAGCCTTTGCCCTGATTTGAGAAACTGTGTTGTCACCTTCTACACTAGACAATGCACTGATGACTCCAGTAACACAGACAATGGTGGGATTGGCAATACTTTAGAACCTGACTCCTCCACTTCAGCTGCAATTACTGTAGTTGGCGTACCTCCATCTCAATATTGGCTCCCACCAACCTTACAACTGATTCAGTTATAGGATGAACGCTAAAGATATTGATCAGTTCAATGATGAACCTTTTCTTTTTATGTCTATTTTTCACTATTTTGTTTTGATAGAACACTAGACCACATATTTTTGGACTTATATATGTTTCTATTCACTGATTTTAATAATAGGTGGGTTTTTTTTGTAATCATGACACACCCAAATCAGACATCTAATTCCTCTTTTTGGTACAAGAGGTTGCAGGTTAGAATCCTGGTCAAATCATACCAAAGATTTATAAAAATGGTCAGCCTGTTGTCAGGATAATAACAATGGGTGGAACATGATGCCACATGTCTGTAGCATGAATGCACCAATGCTAGACATCACTATAAACTGCAACTGTGCAGACATTGAAGTAATACGACTAAAACTTAAAATCTGATCACACACAAATCACACAAATATGAAAATTGGCACTGCTTTTTATTATTTAGTTGAAATGAATAGAAATGGTTAATGTCTCGCCGAAATAATTTATTTTAAGCTTTGAGCAAGAAAAAAGAACATTTTTGAAACATTCAAAAAATGAAACAATTCCAAGGGCTATGAATAGTCTTCTAAATACACTAAATGTGCACTGACATGAAGGAATTACAAGATCAATTTTTCAGGATGCCATGCCTGAGCATGCAGAGAAGTTAACTTGTTGTAAATAACAGTTTTGAACCCATCTAAAGAACAACGTAAATGAGAGTGCAGACTCAGAAATAATATCACATTTACATTAAACCAACCAATTTCTCAAGAGGGACTAGGATACTCCAAAAAAATGCAAGACAATGGCCTTGTCATGCATGTGGACTTTAAGTCAGGCAAGTGACCTTTATATGAAGTCACTTGCATTGCGGCCAATGTCTGATAAATTTTATTTGAGCACTGAGGATAAATTCTGCACTAAATTTTTAAAACAAGTCACCTTTTCTGAATACAGGAGGAACTTAGTAAAGAAATAAAGGTCAGACTTACTGGTGTTGGTTTCTTGAATGGAATGTCTACAAATCCTTGAGAAATAAAGGTTAGACTTACTGGTGTTTGTTGGAATGAATGGCTCTACAAATCCTTGAGAAATAAAGGTTAGACTTACTGGTGTTGGTTTGTTGGATGGAATGGCTATACAAATCCTTGAGAAATAAAGGTTAGACTTACTGGTGTCCGTTTGTTGGATGGAATGTCTCTACAAATCCTTGAGAAAAAAAGGTTACACTTTTGGTGTTGGTTTGTTGGATGGAATGGCTCTACAAATCCTTGAGAAATAAATGTTAGACTTACTGGTGTTGGTTTGTTGCATGGAATGGCTCTACAAATGCTTGAGAAATAAAGGTTATACTTACTGGTGTTGGTTTGTTGGATGGAATGGCTCTACAAATCCTTGAGAAATACAGGTTAGACTTACTGGTGTTGGTTTGTTAGATGGATTGGCTTTACAAATCCTTGAGAAATAAAGGTTAGAATTACTGGTGTCAGTTTGTTGGATGGAATGTCTACAAATCCTTGAGAAATAAAGGTTAGACTTTTGGTGTTGGTTTGTTGGAATGAATGGCTCTACAAATCCTTGAGAAATAAAGGTTAGACTTACTGGTGTTGGTTTGTTGGATGGAATGGCTCTACAAATGCTTGAGAAATAAAATTTAGACTTACTGGTGTTGGTTTGTTGGATGGAATGGCTCTACAAATGCTTGAGAAATAAAGGTTAGACTTAATGGTGTTGGTTTGTTGAATGGATTGGCTCTACAAATCCTTGAGAAATAAAGGTTGGACTTACTGGTGTTGGCTTGTTGGATGGAATGGCTATACAAATCCTTGAGAAAAAAAGGTTAGACTTACTGGCGTCAGTTTGTTGGATGGAATGGTTCTACAAATCCTTGAGAAATAAAGGTTAGACGTACTGGTGTTGGTTTGTTGGATGGAATGGCTCTACAAATGCTTGAGAAATAAAGGTTATACTTACTGGTGTTGGTTTGTTGGATGGAATGGCTCTACAAATCCTTGAGAAATAAAGGTTAGACTTACTGGTGTTGGTTTGTTGGATGGAATGGCTCTACAAATGCTTGAGAAATAAAGGTTAGACTTACTGGTGTTGGTTTGTTGGATGGAATGGCTCTACAAATCCTTGAGAAATAAAGGTTGTACTTACTGGTGTTGGTTTGTTGGATGGAATGGCTATACAAATCATTGAGAAATAAAGGTTAGACTTACTGGTGTCAGTGTGTTGGATGGAATGGCTCTACAAATTCTTGAGAAATAAAGGTTAGACTTACTGGTGTTGGTTTGTTGGATGGATGTGATGTGATATGATTTTTAATGTAGCTTTAACAATTTTTCAGTCATATCGCTATGATGTCTGCAGCGTGGCAGTTTATATTGATGTCAAACACTGGGACATAATGCCACAGATATGTAGCATGATGTCTCACTCAGTCACATTATCCTGATATCAGGCCAACCAGTCATAACACTAACCTATTAATGCTGATCACCAAGTGAGGCAGCTGTTAGTACCATTTTTGTAAGTTTTTGGTATGACTCGACCAGGGATCAAACCTACGATCTCCTGCTTTCAAGGCGGACGCTCTAACCACTAGGCCACCTGAGCAGTTTGTTGGATGGAATGGCTCTACAAATCCTTGAGAAATAAAGGTTATACTTACTGGTGTTGGTTTGTTGGATGGAATGGCTCTATAAATCCTTGAGAAATAAAGGTTAGACTTACTGGTGTTGGTTTGTTGGATGGAATGGCTCTACAAATCCTTGAGAAATAAAGGTTAGACTTACTGGTGTTGGTTTGTTGGATGAAATGGCTCTACAAATCCTTGAGAAATAAAGGTTATACTTACTGGTGTTGGTTTGTTGGATGAAATGGCTCTACAAATCCTTGAGAAATAAAGGTTATACGTTTGGTGTTGGTTTGTTGGATGGAATGGCTATACAAATCCTTGAGAAATAAAGGTTAGACTTACTGGTGTTGGTTTGTTAGATGGAATGGCTTTACAAATCCTTGAGAAATAAAGGTTAGAATTACTGGTGTCAGTTTGTTGGATGGAATGTCTACAAATCCTTGAGAAATAAAGGTTAGACTTACTGGTGTTTGTTTGTTGGAATGAATGGCTCTACAAATCCTTGAGAAATAAAGGTTAGACTTACTGGTGTTGGTTTGTTGGATGGAATGTCTCTACAAATGCTTGAGAAATAAAATTTAGACTTACTGGTGTTGGTTTGTTGGATGTAATGGCTCTACAAATGCTTGAGAAATAAAGGTTAGACTTACTGGTGTTGGTTTGTTGGATGGAATGGCTCTACAAATCCTTGAGAAAAAAAGGTTAGACTTACTGGTGTTGGTTTGTTGGATGGAATGGTTCTACAAATCCTTGAGAAATAAAGGATAGACTTACTGGTGTTGGTTTGTTGGATGGAATGGCTCTACAAATGCTTGAGAAATAAAGGTTATACTTACTGGTGTTGGTTTGTTGGATGGAATGGCTCTACAAATCCTTGAGAAATAAAGGTTAGACTTACTGGTGTTGGTTTGTTGGATAAAATGTCTCTATAAATCCTTGAGAAATAAAGGTTGTACTTACTGGTGTTGGTTTGTTGGATGGAATGGCTATACAAATCCTTGAGAAATAAAGGTTAGACTTACTGGTGTTGGTTTGTTGGATGGAATGGCTCTACAAATCCTTGAGAAAAAAAGGTTAGACTTACTGGTGTTGGTTTGTTGGATGGAATGGTTCTACAAATCCTTGAGAAATAAAGGATAGACTTACTGGTGTTGGTTTGTTGGATGGAATGGCTCTACAAATGCTTGAGAAATAAAGGTTATACTTACTGGTGTTGGTTTGTTGGATGGAATGGCTCTACAAATGCTTGAGAAATAAAGGTTAGACTTACTGGTGTTGGTTTGTTGGATGGAATGTCTCTACAAATGCTTGAGAAATAAAATTTAGACTTACTGGTGTTGGTTTGTTGGATGTAATGGCTCTACAAATGCTTGAGAAATAAAGGTTAGACTTACTGGTGTTGGTTTGTTGGATGGAATGGCTCTACAAATCCTTGAGAAAAAAAGGTTAGACTTACTGGTGTTGGTTTGTTGGATGGAATGGTTCTACAAATCCTTGATAAATAAAGGATAGACTTACTGGTGTTGGTTTGTTGGATGGAATGGCTCTACAAATGCTTGAGAAATAAAGGTTATACTTACTGGTGTTGGTTTGTTGGATGGAATGGCTCTACAAATCCTTGAGAAATAAAGGTTAGACTTACTGGTGTTGGTTTGTTGGATGGAATGTCTCTACAAATCCTTGAGAAATAAAGGTTGGACTTACTGGTGTTGGTTTGTTGGATGGAATGGCTATACAAATCCTTGAGAAATAAAGGTTAGACTTACTGGTGTTGGTTTGTTGGATGGAATGGCTCTACAAATCCTTGAGAAAAAAAGGTTAGACTTACTGGTGTTGGTTTGTTGGATGGAATGGTTCTACAAATCCTTGAGAAATAAAGGATAGACTTACTGGTGTTGGTTTGTTGGATGGAATGGCTCTACAAATGCTTGAGAAATAAAGGTTATACTTACTGGTGTTGGTTTGTTGGATGGAATGGCTCTACAAATGCTTGAGAAATAAAGGTTAGACTTACTGGTGTTGGTTTGTTGGATGGAATGTCTCTACAAATCCTTGAGAAATAAAGGTTGTACTTACTGGTGTTGGTTTGTTGGATGGAATGGCTATACAAATCCTTGAGAAATAAAGGTTAGACTTACTGGTGTCAGCATGTTGGATGGAATGGCTCTACAAATTCTTGAGAAATAAAGGTTAGACTTACTGGTGTTGGTTTGTTGGATGGATGTGATGTGATATGATTTTTAATGTAGCTTTAACAATTTATCAGTCATATCGCTATGATGTCTGCAGTGTGGCAGTTTATATTGATGTCAAACACTGGGACATAATGCCACAGATATATAGCATGATGTGCCACTTAGTCACATTATCCTGATATCAGGCCAACCAGTCATAACACTAACCTCTTAATGCTGATCACCAAGTGAGGCAGCTGTTAGTACCATTTTTGTAAGTCTTTGGTATGACTCGACCAAGGATCAAACCTACGATCTCCTGCTTTGAAGGCGGACGCTCTAACCACTAGGCCACCTGAGCAGTTTGTTGGATGGAATGGCTCTACAAATCCTTGAGAAATAAAGGTTAGACTTACTGGTGTTGGTTTGTTGGATGGAATGGCTCTACAAATCCTTGAGAAATAAAGGTTAGAGTTACTGGTGTTGGTTTGTTGGATGGAATGGCTCTACAAATCCTTGAGAAATAAAGGTTAGACTTACTGGTGTTGGTTTGATGGATGGAATGGCTCTACAAATCCTTGAGAAATAAAGGTTAGACTTACTGGTGTTGGCTTGTTGGATGGAATGGCTCTACAAATCCTTGAGAAATAAAGGTTAGACTTACTGGTGTTGGCTTGTTGGATGGAATGGCTCTACAAATCCTTGAGAAATAAAGGTTAGACTTACTGGTGTTGGTTTGTTGGATGGAATGGCTCTACAAATCCTTGAGAAATAAAGGTTAGACTTACTGGTGTTGGCTTGTTGGATGGAATGGCTCTACAAATGCTTGAGAAATAAAATTTAGACTTACTGGTGTTGGTTTGTTGGATGGAATGGCTCTACAAATCCTTGAGAAATAAAGGTTAGACTTACTGGTGTTGGTTTGTTGGATGAAATGGCTCTACAAATCCTTGAGAAATAAAGGTTATACTTACTGGTGTTGGTTTGTTGGATGAAATGGCTCTACAAATCCTTGAGAAATAAAGGTTATACATTTGGTGTTGGTTTGTTGGATGGAATGGCTATACAAATCCTTGAGAAATAAAGGTTAGACTTACTGGTGTTGGTTTGTTAGATGGAATGGCTTTACAAATCCTTGAGAAATAAAGGTTAGAATTACTGGTGTCAGTTTGTTGGATGGAATGTCTACAAATCCTTGAGAAATAAAGGTTAGACTTACTGGTGTTTGTTTGTTGGAATGAATGGCTCTACAAATCCTTGAGAAATAAAGGTTAGACTTACTGGTGTTGGTTTGTTGGATGGAATGGCTCTACAAATGCTTGAGAAATAAAATTTAGACTTACTGGTGTTGGTTTGTTGGATGTAATGGCTCTACAAATGCTTGAGAAATAAAGGTTAGACTTACTGGTGTTGGTTTGTTGGATGGAATGGCTCTACAAATCCTTGAGAAAAAAAGGTTAGACTTACTGGTGTTGGTTTGTTGGATGGAATGGTTCTACAAATCCTTGAGAAATAAAGGATAGACTTACTGGTGTTGGTTTGTTGGATGGAATGGCTCTACAAATGCTTGAGAAATAAAGGTTATACTTACTGGTGTTGGTTTGTTGGATGGAATGGCTCTACAAATCCTTGAGAAATAAAGGTTAGACTTACTGGTGTTGGTTTGTTGGATGGAATGGCTCTACAAATGCTTGAGAAATAAAGGTTAGACTTACTGGTGTTGGTTTGTTGGATGGAATGTCTCTACAAATCCTTGAGAAATAAAGGTTGTACTTACTGGTGTTGGTTTGTTGGATGGAATGGCTATACAAATCCTTGAGAAATAAAGGTTAGACTTACTGGTGTCAGCATGTTGGATGGAATGGCTCTACAAATTCTTGAGAAATAAAGGTTAGACTTACTGGTGTTGGTTTGTTGGATGGATGTGATGTGATATGATTTTTAATGTAGCTTTAACAATTTTTCAGTCATATCGCTATGATGTCTGCAGTGTGGCAGTTTATATTGATGTCAAACACTGGGACATAATGCCACAGATATGTAGCATGATGTGCCACTCAGTCACATTATCCTGATATCAGGCCAACCAGTCATAACACTAACCTCTTAATGCTGATCACCAAGTGAGGCAGCTGTTAGTACCATTTTTGTAAGTCTTTGGTATGACTCGACCAGGGATCAAACCTACGATCTCCTGCTTTGAAGGCGGACGCTCTAACCACTAGGCCACCTGAGCAGTTTGTTGGATGGAATGGCTCTACAAATCCTTGAGAAATAAAGGTTAGACTTACTGGTGTTGGTTTGTTGGATGGAATGGCTCTACAAATCCTTGAGAAATAAAGGTTAGACTTACTGGTGTTGGTTTGTTGGATGGAATGGCTCTACAAATCCTTGAGAAATAAAGGTTAGACTTACTGGTGTTGGCTTGTTGGATGGAATGGCTCTACAAATGCTTGAGAAATAAAGGTTAGACTTACTGGTGTTGGTTTGTTGGATGGAATGGCTCTACAAATCCTT
Source organism: Potamilus streckersoni (assembly GCA_016746295.1). NCBI lineage: Eukaryota > Metazoa > Mollusca > Bivalvia > Unionida > Unionidae > Potamilus > Potamilus streckersoni. The sequence goes on from JAEAOA010001017.1 coordinate 593,640, forward strand.
GAGAAATAAAGGTTAGACTTACTGGTGTTGGCTTGTTGGATGGAATGGCTCTACAAATCCTTGAGAAATAAAGGTTAGACTTACTGGTGTTGGTTTGTTGGATGGAATGGCTATACAAATGCTTGAGAAATAAAGGTTAGACTTACTGGTGTTGGTTTGTTGGATGGAATGGCTATACAAATGCTTGAGAAATAAAGGTTAGACTTACTGGTGTTGGCTTGTTGGATGGAATAGTTCTACAAATCCTTGAGAAATAAAGGATAGACTTACTGGTGTTGGTTTGTTGGATGGAATGGCTCTACAAATGCTTGAGAAATAAAGGTTAGACTTACTGGTGTTGGCTTGTTGGATGGAATGGCTCTACAAATCCTTGAGAAATAAAGGTTAGACTTACTGGTGTTGGCTTGTTGGATGGAATGGCTCTACAAATCCTTGAGAAATAAAGGTTAGACTTACTGGTGTTGGCTTGCTGGATGGAATGGCTCTACAAATCCTTGAGAAATAAAGGTTAGACTTACTGGTGTTGGTTTGTTGGATGGAATGGCTCTACAAATCCTTGAGAAATAAAGGTTAGACTTACTGGTGTTGGCTTGCTGGATGGAATGGCTCTACAAATCCTTGAGAAATAAAGGTTAGACTTACTGGTGTTGGCTTGTTGGATGGAATGGCTCTACAAATCCTTGAGAAATAAAGGTTAGACTTACTGGTGTTGGCTTGTTGGATGGAATGGCTCTACAAATCCTTGAGAAATAAAGGTTAGACTTACTGGTGTTGGTTTGTTGGATGGAATGGCTCTACAAATCCTTGAGAAATAAAGGTTAGACTTACTGGTGTTGGTTTGTTGGATGGAATGGCTCTACAAATCCTTGAGAAATAAAGGTTAGACTTACTGGTGTTGGTTTGTTGGATGGAATGGCTCTACAAATCCTTGAGAAATAAAGGTTAGACTTACTGGTGTTGGTTTGTTGGATGGAATGGCTCTACAAATCCTTGAGAAATAAAGGTTAGACTTACTGGTGTTGGTTTGTTGGATGGAATGGCTCTACAAATCCTTGAGAAATAAAGGTTAGACTTACTGGTGTTGGTTTGTTGGATGGAATGGCTCTACAAATCCTTGAGAAATAAAGGTTAGACTTACTGGTGTTGGCTTGTTGGATGGAATGGCTCTACAAATCCTTGAGAAATAAAGGTTAGACTTACTGGTGTTGGCTTGTTGGATGGAATGGCTCTACAAATCCTTGAGAAATAAAGGTTGTACTTACTGGTGTTGGTTTGTTGGATGGAATGGCTCTACAAATCCTTGAGAAATAAAGGTTAGACTTACTGGTGTTGGCTTGTTGGATGGAATGGCTCTACAAATCCTTGAGAAATAAAGGTTAGACTTACTGGTGTTGGCTTGTTGGATGGAATGGCTCTACAAATCCTTGAGAAATAAAGGTTGTACTTACTGGTGTTGGTTTGTTGGATGGAATGGCTCTACAAATCCTTGAGAAATAAAGGTTAGACTTACTGGTGTTGGCTTGTTGGATGGAATGGCTCTACAAATCCTTGAGAAATAAAGGTTAGACTTACTGGTGTTGGCTTGTTGGATGGAATGGCTCTACAAATCCTTGAGAAATAAAGGTTAGACTTACTGGTGTTGGCTTGTTGGATGGAATGGCTCTACAAATCCTTGAGAAATAAAGGTTAGACTTACTGGTGTTGGTTTGTTGGATGGAATGGCTCTACAAATCCTTGAGAAATAAAGGTTAGACTTACTGGTGTTGGTTTGTTGGATGGAATGGCTCTACAAATGCTTGAGAAATAAAGGTTAGACTTACTGGTGTTGGTTTGTTGGATGGAATGTCTCTACAAATCCTTGAGAAATAAAGGTTGTACTTACTGGTGTTGGTTTGTTGGATGGAATGGCTCTACAAATGCTTGAGAAATAAAGGTTATACTTACTGGTGTTGGTTTGTTGGATGGAATGGCTCTACAAATCCTTGAGAAAAAAAGGTTAGACTTACTGGTGTTGGTTTGTTGGATGGAATGGCTCTACAAATCCTTGAGAAATAAAGGTTAGACTTACTGGTGTTGGCTTGTTGGATGGAATGGCTCTACAAATCCTTGAGAAATAAAGGTTAGACTTACTGGTGTTGGCTTGTTGGATGGAATGGCTCTACAAATCCTTGAGAAATAAAGGTTAGACTTACTGGTGTTGGCTTGTTGGATGGAATGGCTCTACAAATCCTTGAGAAATAAAGGTTAGACTTACTGGTGTTGGCTTGTTGGATGGAATGGCTCTACAAATCCTTGAGAAATAAAGGTTGTACTTACTGGTGTTGGTTTGTTGGATGGAATGGCTCTACAAATCCTTGAGAAATAAAGGTTAGACTTACTGGTGTTGGCTTGTTGGATGGAATGGCTCTACAAATCCTTGAGAAATAAAGGTTAGACTTACTGGTGTTGGCTTGTTGGATGGAATGGCTCTACAAATCCTTGAGAAATAAAGGTTGTACTTACTGGTGTTGGTTTGTTGGATGGAATGGCTCTACAAATCCTTGAGAAATAAAGGTTAGACTTACTGGTGTTGGCTTGTTGGATGGAATGGCTCTACAAATCCTTGAGAAATAAAGGTTAGACTTACTGGTGTTGGCTTGTTGGATGGAATGGCTCTACAAATCCTTGAGAAATAAAGGTTAGACTTACTGGTGTTGGCTTGTTGGATGGAATGGCTCTACAAATCCTTGAGAAATAAAGGTTAGACTTACTGGTGTTGGTTTGTTGGATGGAATGGCTCTACAAATCCTTGAGAAATAAAGGTTAGACTTACTGGTGTTGGTTTGTTGGATGGAATGGCTCTACAAATGCTTGAGAAATAAAGGTTAGACTTACTGGTGTTGGTTTGTTGGATGGAATGTCTCTACAAATCCTTGAGAAATAAAGGTTGTACTTACTGGTGTTGGTTTGTTGGATGGAATGGCTCTACAAATGCTTGAGAAATAAAGGTTATACTTACTGGTGTTGGTTTGTTGGATGGAATGGCTCTACAAATCCTTGAGAAAAAAAGGTTAGACTTACTGGTGTTGGTTTGTTGGATGGAATGGCTCTACAAATCCTTGAGAAATAAAGGTTAGACTTACTGGTGTTGGCTTGTTGGATGGAATGGCTCTACAAATCCTTGAGAAATAAAGGTTAGACTTACTGGTGTTGGCTTGTTGGATGGAATGGCTCTACAAATCCTTGAGAAATAAAGGTTAGACTTACTGGTGTTGGCTTGTTGGATGGAATGGCTCTACAAATCCTTGAGCATAATGGGATACCCTTATCAAACTGAAATATAAACATGAACAAAGATTATTATTATTCCACTGTCAAAGATAAAACTGTCCAACACATACAGAAGACTCTCTAGCATGGTGAACCTCTCAAAAATAATTTATGAATGAATGCTATGCACCACATATAATAATAATAATAATAATAATAATAATAATAATAATAATAATAATAATAATAATAATAATAATAATTATTATTATTATTATTATTTTTACAGCAGTTCCCTGATGTCAGGGTTTCTCATGAACTGACCATTCCCAACCCAATCAAATGCACCTTGCTTAAAACAAAAGTTGACATTACCATGAGACCATGCTTTTTATTAGGACACTTTTATTTTGTTAAAGACATTGCCTTCTAACATACCAGAGTTTTATTATTATAATCATCATGTACAAAATTACTTAGATCTAAAGAATAGAGTAATAATTTATGATAATTTGTAGCAATACTAATGGGGCCAAATTATTTACGGATCAGTGTTTCTTGCCGTGAAATTCAGGAATGAAATGCAAAGAGCAAAGACATTCAGACAGCTGAACGTATATGAGCGGCACAGAGAGTATGTACGCATTTGGTTCATTGGCATATCAGCACACTCATGGCTATTTAGTGCCAAGTAAATTTAAATATCACCCTCAAAAAGATAAAGCCCTTGTCAACTGAAACATCAGGATGCCACTATCAGTTGCCTTTTACAACATGCAGGGCATTACATCAGACCTGATCCTGTATGTGAGTAACCCAGCAGAAGCAAGACAGTGCTATATAATGACCCAAGAGAAGAAAGAGACAGTGCTATATAATGACCCAAGAGAAGAAAAAGACAGTGCTATATAATGACCCAGCAGAAGAAAGAGACAGTGCTATATAATGACCCAGCAGAAGAAAGAGACAGTGCTATATAATGACCCAGCAGAAGAAACAGTGCTATATAATGACCCAGCAGAAGAAAGAGAGAGTGCTATATAATGACCAAACAGAAGAAAGAAACAGTGCTATATAATGACCCAAGAGAAGAAAGAGACAGTGCTTTATAATGACCCAGCAGAAGAAAGAGACGGTGCTATATAATGACCCAGCAGAAGAAAGAGACAGTGCTATATAATGACCCAGCAGAAGAAAGAGACAGTGCTATATAATGACCCAGCAGAAGGAAGAGACAGTGCTATATAATGACCCAGCAGAAGAAAGAGATGGTGCTATATATTGACCCAGCAGAAGGGAGACAGTGCTATATAATGACCCAGCAGAAGGAAGAGACAGTGCTATATAATGACCCAAGAGAAGAGACAGTGCTATATAATGACCCAGCAGAAGAAAGAGACGGTGCTATATAATGACCCAGCAGAAGGAAGAGACAGTGCTATATAATGACCCAGCAGAAGAAAGAGATGGTGCTATATATTGACCCAGCAGAAGGAAGAGACAGTGCTATATAATGACCCAGCAGAAGGAAGAGACAGTGCTATATAATGACCCAAGAGAAGAAAGAGGCAGTGCTATATAATGACCCAGCAGAAGAAAGAAACAGTTCTATATAATGACCCAGTTCTATAATGGGTTCATTGGCATATCAGCATACTCATGGCTATTTAGTGCCAAGTAAATTTAAATATCACCCTCAAAAAGTTAAAGCCCTTGTCAACTGAAACATCAGGATGCCACTATCAGTTGCCTTTTACAATATGCAGGGCATTACATCAGACCTGATCCTGTATGTGAGTAATCCAGCAGAAGCAAGACAGTGCTATATAATGACCCAAGAGAAGAAAGAAACAGTCTATATAATGACCCAGCAGAAGAGACAGTGCTATATAATGACCCAGCAGAAGAAAGAAACAGTGCTATATAATGACCCAGCAGAAGATACAGTGCTATATAATGACCCAAGAGAAGAAAGAGACAGTGCTATATAATGACCCAGCAGAAGAAAGAGACAGTGCTATATAATGACCCAGCAGAAGAAAGAGACAGTGCTATATAATGACCCAGCAGAAGAGACAGTGCTATATAATGACCCAAGAGAAGAAAGAGACAGTGCTATATAATGACCCAGCAGAAGAAAGAGAAAGTGCTATATAATGACCCAGCAGAAGGAAGAGACAGTGTTATATAATGACCCAGCAGAAGAGACAGTGCTATATAATGACCCAAGAGAAGAAAGAGACAGTGCTATATAATGACCCAGCAGAAGAAAGAAACAATGTTATATAATGACCCAGTAAAAGGAAGAGACAGTGCTATATAATGACCCAAGAGAAGAAAGAGACAGAGCTATATAATGACCCAGTAAAAGAAAGAGACGGTGCTATATAATGACCCAACAGAAGGAAGAGACAGTGTTGTGCATGTCAACCACAGGAGAACAGATGCTTGACTTTCCCCATTTTTCTTCAAGTAAATCATTGACATTTCAACCATCTTTGTTATTCTTCCATAAACAAATTGATTAATCACTAAACAGACACATAAACATATGGATACACTAGCATGTAGAAACTAATAAAGATTTTCAATTAACATGGGTTGAAATCAATCATTAAGTTATAGTTCAAGTTAAAAAAATCAATAGTTAATATAAAATTTCATATTTCTAAAAGTATTTCAAGAACAATCGGTTTTTACTTCTGTACAAAGCCATGTTCCATTAGGCGAATGTTTCGTTTTAATACAATGAAGATGAAGTTTCTTTGATTGGTTATCGCTTCCGTTCAATATCATCCTACGTCCATCATAACCACCACAAATACAATATTTGACTGTACTGACTAAAAGTGGTTTATCATCTGTCTTTGACAAGCACATTTTCCGACAAGTATTTGTTCAATGAAGTTCTGACATAATACATATGTTACGAACTTTTATTTCCGAAACTGTTATTGTATTCTGAAGATAATTGTCCGGTAATACTCTTTCAGGGTGATAAGTTCAAGGACATCATACAAAATACTATTTTTTACAAATGTTGATATCGTCCGTTTATATATATAAAAAAACTGTTTTGTGTTAAAAGTCACATAGGGGTGCAAAATTTTCGGTAATATCTAGGAATCATTTCAATTAAGTAATCATCCTTATAGACAATTACATCAAATTTTATGTTTATCATGCATAATAACCCATGTTGATAAAGGATTGTTAGAGACTCAAAATGGCGGCGCAAGGTATGCACACTTTGCATTGTGGGTATATGCATACACAATCATGACATCTGTGAAAACAACCCATATAATGACCCAGCAGAAGAAAGAGACAGTGCTAAACAAGGACCCAGCAGAAGGAAGAGACAGTGTCATACAATGACCCAACAGACGCAAGACAACACTGCTATATAATGACCAAACAGGACAGTGCTATATAATTACCCAGCAAAAGCAAGAGACAGTGCTATAAAATGACATAGAAAGCATGTTTGATTACCTTGTCTAAGTTCCAAACTTTAATCAGCGGATTAATGCCTTCCTCATCTTCCTGAAATACAAAGCATGGACACATTTTGTTAACTAAAATACATTTTTATATTTTTTACATACATTCTCCTTTAATGGTTATGAACACAAACACACGCAATCTCTTTATCCACATGTCAAACACAATACAAAAACAAAAAAGGAAAATGTTTCACTTTTCACAGAGCCATTGCAAATATGCAACTAAAAGGGAAATGGTGAAGCAATTAAATTTTGTTTCCAGCAGGATGATAGACAAATTAAATCATTTCTATACTTTCTATACCCTCAAATTATTTTCTTCATGTGTCTTTATTATGTTATAGTTTCATATTAAGATATAAGATCTGTGTTTACAAAACATGTCAACCTGTACTTGAAATTAAAATTTCCTTTCATTGGTCCAAGGAATTATCAAAGCAGAATTTGTGCATATCCTCACTAAATTTCACTAATCAAGCAGGACATTTTTTCTACACTGCAGTGTTTTCAGTTCGCAATTTTCCAGATGGGCAGATGTAAAAGAATGAAGCACCCTACCCAGTTTCATATGTATGACATGCAAGCAGATGCCCCACTTTCATGTTCTCTTGGTTTGGTCATAACTTTAGCGTAAAACACACAACCCAGTCAACATTTAATATGTACAAATATGGCACATGCTATACACATTGTCCACATTATAACACATGATACAAAGGTTTTAGTTCACATTATAACACATGCTATGCAGGTTTTAGTCCACATTATAACACATGCTAAACAGGTTTTAGTCCACATTATAACACATGCTAAACAGGTTTTAGTCCACATTATAACACATGCTATACATGTTTTAGTCCACATTATAACACATGCTATACAGGTTTTAGTCCACATTATAACACATGCTATACATGTTTAGTCCACATTATAACACATGCTATACAGGTTTTAGTCCACATTATAACACATGCTATACAGGTTTTAGTCCATATTATAACACATGCTATACAGGTTTTAGTCCACATTATAACACATGCTATACAGGTTTTAGTCCACATTATAACACATGCTATCCAGGTTTTAGTCCACATTATAACACATGCTATACATGCTTTAGTCCACATTATAACACATGCTATATGGTTTATTGTCCACATTATAACATATGCTATACATGTTTTTTTATTATAACACATGCTATCCAGGTTTTAGTCTACATTATAACACATGCTATACATGTTTTAGTCCACATTATAACACATGCTATAAAGGTTATTGCCCACATTATAATACATGTTATACAGGTTTTAGTCCACATTATAACACATGCTATACAGGTTTTAGTCCACATTATAACACATGCTATAAAGGTTATTGCCCACATTATAATACATGTTATACAGGTTTTAGTCCACATTATAACACATGCTATATGGTTTATTGTCCACATTATAACACATGTTATACAGGTTTTAGTCCACATTATAACACATGCTTTAAAGGTTATTGCCCACATTATAATACATGTTATACAGGTTTTAGTCCACATTATAACACATGCTATACAGGTTTTAGTCCACATTATAACACATGTTATACAGGTTTTAGTTCACATTATAACACATGCTATAAAGGTTTTAGTCCACATTATAACACATGCTATATGGTTTATTGTCCACATTATAACACATGTTATACAGGTTTTAGTCCACATTATAACACATGCTATACAGGTTATTGTCCACATCAATGATGTACATACTTTTTATGAAGAATTTAATGGGATTCAATAACAATTGATGTACTATCAAGCTAAGATAATCAAGTTCATAACAAGTGACAGCAATTTGAATTTTTTCAGCAACAGCCAATTTTACAGGTGGATGAATTATATTTACCATTCTAAATAATGACAGACCTATCTTGATTATAAAATCAAAACACTTTACTCTACCTCCTTAAGCACAAGATCTTAGATCAATAAACAAGGCAATAACACACCTCAGACATTCACACACACAGCAAATTCCATTTGTCTACATCATGGGCTTTTTGTTTGTGTTCACAATGTTTTCATTAAAGAAATATAAATATAAAAATTACAAGAGATGTGTAGCAAAAATGAAAAATAGAATCCAATCTCTATATAAATATACAAGTATTATTCTAAATTTCACTTTTCATTAATTGTGCTGACAAAAGTTTGGTCAAATAGGACAAAAAGTTTACAAATGTGTACAACATTAAGCTGATATACCTGCCTAAAAATATATTCAGATAATGTGCATGTGTACTTCACGTGATTTTTCCTTACTTATGGAAAAATGATTATTGGCAACAAAAAAATTCAAGTCCACACAGTTTAAAACTAACGAAATAAAACCGAAAAACTTTTTGTTTTCTAATCAAGTCATCTGTATGCATTAATTTAATGTAAGTATTCTATCCTGTATTTTCTGATTTATTATATAGACATGTTTGTTTTGTAAAAGATGCCCCAAGGTCTAAAAAAATTTAAATTTTAATCTTACAATCTGTAAATAATAAAATCATTATGGTAATGGCTTAGAACTGTAATATGATCATACACATGTGGATACAATCATAGTAATGACCTAGAAATGTAATGTGATCATACACATGTGGATAAAATTAAAGTAATGGCCTAAAAATGTAATATGATCATACACATGTGGATACAATTATAGTAATGGCCTAGAAATGTAATATGATCATACACATGTGGATACAATTATGGTAATGGCCTAGAAATGCAATATGATCATACACATGTGGATACAATTATAGTAATGGCTTAGAAATGTAATATGATCATACACATGTGGATACAATTATAGTAATGGCCTAGAAATGCAATATGATCATACACATGTGGATACAATTATAGTAAAGGCCTAGAAATGCAATATGATCATACACATGTGGATACAATTATAATAATGGCCTAAAAATGTAATATGATCATACACATGTGGATACAATTATGGTAATGGCCTAGAAATGCAATATGATCATACACATGTGGATACAATTATAGTAATGGCCTAGAAATTCAATATGATCATACACATGTGGATACAATTATGGTAATGGGCTAGAAATGCAATATGATCATACACATGTGGATACAATTATAGTAGTGGCCTAAAAATTCAATATGATCATACACATGTGGATTCAATTGTGGTAATGGCCTAGAAATGCAATATTATCATTCACATGTGGATACAATTATAAAAATGGCCTAGAAATGCAATATGATCATACACATGTGGATACAATTATGCTTTGCTAAATTAAATTTGTCAACACTAAGCATTTTTTGCACAACCTTTCCTAAAAGGATTCTCATGATGAGTGGACCGCTGAACAGATGTGACTAAACAAAGATGTCCCATTGCATTAAATCTCAAAAGAAAAATGTTTCAAATGCTTGTCACTAACATATGAAAAAGGGGTGATTCTTATAGTACCTTGTATGCCATTGCTGTTTTACCAAGGGCTTTTCACTGACATTAGAAAGTGGGGTGACTTCCATAGTAACCTGCATAGCATTATGGGTACCTTTTTAAGTAAATTAAGCAACTCTGTCAAATTTGTTTTGCTGAAAAAATCAAACATCAAAGTTTATGCTGAAACTATATAACAAATGAAACAAGCTTTAATAAGATGAAAACAAAGCCAAACTGCAACTGCACATAAATCAAATCGTGCAAATTATTTCCAGTCACTTAAAGTACTATAGACAGAATGTCTACAAGTAGAGAATCTGCTGGTGTTGCATCAAGGTCAATAAGATGTTAGAGATCTCGGAAACGCTTATTTAGAATTCAGATATCTGCAGTAAATTAAACAATGTCCACTTGATTTCAGTATAAAGAAGAATATAAAGTGTGAAGAAAAAAAATTCTTCTACCAGACAATTGAGATATTGGACAAGATATTTATTAACACATCATTTAATTCAGAAGAAAACATTAGCATACATTCTAAACAGTTCATCAAATTTTCTATGCTCTGAGAATGTCCACTGACGTCCAGAATCAGCAAAATTCAGCAAATGTACAATTATTTTTCTTATACAAGTTGAAAGTTTATTTCATAAAATGTTGTTATCAATATTGATTTTAATGCAAATTTAGCGCACTCAGTATAAGAAAAAGACGATTTTCACCCAGTTTACCTGTACGGAATAGGCACTGACTGGCTTTGATATGTTATTGTTGCAAACAGGAAAGTTTCACAGCAGAATAAATATGTTCTAATCACTATGAAAACTGTAGCAATGCTTTTAGTTTAATTTGCTGGTGAATTCTTTGAGCAAAGGTCACTTTGATGAAGGTGCATGTGTTATTGAAGGTGCCACTATAGGCTCCCTTAAAAGGACCCAACAAATACCTGTTTGTTGTTGCTGTGGCAACATCAAATAATTGTAGTACATTGAGATAAGTTTTAAAAAAATTTCTTAGTATATATTGGTACCTCAGAGGTAATCAGGTTTCTTTGAAGTTGCAGCAAAACTATTCTTTTGTTAGTTTTTTTAAATTGCAGTCATCTGGTCAACTGTACTTATTTCACGTTCCCACCCTCAGAGGTTGTTGATTGTAGCTAGTCAGTTGCATGGCTATTTTGATTGTATTACAAGTACAGCATACAATACCAAGGCCAGATATCAGCATAAGTGGATTATGATATAACATGCACTGTTAGGGTGGTTTGTCAATGTGAAGCAAGGATTTATTTATGTAACAAAAGATTCCAGTGCATTTTTATATCAAAGTCTATGGCTTCCTGTCATGTTGCCTTTGAATTTCTCCACTCCAAACCCAGGGCTGTATATACAGTTTTTATCAGCCAAAAACGTTTTTCACCAAAATATCGCCAGATGGTATATTTTGTCACCAAAATCACAATTTGCGACATTGGAGAAGCCCAGCACACCCACTATCATTGAATTCCTTTCCGATTGTAGCCGTATAAATACTACCTGCAAACTCGAAATCAGGAGACTTGGACAAAATGCTGTTTGCATATTTAGACAAGTAATTGGGGGTTAAACAGAAAAATGATGAAGATTTCAATGAGATTAAGAATTGTGCTAAAGTTACTAGAACTGATAGTTTGGATGCGACAGTAGCCAAGTGTAAGAAAGTATGTGATGCCTGGCTTAGTGTTTGGGATCAAAACTTTCCTTGCATTGACAAAATTCATTCTGATGGACAAACAAGAACTATATGCCAGTGGTGTAAAGAATATGGAAAATTAAATTTTTTTGGCAACTACTGGTTCTACAAATCTGCAAGTTCCACATTTCCTAGGCATAAGTCATCTAGAGACCACCTACTTTCTCCGTTTTAATGCTTTAATGCACATTTAGCCAATTCAACATTCTTCTGGGGGAGACTGCAACTTTTGCTGGTGGGACTCCTAATTTTACCTGGACTCTTAGTTTTAAAATCCTAGTGAGACCTCTGATTAGTGTTGCATTAGGTTTTCTATAAATGGGACTGCTTAAAAGCCATTGTAATTTGGGCAAAATATTTACAACATTAGCACATTAATCTGTGTCATGTTTCATTGATTCATGTGGGACTCCTCTCAAACTTCAATGATAAACTCAGTTTTCTGTAAAATAATTAAATACATCACATACACCAACAGAAAGAAGGATATTGAACTGTTTCAGCTGGTAGAGGTGTGAGACTCGGATATCGTATGCTTTAAATGATGTGATCTGAAACTTTCGGTTGATCATATAGATCATCCCTTCACAATCTGCAATGACGATCTGGCCACGCCCACTGGCACATGATGATATGTTGATTTCCTGCCAAAGAAAATACAAAGAAGTCATTTATTACAAAATTCTTGGGACTGTTTCATAAAATGTAGAAATGTGTACATGTATATGATAATGATTGTAACTTAAATATTAACTTTGTTAAATGCAGAAATAAAGTAATCAAAGTTTATTATGATTAATATGATTATTATTACAGTATATAATAATCCCCCCTATTAAAGAGTGTAACATATAGGGAGCCACAAATAATGCTAAAGGAATATACAGTCAAGCCCATCTTATATGGGGTGCTCAATCAACCTGCATATGCAGGTGTATTACACTGCAGTGTCTGCTTAAATATTTTACATGTCAATGCAGGGCATGAACTGAGGATTGTATTCACTATCAACACGAATAACAAAATAAAATGTTTACTCATCCTGCTCAAATCGGAAGTTGTTCGGTTTCTAATTAAACATTCATTATTCTTTAACTCAAAACACTATTAACAAGATTTGTAAAATGTTAAAAATTCTTGTTTATTATCTGTATCTGATTTAATGTCAAATCCAGGTCCATAGGGAATAGTCTCTGACTGGGTGTTACTTATACCAGCTGCTTACCACAGCTTGATGGTATCTCTTGGGCTATAAACATTTTGTGTGTGAGTGTGTGCATGATTTGGATTTTTAATGTAGCTTTACAAACTTAACAGTCATATATCACTACAATATCTGTAGGGTGGCATTTATGGTGATGTCAAACTCGGGCATCATGCCACAGACATATAGAATCATGTCCCAATGCAGTCACATTATCCTGACACCAGGCCGAGGCTGACCATTACTAACACTAACGTTTTAATCCTGAGTGCCTAGCAAGATAACTGTTAGTACCATTTTTTTATACATCTCTGGTATGACTTGGAGAGATTTTAAACCCACAAATTGACATTCTAACCACTAGGCCACCGCAGAGATCTGGCTATAAACTTTGATGTCATTTCCAGTGAGTTAAGAAGCACCATCATTATCATTATTATTATTATTATGCTTAATTATCATTATCATGCTTAATTATTCATCAATTCGGCAAATGCAACCTCTTGCAATTGGTCAACACAAGCCTGATACCTATACCATTAGTTAACATCATAAAAGACTTAAGTGCTTGGGAGAAATACATCAGCTGCCAGTTCAAGGTCTTCAAAGGTCTTCGATCTGACCTAACACCAATCCATATGTGCTGCCAAAATTTATGGAACCTCATCAGGTGCAGGATATTGAATGGTACTCAATTAACATAATAAACAGACCAGTTAACCATTAATAGAAATGTTGACTTTGTTGAGATTGTGTGTGTGTGTGTGTGTTTGGAGTTTTAACATAGCTTTAACAATTTTCCAGTCTTATCGCTACTATGTCTCTCAGTCTTGCAGTTTATAGTGATGTCTAGCACTGGGGCATCATACCATAGACATGTAGCATGATATCCCACATAACCACATTATCCTGACACCTGGTTGACCAGTCCTAATACTAACCTCTTAATGCTGAGCTCCAAGAGAGGCAGCACCTGCTAGTACCATTTTTTGTAAGTCTTTGGTATGATTTGGCCAGGGTTAAAACCCACGACCTCTTGCATCCGAAGCGGACGCTCTAACCACTAGGCTACCAGAGTGATTGCTGATATGATAATGACCTGCTATAATTTTATCTGCTCCAAAGGATTAGTGATGGCTGGGTTTGAGTAATCAATTGCCAAAATCACTAGCTGCCGAATAAAGTCCTGTAATAATGTCTGATCAAGTCCTTCTTAACCACATCTTTGGTGCTTAACCTTACATTTATTTCCCTATAAAAACTAAAAACAAAATAAATCAATACTGCAAAACTACATATTTGAACAAAAAGATATATTCAAAGGAAATATACAAAATTATTATTGTAAATTTGACTTAGACCTTCATGATTAGTCCTATTGCAAAGGCCTATCCAAATCTAATTCTTGTCCCATTTTGTTTGTGGACTATTTGATCAAACGGCTTGATGAGAAGGAATTTAAAAACAATACAGACTTTATAGAGTTCAATTTGTGTCAGCAATTTTTCAAACAAATCTTGCTTTAGCTTATCTTTGAGAAAAATGTTTTACCAACCTTTAACTTTTCAAACACTTGGTTTGTCTCTGGGTCCTTCACACCTTCCTTGTCAAAAAAGTTAAATCTTCTCAGCTAACAAAAAATAGATAAGAGGAGTATGTAATTAAAGATGATGCATTAAATGGTTCTTTGAAAGAAAAGGTTCACAGAAAGAGAAAGTCATTCAGTTTTTTAAAGCAGTTTGTGAAACCACTTGTGAATGATATAACAGTAAAGTCTAACAATTCATATTAATATAATACCACTATCCCACTAATAGTAATCTAATACATCTCTGTAAATTATTCAAACCCATAAAATGTGCTTGCAGAGGTGTTAGAATTATATGGTTCTCTAACGCATTTAATTTGGCACTTTGTAGGACTTCAGTCTAATGTCTATCCCTTATTTAACCAAGTAGTATTTTTATATTTTAAGATCAGCAATACATGGTAGTGTTCTAGCTTTGGGTCAATTTCTTGGGCCTTTCCCTTTCTGAATGGATCACAATGTCATTTCAAAACTAGCATATTTTCAGCTGATAATCAACTTTTACATCATTCTGTTACATATTTAATAAGATACACTGTTTGATGATAATAAATCCACCATCAGCTTGCACATAGCATCAGTTCAGTGGACAGACATTGGTAAAATTGATTTTTATCAGAATGCAGCTTCCTGCTTGTGTACACAAGACAGAAAAATTATACTGTGCTTTGCTTTCTTTGCATCTCTATTGTGTAATACTCTGTCAGCCTAATCAACTGTTAGTTGCATGTTTGTTGGAATAAGAACCCTTCAGGAGTAATGTTATGTGTTAACACTGGATGATAATTAACCATCTTATGTGAAGATATCTTAAATATAAGTGGTTTGTACACACAAAGATCTACAAATAAGTACTAGTCCGAGGTCTGGATGATGTTATTTCTGACACAGACATGCAGATTTTTCCAGTCTGTAAACCATTATGTGACACAATTTCTGATATAAAATCATCAAATATATACTTAGCATTTTTTATATCTTAGACTTGCAGAATTCTAATAAAATGATCACTATTCAACTGTATATATACTATCAGGCGTTGAATGAATGAATGGAGGATTAGTTCTAAATATAACTGAACACATTGTTATGAGCAACTGTCTTATGATACCCAAAACACAGATAGTGGCTTGTGAAGGTCACCATATGGGCAAGTCATCACAAGTCTATGCAAGTTTGGTTCATGAACACTACAGATTGGCCAAGATCAACTCTCAATTACAGTAGTGTTGAAAAGTGAAAGCTCAGTAAAGTTTGAGAATCTGCCACATGAAGTCCAGGACTTGCGATAATGTTATAATTTTGTACCTGTCAAGATGAAGTCTGTGTCATGTTCTTTGCTTTTCAAACTGAATGAGTTTCTTTACTAACATGGCTCCATATTTGCATGGGCAAATCCTATCTTTTCAGGCATAATGTAGTACAATGTTGTGAACAAGCTTGACATAATTCCTTCAATTTCACAAATATGGGAGTTACATTCTCAGCACACACCCACACACACATTACACCTTTTAATCACACTTAATTTGTTTTGTATTTTCAAAACCAGGCACTGAAAGTATTGCATGCAAATAACTATTCCAGAAACTATAAAAAAAAAAAAAGTGAATATATCTGGTTGTTTCGGACAGCTTTGGTTTGATTGCTACATGAGAAAGATAACAATGATAGAAGTCACCTGATGACATTCAAGTTAAAAATTATAAATTCATGATGTTAAATGCATTTTTATATGCTTTTTGCTTATGGTTTTTTAAAATCAGTGGATGGGGGGGTACAAATGGGAATATAAGCAAAACAATACATTTTTGCAACCGATTATCTTGAATTCTGTTAATTTAACTGATCATTTATTTTATCATTATACTTATCAAAACTTAACTTTTGCAGACACCTGTTCAAAGAGATGTATCTCCAGATTTATGGAATTACTGAGATCATCAAAGATGGAGAACCGCATCACCATTTGTTCCTTTAAGACAGACTCGCCCATGCAAATATGTTGAGCTCGTCCTACAACGTAAGACACATCACTCGATATTTTTGCTCTGGGACACTAAAACAAAAACATGTTTTCTGTTTTACATTGTAGGTCTAATAGTGACCGTATTATATAGTACGAAGCTCCCGTTTAGTTTCGAAACGCCAACAACTTAAAAGTGTTTGAGACTTCCTGGCGACAATCAGGTTAAAAATAATAAATTAATGAATAAAACGACCTATATGTCTCTGATGCGTTTGCTTTTTTAATGGGGTGGGGGATAGAAACAAACGGGAAGCTGTACAAAGTACTACTGGATCCACGTATTGCAGACTTCATATCGTTTAACAACAACAATAACGAATAACACTATTCCACATGCGTTTTGAAATTTCAAATAAAACTAGTCCATTCTTAGGGCTTCATGCCAGACGTGTTAGATTAGCATCTTCTTTCATCTATCAAGTGATAAAATCTGTAATATCATCATAATTACATCCGCCTACCAAAAGAGACATTTTCCTCCAAATGGACTGCTATTCCCAGGTCAGCTCGTGAAACAATTGTCACTTTCCCAGAGTGTTTCAGTAATACCAGTCTACGTAACCTTACTTTTGCAATAAACGCATACAAATTCTATATGTTACGGAAAAATAAAGAAGAATGGAAAAATAAAGAAGAAATAAACACACACTCAGGTGAAATTATGCGGTAAAAATTAAATTATATTTAATAGTTATATGATAAATAGTTAAGAAAAATTATAATGCTTTCAACACTATACGACTTTTCCAGTTAAAAGAAAATGTCCTAATTTAAACAACAAACACATAAGCACTTTACCGTACATGAGGCATTTGAGATTTTATTACCGACATAATATTAAAACAATAACAAATCACCATGACTTAAAATTTCGAAAAGTTAAGAACTTTAAAAAGACTTTTTAAACCAATATATAGTGAATATAGCGTTCTGGAACTAAAAGTAAGAGCATGTTAGGATGTTCATATATCGATGAATCCCTTAGATAATAAATAAATAAATAAATAAATAAATAAATAAATAAATTTTCTTAGATTAATGGGAAACATAGTCTAAGTATGTTACAATTATGGGAAGAACGTGCCAGAATTAGAAGCATGCCGGATGAGGTAATAGTAAGGTACTAGAAGATACATAAAGCACTTGGCAGCACATAAGAAAACTGTGACGGTTCATAGGTCTCTTAACAGTACGTAAGACACACGAAAGAGTAGAAAGCACACGAAGCACTAGACGGTAGACATTTGAATGCACATATGTCTCTTAACAGTACATAAAACACAAGAGTGACTAGAAAGTACACAAAGCACTAGACGGTCCACAAGGTACTTGGCAGACAAGACTGTACACACTGTATCATACGGTACACAAAACACTTGACATACTTGACGGTATACAAGGCACTAATAAGAAACTTGACACGCTTGACGGTACACAAGGCACTAGACGGTAAATAAGACATTTGACGATACACAAGGCACTAGACTGTAAAAAAAGATGTTGTGATGCAACAAGAACAAGACGATGCATAAGACACGTGAACAGTTGATGGTGAATAAGGCACTAGACGGTACATAAGGCACTAGACGGTACATAAGGCACTTGACGGTACATACGACACTAGACGATACATAAGGCACTTGACGGTACATAAGGCACTAGACGGTATATAAGGTTCTTGACGGTATATACGACACTTAGGCGTATATAAAAACAAAATAGTAAAACGAACAGTGGTACATATAGTTGTTGGCGCCATGACAGGAGAGTTGGGTGGGTGGGATTGGAGTGGTAATGGTGGACCTGACAGACACCAAGAAAAAAAAGAACCATTTTCTGATTTATTCACAAATTCGTTTGCATTAAAATCTTGTAACTTTTGTGTTTGTTTTGTTCTGATGGCAAAATGCATAGTATTTCTTAAATGAATAAAACAAAAACGAAATTCAATATTATGACAATTAACAGTTCTAGTAAATAGAGTCAGTATAATGATTTTGTTTTTTTTTTTCTCGGTATTACATCAACACGCAGTAGCTTCTCGTGGGTCGGTGGTTCTTTCCGGTGATTTCCCGGTTTCTTCCTCCACCATTAATACTGGCCGCCATGTATAGCCTTTCCTGTGCTGAAAAATGGCGTTAAACCCCACAACAACAACAACAACAACAACATCAACACGAGGTTGCTTAAATCCATCCTTAAAGCATATAGGTCTTTGGATTAGACAGAAATATTAAACATATCACATATATAAATAGGACGACAATATCTAGAATGCGCTGTATATCAAAATTTAGCTCACAAAATAACATCATGGTTTTCTTCACGTTGTGTCAGACCCTTGTCAAGCAATATTATCCGACCAGATGTTCTCATTCAGTTATGGAGGTCTGTCACACGGAATTATTATGTCAACCTTACAAATTCAAGCTTGTTATTCAACAGCATAATCAGCAGCCATATCAGTAGTAGTAGTAGTAGTGGTAGTAGTAGTAGTAGTAGTAGTAGTAGTAGTAGTAGTAGTAGTAGTAGTAGTAGTAGTAGTAGTAGTAGTAGTAGTAGTAGTAGTAGTAGCAATCATGGTTGGTAGTACTTTGAGGGTAAGGGAAAGAAGCGGAATTCATTGATGATAAAGCTCAGCCTAACGTTAAACGGTGAAATGCCCTTTAAGGTTATACGAGAGAGAGAGAGAGAGAGAGAGAGAGAGAGAGAGAGAGAGAGAGAGAGAGAGAGAGAGAGAGAGAGAGAGAGAGAGAGAGAGAGAGAGAGAGAGAGAGAGAGAGAGCAATCATGAAATTGGGTTGTAAGATTAAAATCGACATAAATATTAATACCAAAAAAGTTTTAATCGTCTAAGAATGTGAATCGATCCCATGTCATAACTCATTAGCCATCTGCAAGAAGACTGAATGTAAATGTTTGAGCCTGCTATGCCCATGGGAGAATATGAATGAAATACGAGGATATTATTTAGACAAGTATGGATGAAATATGTGAATGTTATTTATACTAGTATGTAGTGCCGGATTTAGACAAAGCGAGGCCCTAAGCTATGGGAAGCTATAGAGGCCATATTTGGTAGAAAATAAATTTGAGGGCCCCTTTAGATTGAGTTCAGACTTTGAGGCCATAAGCTGTAGCTTGTTTAGCTTATGCCTAAATCCGGTACTGCAAGTAAGGAATAACACAGTTTTGCTTTTGGAACATTGTAATAAAGTTATCTTTTTGAGAACACTGATTCATATTTATTGTTTTCGAAATAAAAATTTAGAGCATATCTATTTCTTTCAAAATAATAAAGAAACATTGTTATTCACGTGAATGTTACTCTTAGAATGAATTAGCTTTGAAAACAATTTTCCAAACTTGTAAGTTAAGTTGAATTATCTTTTGTTATCGGAAATATTGTTTCTTTTCAAGTTTGAGAAATATGTTTCTCTCAAATATTAGAAAAACATTTAACTCAATACAGTGTAGACTTGTAACATGATTTATACTATGTTTTTATACTATATTAGTAATTTCCTCGTCTAGGTAATTTTCGTATCATATCTGGTTTAGTAACATTTGACTGATCTAATGGTTCTTAATTTTTGAAAATATAACCTCAAATATATATGGTTCATTCATTTTACAGCAGTGAAATGTTTGGTAGTTCTTAATTGGAACTTATGTATGAATTTATTTATTTTTTTTACAATTTATTTATTGGCTATAAGTCTTATTTTCACAAGACTAGGAAAAGTCGCGCATAGAAGAAACCAAACCCTTACCAGGAACATTTCATATTTGTCCTTTTGGAGAGAATGAGTTTAAATGAAATTGAAAATGTTAAACTACGTAAAGTGACACATAATGGAGCATCGTGAACAAATTGGTATTAAGAAAGATTTATTAAAAACAGCAACTTCCAAAACCAAACAGTATGCATTATTATTTGTATCATGAGTTGATACAATTAGAAAGTGATTTGAATAAATGCATCCTTCCCACCAAACGGGGCATGTGTTCTTGCAAAAACCCGTCAGATATTAGCATCCTGAATATGTTTTAAGGATATTGCTGCTGCTGCTGCAACTACTACTACTACTACTACTACTACTACTACTACTACTACTACTACTTAAAACCGACTATTTTTCAGACCAGATCAAAATATCTCTATTTATTTAATGCCAATTACATGGACGAGAACTCATTCGTGATGGTTCTCACAGGAATGAAACAAATAAATAAAAACTAAAATCAGAAACAAAGCGGGATAGAGAATCCATGGTGTAGAACAAACGAACAGCAGGGCCGGGAAGACAGTTTTGTAAAACTGTCGATATTTTCATATAAAACAAATGTCGCATTATGCGAGAACATAGAAAATCAATCGTGTATTCTCTCATTAATAATATCCACATTAATAATCAGCTCCTCAAAATCGCGACATCCTAAAATTCCGATTTTAAAATTAAAGCTATATAAATTCAGTTTTAGCTTGAGTCGAATGTATAACTCTTGGTTGCTCAAGCACTTACTACAAGCATCTTAGCATACAACCAGCGAACCCTCCCTCACTTAACATTCCCTACCCCCCAAAAAATAAATAAATAAACAAAATAAAATCCCCTCTAAGAAACCCAAATGCCCATCCCTTTGAGATAAAGTCCATTTGATTCCAGACCATAAACCCTTGGTTAGGATGAAATAAAGTCGAGGTTACTTCACAGCTTGATTTTCCTAACCCAAATAATTTAGCCCCCAATATTATACTCAACAGTACTTACTGCAATTTCAATTTTAAAAACCAAACATACACTTCAATGCCGGAATGTCGGAAAGGACCTCAAAATTCAGTGATTAACGTTATTTGTCTAATACTCTACATATATCATCAAGGAGACAAAACACGTTTAAGCTTTGGAAATAAAGATATTATCGAGATATTTTGCAACTGTATAGAGTATGTCATTTGCAAAGTAGTAATACAATAATGTATTGCCAAGGGGCACAATTATTGTCCATATAAATTGGTGAAACATATATTTTTCTGCCTGAGCGCAACAGATCTTCTTTTGTTTTGTTCTTGTGAAGTTCGTGAACTCTTTCGAGTAGGTGGGCATTGATGTGAATGAAAATTCCGGATTTGCTCAAAATTCTGGGATTCAATTTTAGTACGCAAAGTTTGAGCTAGGATCTTTAGCTTCGTAGTTTTAAATTAAAAGTACTTTTTCATTTAAGAAAGGAAAGTATAGATTGTCCAATAAAATTAGCATCAATTTAACATAATAGTTACTTTATAGCAAGGAAATATAAAATTAAATAAACATAAATACTAAGTTAAGAAATTGTCTATCTTTATTTGTGTTGCCCCGATCAACCGATGTTGCGTCTTAACTTGACAAAGTTGTCGTAAAATGTCCCGGATTTCCTCGACATTCGGCAAGCAAAGTAGCTTCAAGTCATCGCAGAAATCTCTAGGAGGTTTGTAGCCTTCTCATTCTGCAAATTTTTGCAGAAGTTATTGTCCAGTTTGCACCTATATCCTATTTAGAATTCCGACTCATAGCAAAATACCGACCAACCTATTCTCCCTCCAAAAAGTCGGCCTGTCCATGTCTTTGAATTGCCCGCCTTTCTCATATTACAATTCCAGGGTCATAAATTTTGTCCTTAAACTTTTCGGACTCTAAACATTGACCACTGAGCACTGAGAGCGTGCATAAAGTTTTATTTTGTCCTAAACTGGATGAATTTTAAAATTTGAGATGACCTCCCGAATATCTGAATCCATTGGAGTTCAGGGCCCTGACGTGCTTGAGTGGAGTAGGTCTCTCAGGTCTCGTAGTCCGTCCCCGGCAAAGCATACAGCAACACGATCCCGTAGTCCATCTCCCCGTGTGA
Organism: Potamilus streckersoni; assembly: GCA_016746295.1. NCBI lineage: Eukaryota > Metazoa > Mollusca > Bivalvia > Unionida > Unionidae > Potamilus > Potamilus streckersoni. Next base: position 616,315 of record JAEAOA010001017.1, read on the forward strand.
GACCACTCAGTTCTCGAAACAATTCTGCATCTAGAGGTATGTTACACTGTTTAGGATTTCAGAGAGAGAATAATTAGGACCAAATCGTTTGCTTTCACTTGCTTAAGAGTGTATGCAGGTTTAGGCTTGCCTATTGCCTACAGTTCAAGCTCTGTTTTGCTTTTCATTTTTGTATGTGACCATCTTAATCTATCTTCTCATAAATGGTATGGACTCTAATTTTAGAATGCAGTCATCAGTTTGCCTTGTGATCTGAGATTTGTTGTCTTAAAAATACATTTATCAGTTTAGAAAAATGTTTTCAGTGAAGGTGATCTACATCAGTATGCTATATTTTCATCAGTAGTCATGCTGGCTCAGTAATTAGCATACTGGACATGTGACAAAATCAGGTGAGCTAGAATAGCAGTGTAACTATCAGATGATATGTCACTATGCATCCATACCATGCTAAGCCCACATAGAACTTGCAGTCCTATCAAATATCTGAATGGGAAGGGTGTTCTGCCAATGATTTCTTTAAATCTACTCATATATTCTCTTAACTGATGTATTGTCATATTACTATAATTAAAATGTCACTGATAAGTTTATTCCTTATTTGTAAAAACTTCTTATAAAAAGAAAATAATCACATTATCTTGTCTGATAGAAAATATTATACTGACTTTGATTAAAGGATGCAAAAGATATATGATAAATGAAAGAAATCGTCTTCATTTATGTAATGGAAGTATGTAATGCATTTAAGTTCTACTTAAAGGTATATGTACTGTGGCAAGATCACAGAGTGTGAAACATGCACATGTAAAACATTATAAATGAAACAAGTTCCAGTTTTAATTCTTGCTTTCAATGTTTTGGACTTCTGCATGTGGTAAGGTTATCTTGTAAGTTTGCTCAAACCAGATTTAACTTTGATATGGGAGTCTGCAATACTCCTGTGAATTCTCCTATGGCTCATGCAAGCTGAAATTTTGAAAGAAAATGTCAATGGGAAGGTAAAAATATATTGAGGGAAAGAGAGAGAGATAGAGATCTGATTTATCCCTGAATTACTGATTATTAATTTTTCCTGTATTTAACTATCCATTCACTTTGCTTTGAAAGCACCAATGCCATATGTGTCTTCTAATTAGGCACGATGAAAAGACAATACTGAGTAAAACCATACCAAGTATTTGAC